>CM020178.1:5595851-5611424 GCA_009805545.1 Oryza longistaminata
AGCTGTCTTCGGATGCCAGCATTTTCACAATATTTCTCAAATTCTTTTGAGATATATTCTCCTCCTTGATCGCTGCGCAATACTTTAATTTTTCGATTACTTTGATTTTCCACCATGGCCTTGAATTTTTTGAATGTCTCCAGGGCTGCCGATTTTTCTTTTAGAAAATATACCCATATCATTCTTGTATAATCATCAATAAATGTGATAAAGTACCAATTTCCTCCTTCTGACATTGTTGGCACTTTACCAACTATATCAGTGTGCACTAGTTCCAATGGTGCACTTGCTCTCCAAGCTCCACTGTGTGGAAAAGAAGTCCGAATTTGTTTTCCAAATACACAACCTTTACATGGGTCAGATTTCAAAGTAATAAATGGAAGGCCTTGAACCATACCTTTTGTCCTAAGTAGCTTCAATGCTCTGTAATTAAGATGACCCATTCTCTTGTGCCATAGATCAGAAATATCAACTTCACTTCTGAGAGCCATTTGAGTTGGATGATTCATCCTTGATAGAAAATTTCTGTTTTTCTCCATATTTATTTTGGCAACCAAACGATTATTTTTACGGTCCAATATTTTGCAAGAAAAATCCTCAAAATAAACAGCGTACCCATGTTCTAGAAGCTGCCCAATACTTAGCAAATTTTGCTTTAAATCGGGTACAATCAAAACATCTTTTATAAACTTTGGACCGTCTGCTGTTTGAACAGCAACCATACCTTTGCCTTTACTTTGGGCTATAGAGCCATTGCCCATGTGAATTTTTGCATGATACGATGAATCCATTTCTCGAAATAAATTTGAATCAGCGACCATGTCGTTCGTACAACCACTGTCAATAACCCAAACATCATCTTTTTCTTCTTGAGCAGTATGGCAAGAGAAAACCATTTCTTCAGATTTTTCCTTTTCTTGTGAAAAATTCGCCCGGTTAATTTCCCGAGTTCTGCAATATTTTGCAATATGACCCTTTCTTTTGCAGTTATTTCAAGTCATTTTCTTCCAGCACATATCTGTAGTATGACTAGATTTTTGGCAAATGTCACACCACAAATTTGAACTGGATGTACCTTTTTCTCTTCTCTCTTGACCATCTTCCTTCTGCATGTTCTGCCTGAAAAAACCATTTTTTTTAAAAATAACCATGGTCTCGCATTGGGAATCCATTTTTCTGAAAGTTCCCGCGAAACCTTGAGTTTTGAGGCGTAAAGCTCAACTTTGATTGAAATGCGTTTTCAACAGAGCTCTCTTCACGTTGAAGCTTTTTCTTCATGAGATTCCAACGAGCTCATTATTTGCTGAATTGTGAGAGTCGACGGATCTTTCGACTCCTCAATAGCAGAAACAATGTACTCGTATTTTTCAGGCAGACTGATTAAAATTTTCTCCACGACCTTCTGGTCTCATCGAGTCTTTCTCGTCTTCCTCCTCCGAACCGACCATCGCCCCCTATAAATAGCCGGCAACCCTTCCCATTTTCTCCACACAAGCCGAGCTCCTCGAGCTTTCTCTCTATTGGCCATGTCCGGCCATGGCCGCCACCAATTGATCTCCTCCTCCATAGATCCTCTTCCAGTTCCCTTGCACCACCAGCCATGCCTCATCGAGGTGAACCCATTTTTCTAGTTTCCCCTCTCCCTCAACCATTCCACCAAGCCACCACCGTTACCTCTCTTTGCCACCGGGATTGAGTTCTTTTACTCGCTGTTCCGGCCTCCTACTTAACTCCTTTTGCCGGCCACAACCCTCCTCGGGTGCGCGTCGTCCGGAAACACGTGTGGCCGCCGGCGTCGCAACCTCTCAACCACCGGAGCACCGGCGCCCAAGCTCTCCCTCTCCTCTGTGTCCTCGGCTGAAAGAAGAAGGAAGGAAGAAGATGTTGGTGCTCAAATATTGTTGAACACGATCTGGAGCAGAGGAAGTGTACTCGAGGAGGAGCAAGTATGATGGAAGATGGACAGCTTTTTACTACTAGCTTGCTTGTTTGCTTTGGTCAAGTGATGAATGGATACATCAGTCACTTACACATGCACCTGGCTGCCTATTTATAAGCCACAACAACCGACATTGAGCATTCTAGGACTCTAGGTTGTTCTAGAACTTTCCTGATTTTTTACAATCATGCACAGCTAGTATACTACACTCTACTAGAGAATTCCACACATGGCTACTACTACTAGTGTTGTTGCAGAGAAACAACTAGTACTGCCATTTTCTATAAGTAAGTAGAGACTTGTATTTAGTTGCTATGGAAATGAATTAACTCCAACAGAAGAAGACGGGAGAAGGAGAGAGAAAGAGAAAAGAAAAAGAAAAGGAGAACGGACTGACAGGTGGCCCCCCCACAGTACAATTTCGTATTTTCTAGATTTAATTCAAATCTAATCTTTAGAGGCCAATATCTCCTAAACCATACATCCGATTCCAGTGAAACTTGGACCTAAATTCATCTAAATTCAAACTCTTCATTTTGATACCCAATTTGATTTTTAAATATTTTATTTGAATTTCCTTGATTTATTTAAATACCATTTGCCTTTCAAATATCTCATGTCACTCCAAAATACCCTTTAGCCAGTAAAAAGCCGCCGATTGGAACTTTACGCCTTCTATGGGGACGTTCGCGGTCTATTGGCCCCGACGTCGAACCGTTGGTTGTAAAGCTCGGCATAAACAAAACCCAAGGTCGAAGTGATGAGGACACAACTAGCTCGGATATAACCATGACTACCTTATGTATTAATACTTAAAGGTCCATATCTTCTACATTAGATTTACTTGTTATATATTTGAACAAACGTTGCTACACAATGAATTTAGTGTGTTTTTGTTTGCAGAGGTACTTGCTTGGGCGAAAGAAAAGAGACCGAGCGTAAGGAATACATGGACGATTAAAGAAGTTGATTGGGGATCAAATAAAGACCTTCTCCAAGTCTTCTTTCATCTCACCACGTCACTTTTGGTCCATTGAAGACAAGAGATAAAATTCTACACGTTTTAGATTCGGATTCGTGCCTCCTGACAGCATCAACTTCAAACAGACCTATCCGCTAATCTAGAAGGAATTTCGGGGCTCATAAGTACTTGTTGGAAAGCTTATGAAGTCTACTTTCAGATGGTTTTGGTCCCACGTCAAAATTCCTACCGAGCTGCCGGGAATCTGCAAAACAAGCAATGTATCTAATCCAGTCCGAATCTGATTTTGAGTTTTGGGCCTTATAATTGTGTCATGGACTTAGCCCAATGGGGTGTGCGCCCTAGGGTAACCCTAGGACGTCCCTAATCGTATTAATTCATTAGCAGTCATCATTTAGAGTTGGGTTTTGTTTAGATTAATCTGTCGGGAACAGTTTCGCCGCTAGATCGGTTTGTGGAACCCCAAATTCGTGTGCATAATCATTCATATGCAATTTGGTTGCAATCTATCTTGTTCTTACTTGTGTTCTTCGATTCGCATGCAGGGATTAGCCTTCTCGGCGAGGTCAACCGGGTTTCGGCTCGGTTGATAACCAGAGAAGGCGTGGTGTTGCGATTGCGGGGCTCAGTAGCGTGTTCGTTCAGAAGTCGGATCGAGTTGTGTCGCGACTCCGCCCAAATTGACTATTTATCAATACCTATCGGAAGATCAGGACCTAACATCCCTCATCAGTTGGTATCAGAGCGCGGTTGCCCGTTAGATAATTTATCTTCCCATAACCAGAAAATTGCCACACAAAAATATTTATTCTTTACCTAGACAATTTGAGCCGTTGCATTGTTCTATAAGATTTTGCGTTGTTGAATTCTAGGTTGCATCGTCGTGTCGAGTGCTGGTTTAGTTTTAGATTTAATTTTTAGTTTTGAGTATTGCATCTGTTCATCACTTAGGTCTAGGGTTCATCAGTCAAGTCTGTGAGTTGTACATCAGTTTTAGGTCTAGTTTTAATCGAGCGGTTTTGGAGTTGCATGGTTGTTAGGTTTTCCTATGTCGCATATGCCCGTGTGTGCCGTGAGAAAGAAAACCACCGAGCCGAACCCCACCCACCACTGTACCGACCTCTCCACCTCCGGGTACCGGTATCCAGTCCGTAGTTTTCTCTATATCATATATTTGTTGTATCGGATTTGAGATATTTTTATAAAAACGGAACCTACATGATATGAGCAATCCATTTTTGAGGTGATCCAATTTTAGTTTTGCACTTTACATTTGAGCCCCTGTAATATTGATATTTACATTTGAGTCCCTGTTCGAGGTCAGTGGTCTGTTCTTGTTGATAAAAAAGGAAAAAAAGAAATAAATAAAGAAAAGGCATAAAGGTGCAAAGAACAAAAGAAAGAAAAAGCCGCACCTAAAAAAGAGGAAAAAAGGCAGAAAGGTGCTTAAAAAAAGCCGCACCAAGAAAGAAAAAAATTATTTATCCTCTGAGTATGTTTTGAGAGTGCAGAGTTGTGCATTGATTCACATCTAGTCCTTAGTGTTATCGGGTGCTTGCTTAAGCTAGAGTTGAGTCTAGGCTAGGCCAGCACATCGACTAGTACTTTGAACTATTATTCAACTTTGCATTTTCTGATTAGCACAATTGCGTTCCTTTGCTACTGTATATTGTGCCTCCCAAGCTACACATATATACTTCTAGTCAGCACCGTTTTGATCCTTTCAATCGCCACATCACGTCCTTCAAGGTGTCACGAACCTACCACCGGTTGTACCGTCCTTAGCATTGCTGGTAAGACACTTGTAAGAGCTTGGTAAGGTGCTCCATTTGGCTGAGTTGTTGAGGGGCACCACTACACCGCGTAGCAGATTATTAGGGATAACCTTCAATGTTTGTTGTTGTTTTTATGTTTGCAATGATAGGTATGAGTGGCGCTCAAAATCAGCGATACCAACAAGGTGCACGTGATGACAGTACTTTGGTGCAACAAGTGCTAGGTTCTCAAATGGAGAAAGCAGAGCAATGGCAGTACCACGAATTATTTGAAACAAAGTTTGTGGTTAAGGATAGAGCATGTCGTACTATAATCGATAGTGAGAGTTGCAATAACTTTGTGAGTTTAGATTTGGTTGAGAAACTTGAGTTGCTTACACAACCGAATCCTCATCGATATTACATCAAATGGTTCAACTCTTGTGGTAAGTTCAAGGTAAATAGAATTGTGAGAATAAACTTTTCGATTGGAGATTACCATGATACTGCCAATTTTGATCTTGTCCCTATGCAAGCATGTTCTTTGTTGTTTGGTCAACCATGGGTATATGATAATAAATGGTTGCATAATTTTGTTGCTAATACATACACATTTGGACATATGGTCAAAAAATGAAAATTGGAACAATTGAGTTTTTCTGAAATTTTTCGAAGATAATCTTGAAAAGGATGAAGAATGAAATCAAAAGAAATTTTCAATATAGTATTGAAAAGGACGAAGAATAGAATCGATGAGGTTTTTGAGAGGTACCAGGAATAATAATAATATTACGATGCTTCGACTAAGTCTGAGTTATTACAAAATGAACGTATTGTTGTGCCTATTGCTTTGGATACTAATATTTTGCAGACATTGAGAACAACGAAGGAATGAGGAAGAGAAGAAAGACGAAGAGAAAAAAGACCCTATCTATAGCCATGCATGCTTGAAGAATGTTCAATTGACCAAGCGCCTATAATTTCTGAAGAAGAGAAAAAAGTAAATGATAAGGGTGCTACAACTAATCAAAGGTATGCATATTTATGATGTGCCAACTATGTCCACTACTTATGCTACATTAGAGCAACCCATAGTGGAAATAATTGCTGAAATACCTATGTCACAAAACAATTTGTTTGATGTTTCTTGTGATAAAGAACGAGTTGTGCGATGCTTCACTTATATCCATGCCACAACTAGTGAATGAACATGTTAGTTCTATAGTAGAGCCACCATGTGTTGAGTTTAAATATGTTATTCACATTGCTAGTGAGAATAAAGAGGTTAAATTGCTATCTTCTTTAAATTTTGGGTTATATTCAATTTGATGATCTGTGTCCACTAAACTGTTTAGAGAAGAAATTATTTGCTAGATTTGAATTGCCATGCCTTCTGATGTGATTTTTCATGTTATTGGCAATTATGATAGTAAAGGAGATATAATGTGCATCGAGTATATATTTGTTTCGAATTTGACTATACCCTCCTTTTCATGATGAAACGTATTGTCTAGAGGACCGAATGCATATAAGTTGTTCTCTATCTAGTTCCTCTAGTTATTTAAATGAGTTACAGGTTGGTTTGCAAGAAGGGGAGTGTGGTGGTTTTTCGACTACCAAGATTTTAGGATCCAACCATAATGACCATCAAGAAATGTTCTCACCGGATGTTGAGATAGATAAAGATAAGTTCATACGCTCTATGACAAGGTGAAACCGAGGACGTTTTCCAATCAAGAGGGGAGGATGATGAGGACACAACTAGCTCGGATATAAGCATGACTACCTTATGTATTAATCAACTAAAGGTGCAATATGTTTACATTAGATTTACTTGTTATATATTTGAACAAACGTTACTACACAATGAGTTTAGTGTGTTTTTGTTTGCAGAGGTATTTGCTTGGGCGAAAGAAAAGAGACCGAGCGTAGGAATGCATGGATGATGAAGAAGTTGATTGGGGACCAAACCAAGACCTTCTCCAAGTCTTCTTTCACTCACCACGTCACTTTTGGTCCATAGAGACAAAGAGAATAAAGTTCTACACGTTTTTGGATTCGGATTCGGGCCTCTTGACAGCATCAACTTCAAACGGACCTAGCCACTGATCTAGATGGAATTTCGGGGCCCATAAGTACTTGTTGGAAAGCTTATAAAGTCTACTTTCAGATGGTTTTGGTCCCACGTAAAATTCCTACCGAGCTACGGGAATCTACAAAAAAAGCAACATATCTCATCCGTCCGAATCTGATTTTGAGTTTTGGGCCTGTAATTGTGTCATGGGCTTAGCCCAATGGGGTGTGCGCCTAGGGCAACCCTAGGACGTCCCAAATCATTATATTCATTAGCCATCCATCGTTTAGAGTTGGTTTTGCTATGATTAATCTGTCGAGAACAGTTTTCGCCGCTAGATCGGTTTGTGGAACCCCAATTCGTGTGCTTAATCATTCATGACGCAATTTGGTTGCAATCTTTCTTGTTCTTGCTTGTGTTCTTCGATTCAACATGCAGGGATTAGCCTTCTCGCGAGGTCATCATGATTTTTCGGCAGCGGTTGATAACCAGAGGAGGCGTGGTGCCTGCGTTTGCATGGCTCGGTAGCGTGTTCGTTGAGAAGCCGGATCGAGTTGTGTCCGCGACTCCGCCCAAATCGATTGTTTATCAATACGTATCGGAAGAATCGAGACCTAACATTCCTCATCACGAAGTGTGCTCCTGGCCCCTACGCCTCACTGCGTACAACGGTCGGAGCTTCACTATTCCTCGACCTCCCAGCACGCTACACTTTTCACTCTCAAGCTCTATGGTGATTCTAGCCGCTTCGCTGCCACTCACGGTTGTCGGAGTAACACTTCCGCCCCATTAAACCTGTATAAACCTCCAATCCCTCTAGCCGTATGCTATCTGTTGATATCGGCTAGAGAAAATACCAAACTTAGTCATTATGCTCTAGCATCGACTAGCACGCAACCAAACCCTAGCTAACACGTTGCTAGTTAAAACCCAACCATCATCCAATACCACCCTACCAATATCACCTATCCACTATACTCAGCCACCTACTCTCCTAGAACCTAGCTATACAGAGCCTAGCCGATATGCTTCCCTACTCTGTAGTCGGCTTAAATATAACAACCCTAGTATTATACTATCCGACCTACCACCAGCCAATACTAGTCCATATACCAACTGAACAGTTCAATTATCCAATATACATCCCATCCTTTCAGCAACCAAGCATTCCATAAAATAAGCAACCTTAGTTGCCTGATCCTCTCTCCACCTTAGCCTCCAACCCTTTGAACCTATACCCCTTTAACGGAGATATTTATACCCCAAGCCTAGCCCTTCTTGCTCTTTATCACTTTCTTGCTATTTCATGATTTTTCATTGATTTGGTTCTCGTCTTTCTTAGTAGAGTCTATTATCTTTGGATGGCAACCTGTGGTGTTTCGAGGATCGGATAATCAGGTTGGCTTTATCTCCGATTTGTTTTTGCGTTGGAGCAAGGCAAGTTATTATTCCTCCCCTTTGAGCATAATAATCCTATATTCTATATCCCATTATCTCATGCATTAGTCATTCATGATCTCGAATGCATAACCTGATAATAGCAAACCAGATATATGCTAGATTTTGCTTAGCCATGCCTAGTTAGATTGCATAAAATATCATGAACTTAGATTCGGAACAGTACGGTAGAAATGGTTGATTTCGGGTGGCTAGTACTTCCAACCGCAATAAAACTGCCAAGTACATGTGAAGAACATACGAGTACGCCGCAATTCTGTATGGGCATAGACTAGCTAATTAAGTTATCTGCAAAGTGGTAGCCGTCTGTATATGTGTTCTTCTTAAGTCTCGCGCAGGAGGCAAATTACGCGAGCACGGCGATTGTGATATTTTACGAGGCGCGGGTAAATACTATGAGATTTATGATGTCGACTTGTTTGTGAACGCCTGATTGCGATAACATGGTGTCATACAATCAGTTCTCTCTAAAGACCTCGGGAACGCTCAGAACTCCTCTCGCGCTGATAAGTTACGTCAGAGCGCAAGGGACTAGAGTTCTGGATAGGTAACTGATGTTAGTACTGAAAAGCTTTGCCATGACAAGGGGTAATGTGTTGGCACGTCATGGATTGCGGGTAAAGCGTACATCACTACAGTATGATATTCTTAAAACCTATTCGAATAGCCGTGCTCGCGGTTATCGGGCATTGGTAACCACTATGGTATCTTGGATAGAAACCTAATTCGAAATTTTTATCAATACTGCTGCATTTAAAACATTACAGGGTTTTCTACTTTTAGCATTCTCTGCTTTCTGCAGTTAAACGGCTTTACACAACAGAATATTTGCCATTTCCATACATTCATTGTTCTGATTAATATAATAGCTTGCCTGAGTACGTTGTACTCACCCTTGCTTCAACTCCTTTTTGAGTCCATTTGGAGTTTGTGCCGAAGCTGGGAGTTCAATGCATATAAGTTAGTTTATTGCAACCTAATTCTCAAGTCAGATTAGATAGATGGTTTAAGTCTATAGCCAAACATTAGGAGATAAAGTCATTCTATAGTTTTGGCTGTATTAGTTAGCCACAGTTTGTAAAGTACCCATATATTTTGTAATCATATCTCCTTTGGTGCTATTCAAACGTATGCCAATGAAGATCCAGATTGTTTGACCTGCTGCACATTTACATAATCACGGGCTTGATACAGTCTAAACATGTCGGTTACGAATCATTGTTTTTTGGGACCGACGAAACAGTTGTTAAAGGAAAGTTAATTTAATCCTACACGCGATACTTCAGGCTACTGGCACACCGTTGTACCAGATGTCGCTAACTACGTACCGTGGACAGGGAGGACTTAATGCTCTGATGGGCTATCACCACTAGAATTAATTACCACAGACACCGTGTCTACGCAATTAATTACTACTCTACACTGCCAAGCTAAAGCTAATATTAAGTACTACTCTGCACTGCCAAGCCTATAGTGAACACTGATTCCCGCATGCTACATTCCGAACTAACCAAGAAATCAAGCATTATTCTCATAATGTCTATCTTATTATCTAGAATATGAGCAAGAGTAATTCACAAATACAAGAATAAGGAAAGGATTACCGACAACTCTGGATTCCTCCGACTTCTTCTACTTCAGCTCATCTCCGCCATTCAAAATAAACTATAGAACATATAAAGATCTAAAATATACTTAGATTCCTCTTGTAATTCAAGCTCTACTATCTGGTGTGTGTTGTGATGAGGGAGAGAGGGGTATTTATAGGTGGAGGCATGCCTTGAATGTGGAGATGCCAAGCATCTAAATGGCATCTTCCTTTCCGTCTTGCCAAGTGTCCAGCGGTGAACGGTTGTTTCAGGTGAATCGTAGAAAAACCGTCACAGCAAGTCGTAAACTGCCAAGCCGTGTGAAATTGGGGCGAACGGCGCAGCTACGGGTTCGGCCGAACCCTGGTTCGACAAAACCCTTGGTTCGGCCAAAACCCTTGCTGTCCCGTTTGCTCTGAGTTTTCTCGTCGGCTCTGGTGGAGAACCCCTCAGCCCAAATGTCTTGCATTTGGCCCTTTGAATGTGTTCATTAGTTTTGTGGGTCGCAACATCCCAGGCTTGATTGAAGTTTATTCACTCCTCCTCTAAGTATCTTTTGTCCTCAACTTTGGTGGTTCGTCACCTGCATCCAAATATAGCACAACACTATGGAAATGGTAGAAATAAACCCTACTACTATGTGATGTTTTTAATCTTTATGGTCTTATGCTGGTATTGGATGGCATTAATTTGGTTCTTCACAGCGCGTCAAACAACCACCGCACTTGTCTTTACGTCGTCCCAGTAAAGGCTAAGGATTAATGTGGAATAAAAATTTTCCAAGATTAATACAAGTACACACAATTATTCAATAGCCATACATGTACATGTGAACTTTGCAGTGTCTACACTTACATCTGGGATTGAATGATGGACGGTCGTGATTCAAGTCCCTTCTTGTTCCCTGTCAATCTCTTGGGTTTCATATATTTTCGGCAAAGTAGCTATTACATCCTCGAACTGGACCTCTCTCAAGTCACTGCATGTGGTTTAGAATTTGTGGATCCCACCAAAGGCAATATTTTTTGCCAATTGGTCTTATTCTAACAAGGTTGTATACTGTGGAAGGCTCGTAGGGAGTCAAATCGGGCATACCTGCATCACATATTTTGCAAAGCCAAAAAGACGACCCAAGGTGACAGGAATCATACTCTCTGATCAGAATGTGCAATGTGTGGTTATATGTGTTATGGCTATGTATATGGTTTTTTTGTGGGTGGAAACGGAAAATACAAAGATTAACAGCTCGTTTGGTATACCTCTCCTCCATTTTCTTTCTTTGGAAATTCTGAGAGAGTGCATGGCTATCTCTTTTTTTTCCATCATCCCGTACTTTGTATGAGTAAGATTTTTTTCTATTTTCTCTCTTTTTCTTCATCAATGCTCCATACTTGTATAAGCAGACTTTATTTTTTCATATCATGCCTCTCTCTCTCTCCTTTTTTGTGAAAGAATTTTGTGGATAAATAAATGATGGATTGAGGGACTGCTAGCTTCTAGATGTTCAGAAGTTTAGCATAAGCGTGTGTGAGTGTACGTCGATCTTATCCATGAAAGTATGAAGAACATCTCATACGTTTACAAATTGTTGCACAGCTCAATGTATACTATCAAGCAGCCTAAAGTATATCAGGATTTTGCAAAATGCCCGAATCATATATGGGCCTTGTAGGTATTATATAGTCACCGAGAGTATATGGCCTTGGTATCTGCTCCTAAAAGAATTTCTAAATTTAAATTCCCAAGTCTCATGAAAGTTGGACAGGAATTTCTTTCGTCAACCAATATCACCAAATACTCAATCACTAGGTGAGAAAGGTTCCCTATGATAGATGGTTGATCTCACAAGCTGACAAGTGTAGCAAGCAATAAAGTACTATACATGATTAATCATATGACAAATTCTATTTGTTGAGAGTTAATGTTTCAATTTCAGTTTGGAGTCAAACTAAATGTATTCAAGTTTTTTGCCATGTTTAACTCACAAACAGGGAAGGATAAAGGGAGGAGACGCGCAAACCGACCAGACGACAAAGGGTGACAGAGCCGGGCCAGGCAGGTTAGGGCGAACACTTGTTTCAGCCGACCTAAGCCAGGACTTGGTTCTGAGCAGCTGAATTTTGTGTGAGGTCATGGGGCTGGTGTTCATCTTATGTGTGTTGAGTCGTGTTTGTTGTGCATCAGGAGTTCCGAAAAGAACTCCTCCAACTTGTTTGTACTTATCTTTATTCAACAAAAAAGAAAAGCACAATGGGCTTTCTTACGCAGGGTTAAAATCCAGTGACCAATGTTATTTAAGGTAACTCTAGGCCGCATGAGTGCCATAAATTTACTTTTATTTTATTCACTTTTATTTTGTTTTATTTTTATTTTATTTTAATATTTTTAAAATTTTAATTTTTATTTTTTATGGGCAGCAATAGAGGTGATGGTGACCTTAAGCAGGATGCACAAGGTGTTTCGAATTCTTACTAGATAGGTCTTACCAAAGCTTTGATTCGGATGCAAGAATGCAAACACAACATTTGCTTTGTCTGCTTGGTTCCTGAGCATATCGTCTTCTGATAGACCAAGGAGCGTGTGTAGAATATTGGAGTTATGCTTACATTGCTGGCATTAGTTGTTTTTTTTATTTCCTGCAAAAGGTTGATGGACAACAAATACCGCGAGGGACTACAAGAAATTCAAAAGATTTTATTATAGCCTCAAGATTATTGTTCACATCCATGTAAAAGACATTGGATTCAAAACTTAAGAAGTGTGGATCCGCACACATCTGCCTAATTTATTTGTCATCTTTTTTTCTTTTTTTTTCGAGAGAATTTTTTTTACACGAGAGACATTTCTTTATTCTATGAAAACATAATTTCCCTTTTTCAATTTTTTTTTGTTGTTCACCAATTCTATTAAACAAACCATACATGGCTGAGGTAAATTTGCATGAACATGCTAAAGGAGCATTAGTAAATACGCACCGTGCACCTTGATAGTGATATGTTTCTCCTTGGCATGTTAGCAACTGATTTTTCTGCTGGCCCTGTCTTACCTCAGTGTGATCGTGCTTGATGACTCACCCGTCAATTTTGAAAATTCCCTGCAGGGGGTTACTTACGAAGGATATACATCGAAGTCCATGAAAAGTGGCTGGGTTCTAACAGTTCATTTAAGAACAACTTGACACCAGCAACTTTGATTAAAGCAGGCTATTTATCCTAACATGCAATGCTTAAATTTAAAACGCTATGAATGTTCGACGACCACCCAAACCATCCAGTACGAAAATGGATGAGAACGCATAACATGTATAACAAAACAAACTCAACTAGAGATAAGTATGAGTAAAAGAAATGGTAAATCTTTTGCTGCATTTCGTATACCTGAGTGTACTTACACCAGCTGATGTATATGTGAATCTCTGGAGCGGTGGATGGTCACATATGATTGTGCGATCTCTCTCCTCTTGATCCGTGTTGTGCAGAAGGCCTTTGACCACACCAACTCAAGCGAGGGTTCGGTTTGCACAACATCTCGGGTGCAAGAACCTTATGCGCTACTACAACAAGAAGGAATTCTCAGAGCCAATCCCCGTTTGGGACTGATCGCTGTTCTCGTTGGGAATGTTATTTTCAAGGGGATACTCTTGTAATTGGTGCCTTGGGATTAAATGGCCTAGCTAATACTATCATTTGCTAGGACCCGTTGAGAATAGCTTCTGCAAGAAGCTTAAATTCAAGAGCTTCCTTGGAAATAATCCGTCTTGGTTGTTGCATATAACTGACATCTCAAGGGTTGTCCGTTGCAAATCCTTTTCAAATTCAAGTTTATTAAAAAAACTCATTATTTTTATATTATAGTTAATTCTCTATACAAAGATAATACCCTTGGGATTGTTTTGATTATCATTTTTTAATAATTCTATTACCAGGAATGATATTTTTTAATTAATTGTTCTTTTTTATGCAGTACGTAGCAATGAACATCTGCATTGGATACTGCTCACATGATGCAACAATTATATTTGCTCTGACAGAAAAGCGTCAAAGGATTTTTATGATCAATTATAAACAGTAGACAATTATATTCTGCATTTAATCTAAGGACAGGTTGTAACAAAAAAAAAAAAAAAAAAAAAAAATAAAAACAAAAAAAAAAAAAATAAGCACAAAATAAAATAGTCTCAGAAGGTAAATTGATCCAAACTGATTAATCTAGCAACTATAATAGGTCTGATAACCATGATCCTGGATCCTGATCCTAAATGCTTGCAATTCGACAATTAGCAACATCCAAGAAACGCCAAGGTCCATCATTCTCACCAGTTTCTTCACAATGACCGCTTGTGCGCCTCTTCAGTACGTGTTCTCCCATTCTGAAATAAAATACAGAATAAGCTACAAAGTTAACTGAAAAAATATAAGGGTAGGTCTAAGTTTGAACTTATGAAGATACATACAGTCCATTTCTAAATTGAACTCACTAACTTGTATTGCAACAAGCCATACCTTGGCAGAACATTTTTAAATTGATCTTTGTTGTCCAACGATACCAAATTTTCATAATGTTTGTTCAAGAGAAATAAATAATAAGCGATGTAAGTAAGTAAAAAGATTGTGCGAGTCAGTATACTACCATGAAGAAGTGCCTGAAGGACTCAAGGGACAACAGAAGAAGAAATGGTCCTTGCATCCTGTGATTTGAAAATAATACCAGTTAGTTCGTTCTTTCTAGGTAAACAAAAATAGCTTTAATTATACTTACATGGGAATGAAGTTTTCTGCTTATCCTTGTCCACTGTCTGCTCTAGGCCTTTCTATCTTGTGCAGTTCTTGAGAGCATTGTGCACAGCATTAGTGGACTGCCTGCTGAACAATGGCTGCACTTGCTGCTGTGTGTAAGTGGCAGGGGGGGGGCCTGTGTCTCCATGCTCACCAGATGGTGCACTTGCTGAATTCCACATGGTCTATCTATAATTCCTGGAAGCACCAATAATACCTTCCACCGTTTTCTACCTTTAGTGCAGCTGCACCAAACATGCTGTTTGTCGACTTGATTGTTTTCTCCTTCTTAACACGATCATTATACACCCCTAATTAAGATATGTAGTGGCACCATTGCATGGTTTTAGATATTTCACTTTTTTTATTGCAAACTTGAACTAGAAATAGAATAAGCAGAACACATACGGCTAACTGGTTCAGCTTTCTTGTTGGCATACTGTCCCTTGCCTTTGCAAGTCGATGTGTGCGTTCAAAGACATCAATATCAATCACATCCGTCCTGCATTCTCAATTATCTATCCAAAAGTACATATCATAGTGCAGAAGGTCAAAGTAGTAAATCAATAGGAAAATCATTTTAACCTTTGGTACCACGCTTGTTTCGCATAGCAACACTTCGTGCAACCACAATATGATGACACCACCTCCTTTTCCATCGATTTTTGCTGTTTTGAGCCGACACCTTCTTTACATTTTCATCAGACAGTCAGCACAACATATCCCACCACTTTTGCTCAATCCAATAAGGAGGGAAGCCTATCCAAAGTTGAGGATATCACATCACAATCATCCTGAGCAAGGGGCTCTCATCCTGTTTGGGTAACTCAGTCGCAGCATATTTCGATATGCTTCTCCAAAGAACGTTTTGCTTCAGATTTCTCATGTGACAGACAAGAAACAGCTTGGCTAAAACGTTCAACAGCTTTGCGATAAAAACATAAATCTAGACAATCCTCTTCTCTACCATCAGCAACTTATCTCTCTCAAAACACCACAACA
>CM020178.1:5611449-5627017 GCA_009805545.1 Oryza longistaminata
CAGGACCTAACATCCCTCATCAGTTGGTATCAGAGCGCGGTTGCCCGTTAGATAATTTATCTTCCCATAACCAGAAAATTGCCACACAAAAATATTTATTCTTTACCTAGACAATTTGAGCCGTTGCATTGTTCTATAAGATTTTGCGTTGTTGAATTCTAGGTTGCATCGTCGGTGTCGAGTGCTGGTTTAATTTTAGATATAATTTTTAGTTTTGAGTATTGCATCTGTTCATCACTTAGGTCTAGGGTTCATCAGTCAAGTCTGTGAGTTGTACATCAGTTTTAGGTCTAGTTTTTCATCTTGTCGGTTGTTGTCGGGACCTTAAAAAATTGAATCGTCTTGTCGTCGGGTTTCCATTTTCGTAGTTTGGAGAAGTTTTAATCGAGCGGTTTTGGAGTTGCATGGTTGTTAGGTTTTCCTATGTCGCATATGCCCGTGTGTGCCGTGAGAAAGAAAACCACCGAGCCGAACCCCACCCACCACTGTACCGACCTCTCCACCTCCGGGTACCGGTATCCAGTCCGTAGTTTTCTCTATATCATATATTTGTTGTATCGGATTTGAGATATTTTTATAAAAACGGAACCTACATGATATGAGCAATCCATTTTTGAGGTGATCCAATTTTAGTTTTGCACTTTACATTTGAGCCCCTGTAATATTGATATTTACATTTGAGTCCCTGTTCGAGGTCAGTGGTCTGTTCTTGTTGATAAAAAAGGAAAAAAAGAAATAAATAAAGAAAAGGCATAAAGGTGCAAAGAACAAAAGAAAGAAAAAGCCGCACCTAAAAAAGAGGAAAAAAGGCAGAAAGGTGCTTAAAAAAAGCCGCACCAAGAAAGAAAAAAATTATTTATCCTCTGAGTATGTTTTGAGAGTGCAGAGTTGTGCATTGATTCACATCTAGTCCTTAGTGTTATCGGGTGCTTGCTTAAGCTAGAGTTGAGTCTAGGCTAGGCCAGCACATTGACTAGTACTTTGAACTATTATTCAACTTTGCATTTTCTGATTAGCACAATTGCGTTCCTTTGCTACTGTATATTGTGCCTCCCAAGCTACACATATATACTTCTAGTCAGCACCGTTTTGATCCTTTCAATCGCCACATCACGTCCTTCAAGGTGTCACGAACCTACCACCGGTTGTACCGTCCTTAGCATTGCTGGTAAGACACTTGTAAGAGCTTGGTAAGGTGCTCCATTTGGCTGAGTTGTTGAGGGGCACCACTACACCGCGTAGCAGATTATTAGGGATAACCTTCATTGTTTGCTGTTGTTTTGTGTTTGCAATGACAGGTATGAGTGGACGTTCAGAGCGCAAGGGGACTAGAGTTCATGGAATAGGTACCACTGATGTTAGTAACTGAAAAGCTTTGCCATGACAAGGCTAATGTGTTTGGCACGTCATGGATTGCGGGTAAAGCGTACATCTACTACAGTATGATATTCTTAAAACTATTCGAATAGCCGTGCTCGCGGTTATCGGGCATTGGTACTCACTATGGTATCTTGGATAGAAACCTAATTCGAAATTTTATCAAATACTGCTGCATTTAAAACATTACAGGTTTTCTACTTTTACATTCTCTGCTTTCTGCAAGTAAACCGAGCTTTACACAGATATTATCATTTCATACATTCATTGTTGATTAAATATAATAGCTTGCTGAGTACGTTGTACTCACCCTTGCTTCAACTCCCTTTTTTAGAGTCCATTTGGAGTTTGTGCCGAAGCTGGGAGTTCAATCATATAAGTTAGTTTCATTTCAACCTAATTCTCAAGTCTAGATTAGATAGATGGTTTAAGTCTATAGCCAAACATTAGAGATAAGTCATTCTATAGCTTTTGCTGTATTAGTTAGCCACAAGTTTGTAAATACCCATATATTTTGTAATAATATCTCCTTTGGTGCCTTATTCAAACGTATGCAATGAAGATCCAGATTGTTGAACCTGCATCAATTTACTAATCCAGGGCTTGATACAGTCTAAACATGTCGGTTACCGAATCATTAGTTTTGGGACCCGACAGAAACAGTGTCTAAGGAAAGCTTAATTTTAATCCTAACGCGATACTTCAGGCACTGGCAACCCGTTGTTCCCAGATGTCGCTAAACTACGTACCTGGACAGGGAGGACTTAAATGCTCTTGAGGGCTATCAACCACTGGAAATTAATTACCAAGACACCGCGTCTACGCAATTAATTACTACTCTAGCACTGGCCAAGCACTAAAGCAATAATTAAGTACTACTCTAGCACTGCCAAGCACTATAGTGAACACTGATCCCGCATGCTAATTACGAACTAACCAAGAATAATTCTCACTAAGCAAATCTTAATTACTCATAATGATATTTCTATTGAAGCAGAGTAATTACCAAAGTACAAGAATAAGGAAAGGATTACCGACAACTCTGGGATTCCTCCGACTTCTTCTACTTCACTCTCTCCCCATTCAAAATAAACTATAGAACATATAAAGAATCTAAAATATACTTAGATCCTCTTGTAATTCAGCTCTACATCTTGGTGTGTGTTGTGAATGAGGGAGAGAGGGGTATTTATAGGTGGAGAGATGCCTTGGAATGTGGAGATGCCAAGCATCTAAATGGCATCTTCACTCTCCTCTTGCCAAGTGTCCAGCTGGTGACGGTTGTTCAGGTGAAGTCGTAGAAACCGTCACAGCAAGTCGGTAACTGCCAGCGTGTGAAATTTGGGGGCGAACGGCGCAGCTACGGGTTCGGCCGAACCCTTGGTTCGACAAAACCCTTGGTTCGGCCAAACCCTTGCTGTCCCGTTTTGCTCTGAGTTTTCTCGTCGGCTCTGGTGGAGAACCCCTCAGCCCAAATGTACTTGCAATTTGGCCCATTTGAATGTGTTTCATTAGTTTTGTGGGTCCAAAACTCCACAGGCTTGAATATGAAAGTTTAATTCACCTCCTCCTCTAAGTATCTTTTGTCTCAACTTTGGTGGTTCGTCACCTGCATCCAAATATACACCAACACTCATGGAAATGGTTAGAAATAAACCCTACTACTATGTTGGATGTTTTATATTTATGGTCTTATGCTGGTATTGATGGCATTAATTTGGTTCTTAACAGCCGTCAACAAACCACCACACTTAGCTCTTTACTCGTCCCGAGTAAAGGCTAAGGATTAATGTGGAATAAAATTTTCCAAGATATAATACAAGTACACAAATTATTCAAAGCCATACATGTACATGTGAACTTTGCAGTGTCTAACTTACCATCTTGGGTAATTGATGCATGGAACGGTCGTGACTCAAGTCCTTCTTGTTCCTCCTGTCAATCTCTTGGGTTTTCATATATTTTCGCAAAGTAGCTATACTCCTCGAATGACTCTCTCAAGTCACTCATGTGGTTTGATTTGTGGATCCTCACCAAGGCATATTTTGCCAAATTGTCCCTATTCTACAAGGTTGTATATGTGGAGCTCGGTAGGGATCAATCGGGGCATACCTGCATCACATATTTTGCAAAGCCAAAAGACCGGACCCAAGGAGATCGCAAGTCATACTCTCTGATCAAGAATGTGCATGTGTGTTATATGTGTATGGGTATGTATATGGTTGTTTTGTGGGTGGAAAACGGAAAAATAAAAGATAACAGCTCGTTTGGTATACCTCCTCCTCCAATTTTCTTTCTTTGGAAATTTGAGAGAGTGCATGGCTATCTCTTTTTTTTCCATCATCCCCCGTACTTTGTATGAGTAAGATTTTTTTCTATTTTCTCTCTTTTTCTTTTCATCAATGCTCCATACTTGTATAAGCAAGACTTTATTTTTTCATATCCATGCCTCTCTCTCTCTCCCTTTTTTTGAAAGAATTTTGTGGATAAATAAATGATGGATGAGGGATGCTAGCTTCTAGTGTAGAAGTTTAGCATAAGTGTGTGAGTGTACGTGATCTTGATCATGAAAGTATGAAGAACATCTCATACGGGTTACAATATTTTGACAAAGCTCAATGTAATATCAAGCAGCCTAAAGATATATCAGGATTTTGCAATGAGAATCATATATGGCCTTGGTAGGTAATTATATAGTCACCGAGGAGTATATGGCCTTGGTATTGCTCTAAAAGAATTTTAAATTTTAAATCCCAAGTATCATGATAGTTGGACAGGAATTTCTTTCGTCATAACCATATCACAAATATCAATCACTTAGGTGAGCAAGGTTCCCTATGATAGATGGTTGTTCACAAGTGACAAGTGTTAGCAAAGAATAAAAGTATACATGATTAATCATATGAAAATTCTATTTGTTGAGAGTTAATGTTTTCAATTTTCATTTGGAGTCAAACTAAATTGTATTCAAGTTTTTTGCCATGTTTAACTCACAAACAGGGGAGGATAAGGGAGGAGACGCGCAAACCTGACCACACGACAGAAGGGTGACAGAGCCGGGCCAGGCAAGGTTAGGGCGAACACTTGTTTCAGCCGACCTAGCCAGGACTTGGTTCTGACAGCTGAATTTTGTGTGAGGTCATGGGCTGGTGTTCATTATATTGTCGTGTTGAGTCGATGTTGTTGTGCACCAGGAGTTCCGAAAAGACTCCTCCACACTTGTTTTGTACATTATCTTTATTCAACAAAAAGAAGAAAAGCACAATGGGCTTCTACCAGGGTAAAATACCAGTGAACCAAATGTTATTTAAGTAACTCTAGGCGCATGAAGTGCCTAAATTTACTTTTATTTTATTTCACTTTTATTTTGTTTTATTTTTATTTTATTTTAATATTTTTAAAATTTTATTTTTATTTTTTTATGGCAGCAATAGAGGTGATGGTGACTTAGCAGGATGCACAAGGTGTTTCGAATTCTTACTAGATAGGTCTTACCAAGCTTTGATTCGGATGCAAGAATGCAACACAACTTTGCATTTGTTCTGCTTGGTTCCCTGAGCATATGTCTTCTGATAGACCAAGGAGCGTGGTATGAATATTGGAGTTATTGTACATTGCTCATTAGTTGTTTTTTTATTTCCTGCAAAAGGTTAGTGGACAACAAATACCCGAGGGACTACAAAGAATTCAAAAGATTTTATTATAGCCTCAAGATTAATTGTTCACATCCATGCTAAAAGAGATTGGATTCAAAACTTAAGAAGTGTGGATCCCACACATCTGCCATAATTTTATTTTGTCAT
Source organism: Oryza longistaminata (assembly GCA_009805545.1). NCBI lineage: Eukaryota > Viridiplantae > Streptophyta > Magnoliopsida > Poales > Poaceae > Oryza > Oryza longistaminata. Next base: position 5,616,630 of record CM020178.1, read on the forward strand.
CATTTTTTTCTTTTTTTTCGAGAGAATTTTTTTTACACGAGAGACATTTCTTTTATTCTTTGAAAACATAATTTCCCTTTTTTTCAATTTTTTTTTGTTGTTCACCAAATTTTCATTTAAGCAAAACTCATACATGGCTGAGGTAAATTTGCATGAACATGCTAAAGGAGCAATTAGTAATATACGCACCGTGCACCTTGATAGGTGATATGTTTCTCCTTTGCATGTTAGCAACTGATTTTTCTGCTGGCCCTGTCTTACCTCCAGTGTGACTCGTGCTTGATGACTCACCCGTCAATTTGAAAAATTCCCTGCAGGGGTTACTTTACGAAGGATATACATCCGAAGTCCATGAAAGTACTGGTTCTACAGTTCATTTAAGAAAACTTGACACCACGGCAACTTTGATTAAAGCAGGCTATTTATCCTAAGCATCATGCTTAATTTAAAAAGCCTATGAATGTCGACGACCACCCAAACCATAGCATACGAAAATGGATTGAGAACGCATAACCATGTATGATCAAAACAAACTCAACTAGAGATAAGTATGAGTAAAAGAAATGGTAAATCTTTTGCTGCATTTCGTATACCTGAGTGTACTTACCACCAGCATGATGTATATGTTGAAATCTCTGGAGCGGTGGTATGGTCACATATGATTGTCGATCTCTCCTCCGTCTTGATCCGTGTTGTGGCGGAGGAAGGCACTTTGACCACACCAACTCAAGCGAGTGGTTCGGTTTTGCACACATCTCGGGTGCAAGAACCTTATGCCCTTACAGCGTGTTCCGTTGGCACAATGCTGTCAAGACGTAAGACACATATCCTTTTGGGCAAGCTTGCAAATGCCAATAAGAGTGAAGCAGCAAACGTCTAGAAAGAGAAAGGGCATCTCCTCTTGCTTGTGTGTAAGTAGGTGCTGTGGGAGCGAGAAGTTGTGCACAGCTAAGAGTGGATGAAGGCTAACCAAGGCGGCGCATGAGCTCAAGAGAGGGGCTGGTTGCAGCCAAGCAGCATGATCACTACTGGCGAGGTGTATAGCCAGAAAAGACTCGCACATAATGCGGTCTTTGATCTAGATGTAGCCCGTCAACCCTCTTGCTCTCTTCCTCTTCTCCCATCTTATTTTTTCTTTTTTTTCTTCTGTCTCTCTTTTCTTTTTTTTTCTAGTCTTTTTTTTCAGCAAGGTATGACTAACAATAACTGTAAACCAAGATAAGATAGCCTTGGTTGATGGAACTCGTCGTGCAAGCTCGTAGACCTCCCTTCCCCACACTTGGACTTTTGTGTCATGAAATGTCAAAAACGAAGTGTGTGATACTGGGGCCTCTTATAAAACGTGTTACATAGCGGGACCTCTGCTGCATCATCCATCACAAGTGCTGAAAGTTCTTCTACCCCGAAGGCAGCCTAGTAATGAATACAAGTGTCTATGGAAGTGGAGTCACATGCTTCTATAATTAAAAAATACTATTATTCGAATCTAACAGTATTATAAATATTATTGTATGGCCGGCACTTTTCACTAATGCTTGCAATATATGTGTATTATATCCGTATTACATGTCTATTAACTAGTAGATATATTTATGTATTAATTATTAATTAATGGCAACATTATTGATTAAAAATACTATTAGAAAATTTGGTACGAAAATTTATATTTGGTGCAAACATTTTCCCAGGTGGCGTAGTACAATTTCGTAGGTGGCATGTTGTGGCTTTGTTCACCTGAGAAGATATATTTTCGCAGGCGTACGGGTTAAGAGGTCCACCTACGAAGACACATCTTCCTAGGCGGATTGGTTGTCCGCCTGCAAAAATTGATAATTTTCGCAAGCCTTTACCAACAGGCGGACTGGCCGTCCGCTCGCGAAGATCCATTTTAGCAACCTACAAAAAATCATTTTTCTAGTCGTGAAATTTGTTAGAAGTTCAATATAATACACATAGTTTGAAAAATGGATGGCATGTGGAGGGACAACAAACTATCGAGAGGAAAAAAATAAGGTTGGGTGTGGTAGTGCAGTACTAGTGTAGGAAAAATGTTAACAGGCTAGGGTGGGTGTAGTTGGGACACCTGGGCAAATTAAACAGGGTGGTGGGCTCCAGCAATTTAAGATGCATGAAACAACCTGACATCATAATAAAGTTTATCTGTTTGCACATAATAGACCAGCAGCGGAAGCATTTGATGGTGTCGGGTCAAACCGAGATACTAGTACACAAACATCCATCTAAAACCCTTTCATAATTTTTTATTTATTTAAAACCGAGAAAAAATAATACCCCATACCGGTTTAAAAAAACCAACAACGATATGTCAAATATAGTTTTATGGTAAAATGACAATGATACTATAATTATCACTGCTGTTTTATCTGTGAACCGGTAGTCAGGTCATAGGCAGCCCTAAGTGTGCGTTAAGACCTACTGAACCAGTCTCTCGATCTCCTCTCTCGTGCCGTTGTCATCTCCCAACCCGCTAGCAGCTATTTCTCTCCTCTCCTTCCTCTTTCCAGCACCGCGCGCCGCACCACTTCTTCCTCTCCTCAAGCACTACCTTAATTGGGTACTATCACTTAAATTTAAACTTTCAATCCAAAATTATTAATTTCGACAAAATTTCTTGACTTCAAAATATATTTGGATTGTAATTTATTAAGAAACTTTACCATAGTTAAGAGCTACAAATGCTTTCAGTATAATATTTTTACCTCGGGTACGGAGAAGTAACAAATTTGACACAAAATTATGAATTATGGGACTTTCCATTACGTTTATAATTAAGGACCATAATCCTTAAAATGACTCATTCGACTAAGCTTTCCACAGTCATGCAGTAATTTACAGGTAAAATATGGAAAAAATTATCACAAGAAACTATAACTAACTCCCCAGATGATATAGCAAATATGCCTCAACCGACAAAACAGATTCCAGGTGTCCAAGATTCGCGGAGCACGCAAGGACGTCGTGGCCGCGAAACATTGCTGCGTCAACTAGCCCAAAGATTTCAGTATATATGTTTCAATATTTATGTACTCTGCTAGATATATAGCCAAGACGTGCACCCTGGTATGCAAAGACGAGAAATCATTATGGAATCTAACTACGAAATGGCCTGCAATTTTCTATTACCACGCGGCACACGTGTGACAAGCTGACAGCTATATTTCACCGGCTTGGAAAATAATGTTACGAGATTAAGATATAGGGATAGTCCCATATCACAGGATGCTATGTACGGTTATACTTGAATGCACCTACAATTTTGAATTTAGGACCATCTAAAAGATTGTCACCATGTTTTTTTTTAAAAAAAAAACATTCAAAATTAACTATAACGTAGACTTCAATGCACAAAACATATATATAGACACACACACTTTTTTATAAGTAACAATGTATAATGTAGTAGTAGTTCACTAGTACAGAAACCGTTAGCTACAACCAAATGTGAAAAAGAGAAGAGGAGAGAAAATATAAAACGGATTAGCATGGGTTTTCAGATAACGTGTCTTTGAGATATGTGCCAAGTATTAGTGGTATGTACAAATATATTTTTATATATTTGATGTGTCAATTTTTTTAGTTGATGTGTCAATTTTTTTAGTTAACCAGTTAGCTATATATATACTATTAAACTCTAAATCTACATAAAACAAGTAGTACCTCCACTCCCCTGGTAACTTATTTAAAGTTGCTTAGTTTCTCACTTCTTCCACCCGCTAGTCTGTCATTTTGCGGGTGAATACTTCACAAAGCTGCTAAAATATGCGGTGTTTGTGAAATTTTTCTATAGAAAAGTTGTTTTAAAAATTATATTAATCTATTTTAAAAATATTTAATACTTAATTAATTATATACTAATGAGTAGCTTCGTATTGCGTGCGTAGGGATTAGTTCCCAACCAAGAACAGAACATAGCCTAAGAACCGTAATATCAGGAGCAACATCCATCATATATTGCAAACATATGTCAGGGGGTTTTGCGCGCATATGGGTTTACACATTACTTTCATTAATTGGATGATATAGAAACGGAATTTCAGAAATTTCGAGGTTTGAATTTTAACATTTTTTATGCTGGAATAAACTTCGCTTAATGCAGAAAACATAAATATTGTAGTCGACATAATATCCTATGCAGGGAACCGATAAACTCGCAATTCGAACAATATTCAGGACCAAATGGCTGAAGTGGTTTGGACGCCACAAACTCTGCAGTCAATAATCAGCACTGCTATACGTACGATTGTTTTTGTACGATGTTTGTACGATGAAATGTTTTTCTCCTGACTCCTAACGTTTTTTAGCTATGAAACGGATCCCTCCCCTATTGAGCCCATACCCAAAGCCCAAGATCCTGACGTGCCTGGTCTGCTCTCTCGTTGGCATGCTTGCATAGCTAACCAAAGCAATCTTCTTTCTAATTATATATTAAGCAATTTTCATCCTAATTATATTTTATACAGTAATTGTACTTAGCGCTCATTTATCATGTGGCAGGTTAAGCAAATTACTCATACATGTTTGTACGATGAAACGTTTCTCTCCTGACTCCTAACGTTTTTTACTATGAAACGGATCCCTCCCCTGTTGAGCTCATATCCAAAGCCCAAGATCCTGACGTGCTGGTCTGCTATCTCATTGGCATGCTTGCATAGCCAACCAAAGCAATCTTCTTTCTAATTATATATTAAGCAATTTTCATCCTAATTATATTTTATACAGTAATTGTACTTAGCGCTCATTTATCATGTGGCAGGTTAAGCAAATTACTCATACATATATGTTCCTTGCACCTTGGACAGGGATAGCATCAACCCTAGTTGGAAGTAGATTCTAATGGCCACCATCAGAATTGGATGCAGAAAAAGTTCATATATGAACCAATGTCAAACAAGGTTTGCATATGTTTAGATACAGATAGAGTTGTTAGAGACAAACTTAAAGCCACAGTATAGTACTGCTCAGCACATTAATTGATGTCACATGGTGATGAAGCATAACTTGTTCCAAAAATTCCACTCTTTTAGTCATGGGATAGAAGGCCCAAAATATCTTTTTTTTTCCCTTTAGATTAGATAGTAAATTTAGTTAGATTGAATACTCTGGTAGATCGTGCTAATATAATCTCAAGTATAGATATAATCTCAATTAAGTCAGATGCAAAGAGGTTAATTGGGCTTTAGGGCCCATGAGCGCTCCTGAGTACAGCCGCATGTGCGTGCGCCGTGCGCTCGCGTTAGGTTCTCCTGCCGTCGGCGCCGTTACGTTTGATCGTACAAAAATCGGAAGAAAAAATCGTATGCGTAGCATTTTCCTTTTTAAATAGTGGGGTGTACGTGCTCATGCTTTGCCATTGAACTAAAATCCAGAGGGTAGGGGTAGCACCACATGTGGATCTGCCTTTGTTTGTTGTCGGTAGTCTTGTTACATAATAATATTGTTGATTTTTGCAATAAAATTGTTGTTTACCATGTAACAAAATTGAGATGAAAATGTATTCATTGTCCAGAAGATAAAATGAGAGAAGATTCTTTTCCAACATGCGGTTTGGAGTTTTGAACTATGACCACGGTCTGATCACATGCCAAGCGACCCATATTGAGTAGACCATCTAATGGTTTGGATTCTCACGATTATGTCCCAAATCTAATTCAAAACAGGCCTATCATATCTAATATTTTAAAGCTGGTGGTTTTTCTTGTAAAATTATGCGCCACGTGATACCAATAGTTGCACAACGCGTGCGTGCTGCTGCTCCATCACGTGCTCGCCCACTGCCCCACTCGTGCGCGTGTGAGCCAAACTAGCGGACCCTGGGGCCGGCTTGAGCTGGAACTTAGCTGGCCCAGCAGGTAGTAGAGGGGGAGGAGCTGGGCCTGTTTGGTTTGGGCCAGTCTCGCTCCCCTTTCTTTCTTTCTTTTTTTCCTTACTTCTTGTTCTATTGTTGCTATGGGGTTCACTCATAGTACATAACATGATATATGGCAAAGTTAAATGTGAAATTGTAAATTTTATATTTTGAGAGGATGCTACAACTCATTTTTATTAAAAAAAATGTAAGCATAAAATAATATGATAGAACAGCCATGTGTGTACTTTACATGTTTTCACTTTATAAGAAATAACAAGATAAATCTGTCGTTTAACTAAGTAACAAAGGTTTATTTCCCTACCAAACTTTGAAATACCAATATCCTTGTATGAGGGTACTGAGTTTTGGCATCAAAGAAAACAACAGCACTTCTATCTCCAAATAAAATGGTAAACCGACCCAAGAAAATATTAAGGACACAAAAAGGAATGCTATATTAAATAAAAAAATGGAGAAAAGATTAAAATAAATAATAATGCTAAAGCAATTAAATATTTCCATATTGCGTGTGAACTCATCTGAAGTGATCATCCTACCAATAACATGATGCTTGCAATGATATTATGCTAAGTCGATCAATGTACAAACATAGTATTTTTTTTTACATAAATGATAGAGTGTTTTTTAAGCATTAACATGCCCTAACTGCTAATTAAACTACTATGCCTTAGCCTGCTCCACCTGAGCACAGGTCCAGCTGGTCTAACCCCATGCCCAGAGCTATTGGGTTGCAATAAACGTAGATCCACTAGCTTTGACTGATTATATAGTACTAAACAATATGCACATGATAAGGAAAAATTTTATACGCTCGATCGGTTTCGAAAAAAATATACTCGCTCATTTTCAAATTGATCATCATATAAGTTTATACATCAAGACTAAGGTTGTGTTTGCAAGAGCAAGTTCTCAACACTCTCCTCTCGTTTTCTATGTGCACGTTTTTCAAACGGCTAAACGGTGTGTTTTTTGTAAAAAGTTTCTATATGAAAGTTGTTTTTTAAAAAATAATATTGATCCATTTTTGAAAAAAAATAGCTAATACTTAATTAATCACGTACTAATGGACTACTCCGTTTTCCGTGCGCACTGTGCATGTTCCCATCCTCTCCTAGCGAACACAGCCTAAGGATAATTTAAATCACATCAATCTCCCACAATACATGTATCAATAAAAATAGCATGCCAATTATACCTTAATTAGAATACACACATTCTCCCATGCTGCATTAATTGTATTTCTGATGAAATCCATATCCATGCGGTTATATGATGATCAATTTGAGAAATTTTGAATTTTATTATATGATGATCAATTTGGAAAAGAGGGAGTGGCAAGGAGTACTTAGTTTCACCGTTACAAGAAACCATGACTGAGGGCATATACAATGGCGTCTAATAACGGGCTCTCTTCGTTGTCATACAAGTAAATTTGGTGACGTGGAAGAAAGAGAGGGAAGGAATGAGAAACATCGTTGCTACGCATCACAACGGCTTAGCATTTATTAACAGAAAAATTGTTGCATGAGGGTGGAAAAAAGAAAAGAAGTATAATAAAAACTATTTAGTGCATTAACGGCTTAGAAATCTTATTGTCTCTACTATTGTAGCAGGATAGTCTCTAGAGACATTAGTATAGAGAGCTTGTATTAGACTCTGCCTTTGTACATGCCCTGATATGGATACAAGAGCCACTATGCTATAAATGCAACAATAATTAGCAAGTGGAAAACAGTACGTATAAATTAAGGCGGCACGAGCGCAGCATGGGAATATAATATTTAGGAAAAAGAAGAAGAATCAATACTCCTAGAAGATTAGGTAGAGTAGTGCGAGAAAAGGACAGCGCAATCAAAATGAAGAAACGATATCGATCAGAAATATAAAGAGCGGCAAGGACAGAGACAAGCTTAAGCTAGAATTAGCTAGCTGAAGCTTAAGCTGCAGCTGTTTTTCTTCATGAATTTATGTACAGAGCAGCCGGCGGTAACACGGCGGCAGCTGCTGCTGCTGCTTCTCCTCCTCACCTCCTCTCACAGCTGTTATCATGAATGTACTCTTCAGAACCAATTATATGTGGAAGAGGGCCATATGCAGACATAGCCTTCAAGAGTCAAGCAATAAAGATAATTTGGAAATGCTACCATAGAACAAACGCTTGTGAACTATAGAATTTCTGAAATAATGCCAGCTGCAGTTACCAAACAGAACTACCAAAATTTGGTTTGTCAGTTTTGGCATATAATTAGTTTGCTGGAAAAACATTGGCAATATTTACTTCACAGCAAGCTTTTTTAGTTAATTTGCTTCCGAAATCTGGGTGACCAGGGGGAGGGTTGGTGGTAAAAATTGCATTGGCAATGTTTTCCAAATTTTGGTCATCTAATAGGTCTCTGAAAATTGGAAGTGTTTTGGCAAGAAAATGAATTTACCATAATGTGCCAAAAGGATGGGAATCTTGACAGAATTTTGGAAGAAAAATAATCAAGATTCAGATAGAATTTAGCAGCTAAAAACTGGAACTAGTTGGCATCAACCTAAACAAGCCTCCGCAACAAAATTTTAGTAATGACAAATTATGGCATGAATTTGTAGGGAAAAGTTTGAGGGGGTAAATATTTCATCAAGAACTGCAAGCAAGGCCATTACCCTGAACACAGAGGTGGTAGAGCGTCCCTTGCTTTGGAAGTGGTCCTTACAGGAAGAAAGTCCTATGTGTAATGCCTCTTTGTATCTTGGTAAAATATCACGTTCATAATCCTGAGCTGGCACTTGGGATTGCAGAGAACCTTGCATACTCTCCGTTGTTTTCAAATGCATACTATCTTCATCTGAAATTTTCTGCAGTTGAAGACACACTTGCAGCAGTGAGCGGTGATATGTTATTCATCTTCTTGAGGCAAAGTACAGAAATGTGTCCCAAGCAATTTCCACTGAGGGAATGAGGAGATATCATAAATTTGAAATTTATGTTTTTTACAAAAGTAATCAAAACAAGTATACGACACTTTACCATAGAAGGGTGTACTTGAGTGAACTAAGTCAGAACATGTAAAATGAATATCCAATAGTACTACAGCCAAAAGTTAAGTATATTGTCATCTGATATAAGCAAATCAATCACAAAGCAAGCATTACTTTCTAGACTAGAGGCATCCAAAGACAAGTGCAATATACAGATTTGGAACCACTACTTGCATGTTCAATGAACCTTTGGCGGGTCAGGTTGTTGAAGGAGATCATCGCGGTCTTCATATCCAGCTCTAGCGCCCCAGCCTCATCTAACAACCCATTGACTTCTGCAGCGGCTCCTTTAGCTCTCTCCTCCACCTTATCAGAGAAATCTTGCAGCCACTTCAAGACCTGAACAGGAAACGCGACAACACATGTAGAGAGCAGCCAAGATACTGAGATGTACAGTTGCAATCAGAGCCTTCCAGAAATCAGAGCCAGACAACGAAAGCGAGCATGCAGGCACGCATTCTCAGGTTTCTGCAGAACACTGTGAGCCGGCATGGTTCAGATGGATCTAGCAGCGCAAAAGAGCAGCCGCAGCCGCAATCGAGGAGGCAATCACATAGCTGTAACCGCGATGGTGCGATTGGCTACGCGCGCTTGATTCTTGCGATGAGTATGGGCGAAAATCCGAGAGGGGAAGCCACGAATTCGTGGAGAATTTGAGCCAAGCGTGTGTAGGAATCGGCAGAAACACTGAACCTACGGGGCACAGCAAGCAGCAAATGATCTGATGGAGAGGGAAAGGCGGGCGCATGCTCACGAGGTACCTGGCTCTGGTTAGCGAGGTGCTTGGCGATGGAGGCGGAGGAGCTCCCGCCGTCGCCGCCGCCGCTGCGGTCTCCGGCTCGCCGGTGGGTCGGCTGCGCCTCCATCTTCTTCCGCCGGATGGTGCGAACTGTGTGAGCAGCAATGCGCAACACCACTTAATATGGGCCGCATTCCAGTTCTCGGCCCAACTAATATGGGCCGCACGTAGCCCGCGTTCCCGTTGAGGCCCAACTATTATAGGCCGCATGTAAGTTTTTCTCATCGTATTTTATTTTCGAGCGGAAAAAGTACACCAAAATCTCTCAACTTGTCATCGAGTTACAAAATCGTCCTAGAACAGCAAAACCAGATACAACGCACCCCCAACTAACAAAACCAGTGTTAACTAGTTCCCTCGGCGGTTTTGACTCCGGTTTTGTCCGACGTAGCAGCTGACTCAGCGTGGGACCCACGTGGGCCCCACACGTCAGCCTCTTATTCCCCTATCTACCTTCACCTCTCCTCTCTCATCCCCTCTCTTTTTTGTATCTATCCGCGTCACGAAGCCAGTGAGATGGAGCGGGGTGGCGGCGGGCGGAGAAGGCAAGTGGAATGGGGCAACGTCGAGCAGGGCAGAGCGAGGTGGCAGCGAGCAGAGCAGCCAGCGCGGAGTGGGACGATGGCGCGTGAAGCCGGCGGGGCGGAGCAAGCAGGCGAAGTGGGGGTGTGGGCG
>CM020178.1:5629086-5652719 GCA_009805545.1 Oryza longistaminata
GATTGGAAAATACAGGAAAAACACAGGAATGACCGTTTGATTGGACCACAGAAAAAACGCAGGAATCGGATGAGAGAGATAGACTCAAAGGAATTTTTCCAAGAGGTTGGACCTCTTGCTAACTTTCCTCCAAAATCTCTATAGAATTAGCCATTCCATAGGAATTTCAAAGGATAGTATAGGATTCAATCCTTTGTTTCAAAGGCTTTCATAGGAATTTTTTTCCATAGGATTGAAATCCTTCAAATTTCCTACAATTTTCCTACAAATCAAAGGGGGCCTTATTTTCTTATATGTTGTTCCAGGACATATAACGAGGGATAACGTACATAACCTATATTGTTGTCTGACCTCCAAAAATAACCACGTGCAATTAATTACTCCCTCCGTTTCACAATGTAAGTCACTCTAATATTTCTCACATTCATATTGATGTTAATGAATCTAGACATATATATCTATTTAGATTTATTAACATCAATATGAACCTAGGAAATGCTAGAATGACTTACATTGTGAAACAGAGGAAGTATTGAATACGATGAGTATAAGCAAAAAAAAAATTTGAAAGAGCCGAGCATCTATTTTGTACTGAAAAAACATACACGGGACTATAAGATAAAAAATCACGTCATTGTGTTTTGAAGCTTGTTTGGTCAGTTGAAAACTTTTCGGGCGATCACAATATTCATTTGCAATTTTCACAGTGATGTTATGTTTGTCGACGGGTAACTTTTAACTTGTACTTGCATCCAAGAAGAGGCCGCATTAACAAACGATCGTCCAATAAAGAGGGATACAACGTTCCTTGCTCACTATCAGGAAATTTGAATGACAAGGCCATTCACAATAATGTAGCCTAAGCTCACTAGGACAACATGGATAAACAGATCATCTTGGCGGCCATCTTTCAATAGTACTGTAGAGCTGAAGACAATGGCCTCATGTACCATTACAAAACTGAAACTGTTAACATACACTAAAAACTGGTGGACAGAAATTTGAAGACCTATGGCCGGGGCTCTTCTTTTACCATGCACTACAAGAAAATCTGTAACCATATGAATATCCTTCCATTCCATGATATTATAAACTTAAAAACCTAGTACCACCTAGATCCTAACATATGCTACAAAGTCATTTTTCTCGCTCTAATCAGCCTCAAGTGTTATTCTGGCCCAAACATCAAAATTGTCAAGCGTGACCAATGTCGGACAGCTAATCATCTGAAGCCAGTTCCGTGAGGATGGACTTCAGCGTCTCATACGTCATAAAAACAATGCCAACACTTGGGACCACTTTGCAGTACTCGGGCAAAATTCCTCTATACAATCCTCTTAAACTTTCTGTGCGAACAATATGCCCAAATGTTCCAAAAAGTCCAGTTTGGTAGACACGGGCCCTTCCAGCTGCGCCTTCCAACTGCATGCGGCGTCTTACTAGATCCAACGGAAATGTAACTGAAATATAATAAATGATAATGATCAGAGCAAGGTTCACTTGGTGACAAAAATACAACGGATAATTGACCTTTGATCAATTTGCTCCAATAACAAAAGTCTAGACAGAATCATAGAGCATAAACTAGTGGCACAGTGCAAAGATTCAGACTGGTCATAATCGAAATGGCATCCATTTCAATGTTATTCAACTATAAAAACAGTTTGTGGATTACATGGTAACTTCTTTAGAAGTGGGGAAACAAATTCTAGCAAAGTGGTCTTTCTTTTTTGCACATAATTTGTGTACTCACATAACCGTTCCACATTGTAAGTTTCCTTCTTGAGAAAAGCTCGTCACACCTCAGTAATACAGAATACTTTCTAATAATCAGCATTCATTTACAGATTACTTACTAGTTGAGGATGCAATTCCTGAAAGACTTCCACAAGCCAAACTGATCAGAACAGGGGAATCATATGGCCTGGTTTAAAGATCAAAGGTAATAAATACAGTTAGAACAAATGCGAGAAGTGGCATGGATATGAGTAAAGAGCCCACTTGTATCTTGTACAACTTACCTCTCTATTTGCCAACGAGATCGCAATGTCTCATAGACACAGAAGCTTATTGCTATGCTGGGACCTACTCCCTGTATTTTAGATAAATCGATTGGATAACGAAAGGTAGAATGCTCAAAAAAATGGGAGAGAATGGCAGTGTCGAACATTCTTACCAGTAAAGTGGCACCAAGGCCCTTGTAGAGCCCCTTGACACCCTCGTCTCTGCAGATGGCGTAAAGAGCATGAGATATGCCCCTGTAGTAAGCAGTGTTCGTCTGCAAACATTTGATGAAAAGGCTTCATTATTAGTGAAGATTACATATTAAAATTGCAAAGCTTCAATGGAAAAAGGCCTGCAGTTCAATAATGCCCAAAGCAGAGAGCATAAATGCAATATGCCTTCTACCCTGAACGTGAAACTGATAACGGGAATCAGTAGGGGATTTTGAGTTATCTATGTGCTTCACATGGAAATAAATGTTGTTTGGTCTAATTGCAGGGAAACTTTTTCAAATAGTGGCTTTTCAAGTGGATGGGAATCAACATGAGAAGCCAGTGATATGCAGACTGGTGACAATATGTTTACCTGAGCAGCAAGACGAGTCCGTACTAAGTCCAAGGGATATGTCATCGAAGCTGCTGTTATTCCAGACAAACCACCACCTATCAATCTAACACCAACATCTGCACCAAATCCACCATTCCTGTCAAGACCAGGTATCATTTGTAGCAGCTGCACAGTCCAAATTTAATTAAGAAATTAGCCATATAATAATTGTGATAGAGAATGAGCATGCAAGTTCATCTGAAGAAATTTGTACTTACATTTTTGTACCTCTCATATGTGTAAAAGCTGATTGAGGAGTAAGGTAACCGGTGTGCAATAGTTACATTTAATATCTTCCATGTAGGAAAATATGCTGACATGGATCTCTTGTAGAGAGCTTATAGATAACCATTGTGGGTGCCCTAATTAGTCCATGATTAGCCAGAAGTGCTATAGTAACCCACATGTGCTAATGACAGATTAATTAGGCTCAAAAGATTTGTCTCGCGGTTTCCAGGCGAGTTATAAAATTAGTTTTTTCATTCGTGTCCGAAAACCCCTTCCGACATCCGGTCAAACATTAGATGTGACACCAAAAAAATTTTCTTTTTGCGAACTAAACATGCCCTCATAGAACTTTGATTGTATTAGCAGCTACTCCCTCTGTCCCCTAATATAAGGGATTTTCATATTTTGGTTGCACTGTTTGACCATTCATCTTATTAAAAAAAAATTAGAAATTATTATTTAATTTTTTACTTACTTTCTTAGCCAAAGTACTTTAAGCACAACTTTTTGTTTTTTATATTTGCACAAATATTTTGAATAAAACAAATGTTTAAATAGTGCAAGCAAAATATCAAAAATCTGTTATATTATGGGATAGAGGGAGTAACTGGCTTTAGCGTTTACTACTCTGACATCACTACAGCACGGATGAGTTTATGAGGCGATTCAAAATGCCTCCATTACTCCCTAAAACGCCTTGGACGAGCTTCAGAGGCACTTTTAGAAACGCCTAATATACTCGCGTAGGGAAAAGTATTTAGTGGCGTTGCTGAAAAATGCCTTGCAAAGTACTTTTTGAGGCGTTTCGAATAATGCCTCAGAACTTATTAGAGGCCATTTTCAAGATGCCTCTGATATCTTGGAAGGCGTTTTCAGAAACGCCTTACAAAATTTGTTGAGGCGTTTATGTAGAACGCCTCCATAAGCCTAGGAGGATGTTTTAAAAAGCCTTTTACATCATTGCATCAGTAGGATTACAGATTACTACTGTTACATCCGTAATTGTAGCCAATCAATAGCATCACAACATATCATATTACAAACAAACTCATCCAACACCAATAATTTGAAATGTTATCTGACAACATAGTTTACAGCTAACCAAAGATAACATAGTTGAAATCTTAGCAGAACAACTTCCAATTGTTTCTGATGCCATTCTTCACTTGTGACAAATAGCAAGCTGAACTCTTCATTCACATCATTACACCACACAAAGAGGTCAAAGAATATAGTAGTATGAAGTATATATTTTGCATCATCAAAATAAAGACCAAAGCTCTGTTAAAAGTTTAATGATTTGATGCTGGCTTGATTCAACTTAAGATTGTCTGGTAACAGTACTAGCAATGCTGACAGTCCAAGAATCTCCAGGTTTTGGAGACTAGAGTGGATACATTCAGAAAGCACAGCAATCACTAAACACAGGAAATCAACAAGGGAAAACTCTAATCACTAAATAAATTTTAAATATAGAAGTACACACCCTAATCACAAAATGCTGATTGCAAGTACCACTTCTTAATGAAATACTTTTTTGTTTCTTGTCTTATGTATCAATGATCTGTGGAAATGGCAGTTTTGTAACTATTTCTTAATTGAACAGTTAGTTTCCAAGTCATGTGCTCAGGGCCGGCTCTACATATTTTAGGGCCCTAGGCCAACTCCATGACATGGGCCCTTAGGCATACACTCTCTCTATACATACATGTATGCACTTTGGATTTTTAAAGTATACTTTTAAAGCATTCATCCGCTAATCACGCTGAAAATAAATATTGATAATATCCTCTATATATGTTGCTAAAAATACCAAAAGAGCATTAAAATGGAATTACTATGGTTACCTTGAAATCTTGACTAAGGATCAAACTCTAGGGACTTCATTAATAATACTTGACAAAAGATAAGATGACAGACATCCATTTGCTTCTCATAAAAAAATACTCCTTCCGACATTTCTTGATGCAAAATCATTAATGATGGTATCGAGATCAATATTGTCCAAGACATTTTTCTCAATGCAACACATAGCCAAGCCATTTAATCTTTCTTGTAACATGGTTGATCTCAAATAGTTTTTCAATAACTTTAATTTTGAGAAGCTTCTTTCAGCTGAGGCTACTATCACAGGCACAGTTAAAAGGATTCGATAGGCACAGATAAATGCTTTTTAGGTAACATTGCAAACCTAAACGTATAGATGAAACTGATCTTTAATTAGTATTTACTAGTTACTAATGACTGATTAATACTTCGCTAGTTCAATTCAATGGAGTATGGACAATATGGTTGCAGCACAGCAGTACGCAAGTACCTGTAAATTGAAACCTGCAGACACTCTGGAAGTAGGCAGATTCACGTTGTGTCAGCGGTCGCCGGTCGGACGGTGTCCAGGGCGAACAGTCGACAGACAAAGGCATAAAGCTGTGAAGGGCTGAATGCTGAAGGGAACGCCGGCGGCCCAGCGTGGGGCGAACTTGCAGAGGCGCCGTGGAGGGTGCAGGGCGCTGGAGGCGGATTGGCTGAGACTGCCGCCGGTAGAGGAGTGGAGACAAGAAGACTGGAACTCGGACGGTCGCGTATGCCCGACGATTCGATCAGAAACTTGTATACATGTATATGGTATACCTAATACATACCTAGGTCTTCTGGGCCCCTACTTTTCCTGGGCCCTAGGCCATCGCACTTCTTGCCGTAGCCCAGAGCCGGACCTGGTTGGGCAGTTGGTGACCATATTTGTACCTCTGTTGCTACTAAATTTTCTTTGCAGATCATTTGCCTGCCTATCAGAATCTACCTCAAAGCTGCAGGTCCAAGTATATGTGGAGTATAGCAAAGTTCGACTACTAATATTGTAGCCTATTTACCGGGCAGCAAAATATGCGATTTATCGGAAACTATTCAAAACTCTCAAGAGAACATCCTCCCGTTGCTTGCATGTTACGTAAATAATTATGAAAAAAAATCAACATGATAGATAAATATGTGATATAGACCACTCTACAAACATGCAATATTGAAATTTAGCTTTGACAAGTTGCAATGAAAAAAACAAATTTAACTATAGATATACGTTAGCTAGCTATAGTTTATTTATTTTTTTGGTTTCAACTTGTACAAATTGAATTTTAATTTACATGTTTATGAGTGATATATCACATATTAATATATCTTTATTTTTAAAATTTTTATAGCTAATTGAATAATATAAAAACAACAAGGGAATGTTCGTTCGACAGTTTAGAATATCAGCAAAACTCAGAAAAGAGGCAACATGTCCTCGAAATCGCTAATAAGCGACTAGTCGCGCGCGTGAGCGCGCGCGCGGCGAGTTCATCCCTCCTACTTCTAGCCCAACACTGTTTCTATAAATCCACGGGCCTCTGTTTTTTGGCTTCTTCGTGTCGTGGGCTACTGGGCTTTCTCGAAATCAGCTAATAGCCCTCCCGCGCGCGACACGACAGAAGAGGCGACAGACGGCGTGTATGGACGTACGGTTTCCCTTTTTTTCTGTTTTATTTTCTTCCGTATCTTTTCCGGTTTTCCTTTTTTCCTTTTTCTCTTCCCGTATATTTTTTTTCTGTTTGTTAATACGTATGTATGCAAACTTTGTATACGTACAAATACAAACTTTATATATACGTATACAAACTTTATATACACGTATACAAAGTTTATATACACATATATAAAGTTTGTATACATGTTTTTTTAGGTTTTTTATACGTATATACACACAAACTTTATATACATGTGTATAGATGCTAATGAATCTAGACAAGTCTAGATGAAACGGATGGAGTAGTAATGTTACCTAATAGGATTGGGAAACTGGACCTTTCTGACTATTAGAATTAGATTATATTTATATAGCCAAATACAATAGAGATTACAACAAATCTAATCTAATTCTAATACTGACAACGACATTACTGGATGTGTGCCACGAGAGCTGAGGAATCTTGCTAGTTTGGTATCACTTGACCAGTTGACCTGTCCAAAAACCATCTCACTGGAGGAATACCGCTAGAGATTGGGAATCTCACTCGTTTATTTGAACTTTACCTAGACAAAAACCACCTCGATCACTAGTGTGCCCATCTCTTAGGTAAGTTCAGTAATTTAGTATACGTCTATCTAGGCTACAATAACCTGAATGGTGTGATCACAGAGGAGCATCTTGGTATTTTGCAGAGCTTATTCATAATGCATCTTTCTCACAATTCCTTAAAGATTATGGTTAGTTTAGAATGGGAAGAACCCACATTTTCCTTATATAAAGCATATAAGGAGAAATGGGTCCATGTTTTCCTTCCTGGCTAAAACAAGTACTTGTTTCAGAACTTGATATCTCACTCCTTGCTCTCCTTGCAGCATGTGTGGCACCTTGATCTCAGCACGAACAACCTTCAAGTTGATCTCCCGGGATTTCTCATGATACCCGATATATCGAAGAGCGTCCTATCCCAAAGTTCGTAGGCTCTATGTATCTTAACCTCTCTGGAATACCGTTTTCGGACATGGTGCCTCCTCCGCTTGGTAATCTTTCGAAACTATATGGTATATATCTTGACATCTCTGGTATGTCTCATCTATCTATCTATTTATCTATTATCTATCTATCTATCTATCTATCTATCTATCTTCTATCTATCTATCTATTATATACTAAAAGTCCATTAAACTTCCTACAAACGCTCTCAAATCGCCACATGGCATCCTACAAACGCTCCTAAGTCGCCACGTAGCACTATAATTTAGAGAATTCTCTAGCCATTGGTTTTCATTAAATTAGTGGACCCATTATTTACTACCATTAGATTTATCAAAGAAAATTTCCTAACCCCAAACCGGGTCCACCGACATGTACGTATTATATTTTTTTGAAGGATAGTACGTACGTACGTACTTCCACCCCTTTTTCCCTCAATTTCTTCTTATATTTGCACATATTTATTCTCCTATTATCATACTTTATTAGAAAAAAAAACTTTTGTGCTGAACAATTCAGCAACTATAACATCTAAATCATACCACAAATTTTTAATACATCGTTTACAATAAAGTTTAACAGCCTACTTACCGATAAAATTATGGTCCACGCTCATCTTGAGGAGCACAACTATATCACGGGACCCATGAATAAGGAATTAGAGAAAACTCCTTACCGGCAATAGTCGGCTTCACCCGATCGTCAGAGGAGCATTCATGTATAAGTTCAACTGTTTCAGCCTATTAGTTGGTAGAAGCGGTATCTTTAAACAGTTATATATAAATTTAGACATATGTGAGATATGGGTATTTGGGTATGATGTGGAGATTAACTTTTTATGGTATTAATGATGTATTTGGTTTAGTTTTGGATAGAGCTGCAATTCCATCTATGAAAAAGACAATGAAAATAAGTTATGGCGAATGCTGAATTTATATATAATAAAGTGATTCTTGATTCAGAATGATAGCCAATTTGATCATTTAGTACATATCAATGGTCTATTTTTTATAGAGAATATGGTAAGATAATGTTTCTTTTAGTAATTTTTTTATAGACAATAAATAAATGGCCCGCGCAGCACTTCGCCGCCGCTTCCAGCGTCTACGACCTTCGCTTCTTCCAACAGCTCAGGCAAACTCGGTGTGTTATATTTCTATACTTTCTCTTGCAGCTTTCAATATCTTCCTTTCGTTGCACTGAATATTTTCAAACAGAAACATAACACAAAAAAACTGGACAAATTCTGCTATGTTATGCATTAGTTTCGTGTAGATTAGTTCAGAAAATATTCAAAATGCAGCACATTGACATCTGTTGTCCAATCCATGATACAGGGGCATTGCAGCATGGCCAATAGCTACTGTGTCATCAGCAGATCAGACAGTAAAATTAGAGGGACCGACCTGTAACTCATCTCAAATCACAGGTTGGTACTCAAAGAACTCAAGCAGCAATATAACAGAGACAACCTGGGACTCAAGCAGCAACACAACACAGACAACCTGGGACTCAAGCAGCAACAGAACAGAGACAACCACTCTGGCTGCACTAGATACCAATGCAAGCAAGCAAAACTCAAGCTCTGGACCTCCTGAAATAAACATGCACGGAGTCGGATTTAAGAGCTCAATGCTATGGGATTCAGAGAGGTTCACCCGCAGGGATAACTCATCAACAGGCATAAATCAGGTTTGTCAGTCTAAGTTCCAGCAAAAATGACATACAGACAATTGAAACCAGAACTTGATAACTTACCTGACCATGGTTTTTGGTGATTCCAGGATTTAATCCAAGTTGTACGACAAATGATGATCAATGATGAGGACAAGAAAAGGGGAATCCCTTCTGATTGTTCTGATTCACAGATAATGCTGTGGCACCTTGACATGCCAAGGCATACCCCAAAAATTGAACATGCGACTCCAGAGAAGGAAAGTCTAACGAAGGGTGATGAAGAGGAATCCCATGACATGACACACAATGTTGTGGCAAAAACTGAAGAACATGAGACTTTAGAGAAGGAAAATCTAATGAAGGGTGATGAAAAGGGATCCCATGACATGACGCTAGACAATGTTGTGGCAAAAATTGAAGAACAAGAGACTCCAGAGAAGGAAAATCTAACGAAGGGTGAGGAAAAGGAATCCCATGACATGATGCTAGACAACGTTGTGGCAAAAATTGAAGAACAAGAGACTCCAGAGAAGGAAAATCTAACGAAGGGTGAGGAAAAGGAATCCCATGACATGATGCTAGACAACGTTGTGGCAAAAATTGAAGAACAAGAGACTCCAGAGAAGGAAAGCCTAACAGAGGGTGATGAAAAGGAACCCCATGACATGATGTTAGACAATGTTGTGGCGAAAATTGAAGAACAGGAGACTCCAGAGGAAGGCAAGACTAAGGAAGGGTGACCAAAAGGAACCCATGGCGTGATGTTATTAGTTACATTGTAGAGCATCACCATGTATTAGATAGAAGAAAGACTAATTCTACCTTCATGTATATTAGTGATCCCATAACCATGTGGCACATAACTGCCCAAAGTGTCAAAACAGTGAAAAACCTGATCTAAAAAGGTCAAACATACTCTGTCCTTTTCTTTTTGTAACACATCAAAAATTCGGTTTATCATCTAAGTGCTGGAACTAGAGATAGGAATGAACAGTGCATATTATATACTCAAAAGACTGATCCACCTCCTTTTGTCTTCCCTAGCAAAACATCTTTGGCCTCATTAATCTTCGAAGCAAGGTAATGACTGCCCCCTGCATCCGGATGATTGGCAACCATGACCTTTTTGTGTGCCTCTTTAACCTTCTCAGGATGGACATTTTCTCTGGAGGCATCAAAAGAAAAAAGAGACCAATGAACAATAGCAAGAATCATAGTGTGCCTCAAATTGAATATTACCAATGACAAATTGAAACATCACCAACAAATATAACAGATGCAGCAATGACTGGACAGACATGTCCACATGCCTTCTCTCAAAGCTAGAACGAACAACACAATACCTAATTCAACATGCTAGTACTGATTACACCAGACATTGAAAAATAAGAAACTTTCCATACCTCAAGAATCAACAAGTCTGACTCCAGCAGTACATTTTTTCAAGAAAAAAAAAGATATTTTCAGGGCAAAGTAAAAAAAAAAAGAAGGTAAATCATGACTAATGTCGTCACATATTCAGTATGGAAAATTTAACCGACATTACATTCAGAGACACGGAAAATTTAACCGACATTACATCCAAAGTGACCCGTGGATGTCTGGATGATGAAAGCAAAAAATACGACACCGATATAACAGCATTGCAACTAGGTATCTGGCACATTGCACATTTATTGTCATTGTGGCTGATGGAGGATGGAAATATGATACCAGCTTGAGATGATAGTTCTACTCTTCTACATATACTGTCTATTTGTGCACATCAATGTTTAGAAGGACCAAGGGAGTACATGGCAATTCAGTACTTATTTGATACTTAATGCAAAGTAATGCAAAAATTAAGAAAATGCATTATGCATGTGGTGGTTGAGAAAGGTTCATTCAGCCCTATTCCACAAATCTATATACAATTCTAAGAGGGTTTTCCTATAAAGGGGATTACTCTGAATATTTTTAAGATTTTTTTTAAAATATGAACTAAAATATAAGGATTTTGACCCTAAACCTAACCCCATCTATGGCTCTATCTGAAGTCCAAACAGGTCATAAATGGTCAAATTTAACATTCTGATTTGTAAATGTTAAAAGCTAGCTGTTCCATACACTCCTAGGAGGCTCTCTTATCAAAAGCATTTTCTGGTGGAAGGACAGAGTATCCTTTGCCTTATTTATAACCTGTTCATTTGTAGAAGAGAAATAGCTTTTATTGAAGTTATTGGGACCTATTGTTTTAAGTTGATTGCAGTTAATCAATCATCATCAAGTGTGTGCTCTATGTCTTTCGTGTCCAATATTTCACAAAAAAAAAACACATCCCCCAGTATACATATGAATAGCTGTATGCCAAGAGTAACATAAATAATAATCAAATGTGGTGCACATATTATGCTTTTATATGATATGTACCTGACACCCAGGATTAAACCAGCTTCCCTTCGGGTCATTGCAGGTTGAAAACCACCTTCATAGAATTTGCGCATCCTGGGAACTATAGGCCTTGCTTTATAAGCATGCCAAGCTTGGATGCTATACCTACTGGCAAGAGCAGCGGCTGCCACCGCAAGTCCTGCTATAAGTGGTGCAGCCTGCATGAATTGAATATATATTCATGATTGAAAATGAAAATCGAACAACAGGATAGCATATTATCCAGAAGTTAGATAAATTGAATAGCATGAGAAGACAATAGGAATTGCTCACATATTATGAAGTAACAGGCCATCACAATTACCACTTACCAGATTAACTATTGCTGCATTATAAATAAATGACAATGACTAGTAAAATGGTCTATCACAAGTTGGCTTCATTCTGATATTTACTCAATGCAAGACTTGACAACAGGCAGTGCATGTAAAAAGTTAAAACACCATTTAATATGAATACCATGCGAAAGATAAGGAGACAGAAATTTGCTTTAACTTCTAAGAGAATGGAAAATTTAGAGATTTTTTAGTCTGGCTATCTGTTCCACTAGTTTGAACAACTGGGCAGGCAGCACAGATGGGACAATTACTTACACTGAAACAACTGCCCAGAAACTTAATTTCCCCACTCTAGTTCTACTCAACATGGATGAACAAACTCACAAGTAGGTTATTCAAACTACGGCTCAACAAATCTGCAGGGCAGGGAAACTTGATCACAAAATGCAGCAAAAATCACCACTACCAAATTAGTACCAAAGGATCTAAAACACCATCACAATACAAATGTAGAACTTGAAGCATCGACAAGTTGAACTCTTCTACCTAGTTCTCCCTTAGCCCTTGTTTAAATCGATGGGATTACACACATCCCTTCGGATTGGCAAATAAACCGAACTAAAAATTCCCACAAACTGAAGGGATTGGGGATTAAAGCTAAACCCATCCCATCCAAACATGCCAATATCAATGGAACTCTACATTACTCCCAGATAAATTTATCCCATCTCAACACATACAACCACAAGCAAATTAACCATCCATGAACAAAAATAAACTTGTGTGCTGTAGCAAAGCTGACTGCTCACCATCTCCCCCACCAATCAGAGCAGCCGCTGAACAAAAGAGGATCAGCGAAGAGGCGCAACCGCGCAACGGGATACACGCCTACTCGCAGAAGTCGGCGATCGCCGGAGAGGCGGCCGGAGGCGGTGGAAGGGGGGAGAGATAGTAGGGACTACAGGGGAGAAGAACCCTACTTGGGCTGGGCCGGCTGGGCCTTTCAAAACCAACTCACTGTAATACGTCTTCTTCCTGAAAAATACGCTTTCTAAAGCAGACGACGCTCTTTGGGAGTCGCACGCTTTCACCCTCTTCCACCTCTCGCCTCTCTCCCTTGATCTCTTCTCGGTCTCCACGCGCTTTTACCTCCGTATTTTACTCGCGCCCCTCTCTCTCTCCTCGACCTCATTCGCCTCGCCTCGCGTCTCGTCTCGTTCGCCCCTCGCCACCACGCGACACGCCATGGGCGCGGCCGACGATGCCAACCACCACCACGAGGAGGCCAGCCCCCTCCTGCCGCCGGGCGGCGGCGGCGGCGGCAAGAAGCTCCACCAGTCTCCGCCTCCATCGCCTCCGGAGGCAGCCAAATGCTGCGCCGATGGAGTCCCCGTCGTTATGGGCGAGCCGCTCGGGGCACCCGCACCGCCGCGGGAGAGCTGGAACTCGGGGGTGCTCTCCTGCCTCGGCCGCAACGACGAGTTCTGCAGCAGCGACGTCGAAGTGTGTACGTGCATGTCGATCTCAGATCTCCCGGGTGTTGGGTTGGGGGGGTTGCGTTTGCGTGCGTTTCTCGCTAGCGATTCTCGTGGTTTCGTTGTGGGGAGGATCTAAAAGAAGAACACGCGGTTTGGGTCGCGTCGATCGAGCATGATTTTAGGAGAAACGATGAGATTATCTAGGGATTTCTCCCTAATTTTGGCAATGAGAGGTCCATAAATTGTTGGAACTGATTGCGATTGTTATAAGATCTGTCTACTTCTTGTTCTTGGTCGATTCTTGGGCGTAAATACTTCAGAAGTTATTTGGGAATTTCTCACTATTTAATCATAATTGATTGAAATGTTAGAATTGATTCTAGCTTTGCAAATTTCTCCCTTTGGGGCGTTAAATACACTAATTTTGTATTAACCACTTCAAGATTAAGCTGATTTCTCCTGACTATGATACACATTTTTAACTCGTAAGGAACTTACAACATACTATACTGCTTTCTCAGAGCTGGTAGTCATAATTAGCATTTAAATTGCTGTAGTTGAATTGCAATCTTACTTCTAGTTATGGATCTGTGCAGCTAATGGACATGCTAAATTTATCTTGACAATGCTGTCCTATGTAGCCAACTATTACATTTTACACTACTCATGGTTGGAATGATTGTGGCCAGCTTGTTTTGATTCATTCGAAAGCTTAAAACTTGAAAATTATCTTTTCCCCTTTATCAACCTACTTAATCTTTGGTATTTGTTTATTTCCCTTATTTTAATTGCTTTGGCTAATAATTTTTAGCTGAATTATAAACTTGACAAGCAGATATAGCCGTGTGATGTTGTACGCCGGGTTTTCTCAGCATAAAGTTTTTGCATAGCACAAACTCTTGTACATAGACTGATCCTAGGTTGTCTTTGCACTTAAATGAATTCTCATCAAGTTACAATGGCCTGTTGAACTACTCAGTTGAAACATCACCTGAGGATCTTTTGTCACATATTCATGATGACCCCCATAGTGTACGCAATTCACAAATTGACAGGTTCTGCATATCTTGGCTACTGTGGATTAAGGTTAAGATGGGGACTCAAGGGTCATAAAAAACATCCTTAGGGTCATAAAAAATGTTTTTTTTAAAATGCTTGTGTAGTTGTATGTGTCCCTTTGAACTGATAATTGTGTTTCGATTTTATCAGGTCTTCTTGGAAGCATAGCGCCATGTGTGCTGTATGGTAGTAATGTTGAGAGGTTTGCAGCCAGACCAGGAACTTTTGCAAACAGCTGCTTGCCTTACACTGGCCTCTATATGCTTGGGAACGCTCTCTTTGGGTGGAACTGCATAGCCCCATGGTTCTCTCATCACACTCGTACAGCTATTCGTCAACGGTACAATCTTGAGGCAAGTTTTGTCTAGTTGCCTTTGTTTACTTTTGTGTATGATTTTCTCAACTAACAGTGAGATAATAGTCGTTAATCGCCACTCCTGAAAGCTCTTAACAATGGTCCTAGACTTGGAATTTCTGCCTTCTGCACCATGAACTTGTCTCTCTGGTGTCACTCTAAGCAATATTTTGACATGGGTTGCTTTGCGTGTTTGTCTTTCAGGGTAGCTTTGAGGCTTTCACTAAGCAATGTGGGTGCTGCCACGGCCTTGTTGAGGATGAGGGGAACCGTGAGCACCTGGAGGTTGCCTGCGACCTTGCGACTCACTACTTCTGTCACCCTTGTGCGCTCTGCCAGGAGGGACGCGAGCTGCGGCGCAGGGTCCCCCATCCTGGCTTCAACGGGCGATCTGTCTTGGTCATGACGCCACCAAAGGAGCAGACTATGGGTCGTGGCATGTGAACCGTGCCAAACATCTGCTCTGCTCTATTTGCACTTGAGCTATTATGTGATGAATGTTCTCTACTGCCTTGGTGAAACTCTGTATGTTCGTCGGTAAATATGAGTTGTGTGATATGGGATCATGATGGACAATGGAAACTCCAGCCTGTTTCTCTGAATTGTGTTGATCGTCTGTCGGTCTTTCTGTTCCGTATGGACCGCTTATGTACTCTGTCATTCTGAATTATACTACATTGTAATACTGTATCACGTTTGTGTTGGCAATCCACTTTTAGACTTGTCGATGTGAAGCAGATGTGTCAAATGGGCACCCTTGCGGCCTTGCCTATTTGAAACTGCCACTCAATGTGTTTATAAATCTGCTGGAAGTTGTGAATTTTTTAACGGTTTTGAATTCAGTGAAACAATTCAAATAAACCGAGATAGAATGCGTGTGCCAGTTTACTCGCGAAACATTCAGAATTCATCGAAAATTGCTAAAAATTTAAAATCAAACACGATGTACTCTACTTCAGTATCAAGTTGGGCCACACGGGTGAGGCCTACTCACTAGCCGCCTCAAATGACAAATCCGGCCCAGTCTACCGCCTTGCGTGCTCGTTTACTCCTCCGTCGATTTCCACCTTCGCCAAACCTCGCGGCCGTCGAGCTCCGCCGCCGGAGAAAAAGATGGCCGACGACAGCGCCTCCCCGTCGCCGTCCTCGGCCTCGCCGCTCCAGCACCACCGCGAAGCCCTCAAGTCGTCAGGTCCGTGCTCTCCACCCAGTACCTCTTCCAGTTTCCTCTTCTTGCCGTCCGCGGCCGCTCTGGAATTTCGTAGAACATTTGGCGCGCGCGCGGCCGCCTGCTGGTGCTGGAGGCTGGAGCCCGAGCCGCCCCCTTTGAGTGCGCGTGTGAGTTCCTTCGAGTGAATTGCTCTTGCCTTCCTGGAGGAGAGAGCCGCTCAGACTCTTCTCCGGTCAGGTTTGAGTAGTTGCTAGGTTGGACCAACGAGAGGTTAAAAAGCTTGAAATTAAGGTCAACAGTAGGTCGATACTATCTTATACTTCTAGATCGAATCATATGAGTGACTGTTCTTATGTGGTTGGAAATCTAGCTGGTTAGCATGGCTTAGCCAACAATTTGGCATGCACTGGACTGTGGCTGACTGGCTGAAACTTAGGTGCTGCGATTGACCTGTTTTTAAGTTTAAAAGTGCACTTCTTCTGGGATTTTAAAGAATTTAATCTGATGTCAGGAATAAACATCCCATAGTCGGTTAATTCTGTGTCCCCTAGCCCTACTGAACTAATCTCATGTGAAACTGCAACGGGGTGAAAAAAGACAAAATACAGAATAAGCATAATGCATTTTGGTTCATCGTATTCATAGAAAGCTTTGTACTAGAGCACTAGTTATTATAACCTTTAGTTGGTTGGGTTTCTGGTTGTAGTGCGCAACACGGCAGCTAGCCGGAGGCGGGAACAAGCTATTGCGATTGGGAAGGAAAGACGGGAAGCCTTGATCCGTGCAAAGCGTGTGTGTCTAGCTCCAATTTCTGGCAGTGATGAAGCTGAAATGGAAGAGGGTGATATGGTGGTCGATGAGGAGAAAGCATGTCTTGAGGCAAAGACTGCTCATGCTGTTGAAGAATTGAAATCTGCTTTGTCAATCCAGTATGGAACCGGCATATTTTTTATGTATTAATATAAACATCTGTCCGTACATTCTTAATTTAAATATTGCTGACTTGCCTCTTTTTTTCCTAATAAAAATACCTAGTTATGTAATTAATTAGGAGTATTTGGTTTATAATTTTTCTGTCATGTATTCCTTTTACATATGATAAAAAAAATTCTATAATTCTGTTATGGTGCATGTGCTGAGTAATTTTCATTATGTTTTACACCTCACATTCTACCAACATTTCAAAACCCTATGCTGCTAACATGAACCAAATGCCCCCCTCTGCTGTCAGATATTCTATTTATTCACTTGTCTTTTAAAAGTATGTTGCTGAAGGTTTGGTTTGAACACTTATAAGTTCCAACTTAAAACTATGAAAATGTGCAAGCATGTATCGAAAGTACTCTGGTTCTGAAGTGTAATATATAACCATCAGTACATATCGTTGCTCTTAGGGGGAAAGGCGTTCAGAAGAAGAAGATAGAGGCGCTTCGTGATTTGAGACGCTTGTTGTCACAGCCTGAAGTACCTCTAGTTGATACTGCAATTAAAGCTGGAGCAGTCCCTCTTTTAGTGCAATATCTATCCTTTGGATCATCAGATGAGCAGGTTGATCATGCTGCACTAATTGTTTCGAAGCTATATCTTCATTAAATATTATAAAGCTGAGTTGAATGTGTTCAGCATTATAATTCTATATCTTTTGTTATTTGAAGTTTGTCTCTTATCAGGACCATTCATGATTTTAATGCAGTTGCTAGAGGCAGCTTGGTGCCTTACAAACATAGCAGCTGGGGAACCAGAAGAAACAAAATCCTTGCTGCCTGCTCTACCATTGCTTATTGCTCACCTTGGTGGTTAGTTTCATCTCTCTTGTTGGTTGAAATTAAATAATTTTCTTCAATGCTCATCTTCATTCCCATTAGGAAGATATTGCTATATGTTCCTGTATGCGTTTCTCAAGAATGATGTTTGTAGATATTTTTCTACTATTTAGTTTGAAATCAGAGCTTTGACTATGCTAAAAATTTAATTGAGCTACCTATGTTGGTTAGAAAAGAGCTCCACACTTGTTGCCGAGCAATGTGCATGGGCCATTGGTAATGTTGCTGGTGAAGGAGCAGAGCTGAGAAGCACATTACTTGCACAAGGTGCTTTGCGGCCTCTTACCCGTTTAATGTTCTCCAGTAAAGGTTCTACAGCAAGAACTGCTGCTTGGGCTATGTCAAATCTCATCAAGGTTGTACTGATAAACTCTCTCTTAATTTTCTAAGCTATCGTTGTAGGCAAGCACAAACTACATACACGTGCTCTCTGAACCGTGCTATTTTCTAAGCCATCATTGTTAGTTTTAGCCTTCTTTTGTTATAGAAAACCTTAAGCCATGTTCCAAAACATAATTGGCTTGTAATACATGCTTATCTATTTGCAGAGCATCATTTCACTAACCCATTTGTTTCTCTTGTAATCTAGGGGCCTGATCCAAAGGCTGCAAATGAGCTTATTACCATTGATGGCGTGCTAAATGCAATTATAGCGAGCTTGGAAAAGGAGTATGTCTCTTTAGTATTGACATCCTTTTATTTTGCATTGAACTTTGTATTGCTTTATGTTCACTATATGGGAGTATTGTAATTGGAATAATTCTTTCCTGTCAATCTTATTAGTTATAATTCTGTGCTATGTTGTATTTGTTGGGTACTTGGTACTATTTCCTTATCCGGTGTTCTTTCCATCAGTTATAATTATGTGGTATGTTGTATTTGTTGGGGGTACTTGGTACTATCTCCTTATGTAGTTGATATAGTCTTGTTTAATGTTTGAGGTATTCGATAAAAGTTTTCAATGGCATAGATAATGAATTGACCAAACCATTATTGAACTAGCGTGGACCTTTTTAATCATTACTATTATTGAGTAACTTTTGGACTTATCAGGGACGAAGAGTTAGCAACTGAGGTGGCATGGGTTGTGGTCTATCTTTCAGCACTTTCAGACAGAGGTATTAGCTTAATAGTAAGAAGTTCTGTGCCTCAGCTGCTGATAGGACGACTGTTCTCATCTGAGAACTTGCAGTTGCTGATCCCAGTATGGTCCATTTATCTCTACCTCATAGTGTTTCTTCCTTTTGCTTATTCACACTTTTGATACTTTCCTTTAAATTAATTGAATACCTATTAGTTGAGCCCTATTTATTGTAGTTTATTAATGCTCACCAAACTGACTATGTCTCAAAAGAGAAATCTCTTTGTTCAAAACTATAACTTCTGGTGGCTAATGTGACAAGTAATATGCAATCAGTCCATGTCTCATTCGGAGGAATCTGTTTATTAATTTACTGTTTATATTGAATAAAGGTGGTGATAGTGATTTACCATTTTTGTGTAGTTACTCACTCATAAGGATATACAGTATATACTTTTACTCCCATTCATTAGGGTTCTGCAATTACTGCAAATGTGTATACTGAATGTGGATTTCACATTGCAATCACTTTGATACTTCTACTTTAAATTTAGGTGCTTCGTGGTTTGGGAAATCTTATTGCCGCTGATGACTACATGGTTGATTCAGTCCTAACTGTTGGAAACAATATCATTGGTAAACTCCATGACCCTTTTCCTACCATATCTGTTTACAATGTTTATTCATCAGTTAACAGTTCCTTGTCTTTCTGGAAAATATATCTTGCAAATTGCAAGCACTAACTAAATGTTGTTATTAGATCAAGCATTGTCAGGTCTTATAAAATGTTTGAAGAGTGATAACAGGGTTCTCAGAAAGGTCTGCTTTCCATTGCTGGTTCAACTTTACTTGGTTATACTCGGAGAACTCCTGTGATTATTTGATTTACCCTATGAAATTTGCTGACTGCTTATGTAGGAGTCATCATGGGCATTGTCAAATATAGCAGCAGGCAGTTTTGAGCACAAGAAACTGATTTTTGCCAGTGAGGCCACGCCTGTGCTGATACGCCTTGTCACCAGCGCGCAATTTGATATTCGCAGGGAAGCAGCATACACCCTAGGAAATCTGTGTGTTGTCCCTACTGGAAATTGCGAACTCCCGAAGATAATCGTGGAACATCTAGTCGCTATCGTAGATGGTGGAGCCCTTCCAGGATTTATACACTTGGTCAGGTCTGCTGATGTAGATACCGCAGGGCTTGGGCTTCAGTTCCTAGAACTGGTGAGGAAATCTTTACCATATTACCTATCTCTGTTTCATTCCTTCAACGCTATTCATCTCACAAGCAGAGTTGCTGAACATGTTCTGATTCTTTCTTGGCTACATTTGGATCTCACTGGAAACTGAATACCATTTTTGCAGGTGATGAGGGGGTATCCCAATAAGCAAGGCCCAAAGCTTGTGGAAATGGAGGACGGCATTGAGGCCATGGAGAGGTTTCAATTCCACGAGAACGAGCAGATGAGGAACATGGCCAATGGTTTGGTCGACGAATACTTCGGTGAGGATTATGGCCTCGACGAGTGACTCAACTAATTACCATTCGTACATCAAGTTAAATTGTAATGGCAGCAGCTGTTCATGTGTTCGTACTGTAAAAATGCATTCTCAGTTTCTCACAGCACTGGAACTTTAGAATATGAAAATCATTTGCTTGTTACTGTTCGTCTTACTGTCACTTGCTGACGTAATTTGGAAAAAGGAATAGAGAAAATCTATCGTGTACCACTGACTTTGCTCTAGATCCACAATCTGCCACTGACTTTGTTCAGTTCCATAGTATGCCATCGCCTTTTGTTTAACTTCTACGATTTACCATCGCCGTCTAGTTAGTCTCCGTTAGTACCATACAATTTTGTTCTAATGACAAAAATACCCCCGTGACGAAAACTTTCAGAATTTGGCCGAAAATTTACAAATACCATACTGTAACATGTTACAGAGGTTGCCCGGCTCATATTCTTCTATGATAATACATGATTATCTAAGCATACATATGATTGTTTTAGCAACTTGTTTGACGGCATGTTGCACTTACAAAAATAAATCTAATCACATGCTTATTTTATATTATGTATTGACTAATATATTCAGAAATTCAACGAGCTAGCCAGCTACTAGCAGTATATCTCTGTGTATGTGTGTAGGTTCAAAGCAGATTAATTAGGTACATGATTCCCATGCATACATGTATGGGTGCGAGCAGGGTTCACCATACGCCGGTAACCGCGCGGTTACCGGGCTTACTGCGGGGGTACGGTAATGTAAATACCGCGGTAACCTCCTTAAATTCAAATAAATTTAAAAAATAATTTGAATTTTTGATGAATTTTGCACGGTTTTGTACGGTTTTTCACGGTTACCGCGCGGTAACCGTGCTTACCGCGGGGGCGCGGTAACCCCGGCCCCGGCGGTTTGGGAAACCCTGGGTGCGAGTACCTGCCGGACTTTTGGTCGTCGCATCCCTGTGTACACTTTATTCTAGGGGTATTTTGGTCATTAGTACGAAATTGTACAGTGCTAATGAAGACTTAACTGACGGCGAAGATCATAGAAGTTAAACAAAAGACGATGATATATTATAAAATTAAACAAAGCCAGTGGCAGATTGTTAAACTAGACTAAAATCAGTGGTATATAGTAGATTCTCTTAAACGAATATCACATTAGCATCTTGTTATGTATGATTAGATTGTAACAAAATGCTAGAAATATTTGCCAGTTACAGTAGCAGAACACTTTACTTTCTTTGCAAAAATTGCAGTAAAAAATAAAAAGAAGAGAAGCAGCTATGACTACGAGTACGAAAGAAACAGCAGTAACTTTTCACAGTTAAGCCGCAGTTGTGCTGTTCTTCTCTCGGGCGCGCATTTCGTCGAGCACGTCTCTGGCCGGCGGCGAGATCCTGGCCTCCCACTCCCGGAGGTCCGCCTCCACCTCCGCCGCCTCCGCCTCGAAGCCCAGCCGCTTCATCCCCCTCGCCATCACCCTGTACATGTACTCGTCCACCTCGCAGCCTCCCATCCTCACCGCCACCTCGTACACCCTCCACGCCGCGCGCGCCCTCCCCTTCGCCACCAGCGCGCGCACCAGCCGCGTCAGCTTGTACACGTCCTCCTCCCCATCCACGAACCCGCCGCCCCGCTCCTTCTCCTCCAGGAACGCGCGGAAGCGGAAGCGGAAGCTGAGCTGCTTGGCGTGCGAAGGCTAGAGAGCGAGCTGATCTACCCGATTCGCCGTCGGATGAGCTGGGAGCCGTCTGATGCCATTGACTCCCTTTTCTTGTGTTTCTCCATATTCAAATGCGATTTCAAAGCCACAATTAAGGTGCAGGCCCTATGTTTTTCAGATAAAGGATTAAAAACCAAGTCTTTTTCATTCGAAAAGAAAATTCAGAAGACTGTTAAAATTTTAGTAAAATGAAAAAAAAAAATTCCCGCGTCAAAATACTATTGACTTAGTGTTGAAATATAGTAGGTTTTAACGGTGATCAATTCCAGCTTTAAATTTTAGAGTAAAGTGTATTGCCGGTCCCTAAACTTATTCATATGTGTCACCGAAGAACCTAAACTATCAAAATGCATTTTCAAATCTTCAAACTTGTTAAAGTGTGTCATTCAAATTCTAAATTTTCACAACCCCTCCAATATCCTACGTGACATTTACGTGTCATGTCATATGAATATTCCGGTTCCAAATTTTCTTTTTCTTCTTTTTTCGCCTCCTCTGTGTTTCCCTTCTTTTTTTTCTCTTTTTTTTTTCACAAAAAAGGAAGGAAGAAATGAAGAAAAAGGGTAGAAAAAAGATAAAGAAAATGAGTCAACTCCTATGTGGCATGTCACATGAGCACCATGCAGAATTCTGAAGTGGTTGTAGCAATTTAGGACCAAAATAACATACTTTGATAGGTTTGGTGACCTAGAAATGTATTTTGAAAGTTCGGGGACCTGGACGACACGGACAAACAAGTTTAGAGACCAACAATACACTTTACTCTAAATTTTACTATGCAATAAAAGCAATTTCACCAAAACATCTCAAAATCATTCAGAAACAAGAAAAGCCTACGAGTGAAAGTTGTATAATGTCAAAGATATAATTTCAACTCTTCATCTTTTACATTGCCACATACTCCGTGTACCACAAATTGCATTTTTCGAGAACTACGGGTAGCTTGATTGGTAGAGAGCTACGAAGCAATGCATCGGTCTATATTTGAATCCTCACTTTACAGACGCAGGTTATCTCACTATTTCATTTTCTATTAATAATGGATGTTAAATTCCTCGAACAAAAATGCATTTTCTCATTATATATCATCTGGCACATAATCTGGCCAAAAGGGCAAACAAATCGGCATGAGAAGTTGAAAAGGGGAACACACAGTGAGCTGCACACTGCCAGGCCGGCGAGTGGCGACCGCTGCAAGACCGCGAACCATTCAGCCAACAACCACCCCATGCGCTGCACGCGTCCCCAACGGAAATTCCGTATCAATTCTCCCCAACTCTCCCTCTCCTTCTCTCTCGCGGAGTCGTACCACTGACTTCCCACACTTCTCCGAGCTCTCCATTCCTGCGACCCATTGACCCATCGGGAGCGCGCCAATGGCGGAGGCCGCCGTGCTCCTGGCCGCCATCCTACTGGCGCTGCACCCTCTCCCCATGTCCCTCTCCGCCGCCGCCGCCGGCGACGGCGGCGGAGCGGAACTCGTTCCCCCGTACCTGCACGGCGAGGCGCGCCGACTGCTGGGAGTACTCCACCAGCAAGCCTTTCATCGCCTCCGCTACTCTCTCCTCCGGATCCATTCCTGCGACCTATAGAGATTGTGTGGAGAGTGGAAGAAGAAGAGATCGATGGCGATGGAGATCGATGGATGGCGAAATGGGGGGTGGCGGCGTGTGGGATTTAAGGAGGAGGAGGAGAGGGGGGGGGGGCGAGGGGG
>CM020178.1:5652737-5679915 GCA_009805545.1 Oryza longistaminata
GGCGGGCCCGGGTGCTCCTCCGTCGGGTACGGCGCGTCCGAGGAGCTCGGCGCGTTCCGGATCAACCCCGACGGGAGGTCGCTCTACTTGAACCCCTACCCCTGGAACAGAGGTCTCGGTTTCTGTTCTTCCCGCAGCCGTCTCGTTTCAGTCGAGAAATGTGTGCTTCATTTTGATGAATTTTTTTCGTTGGGTTGCAGTGGCCAACATGCTGTTCTTGGACTCCCCCGCCGGCGTCGGCTACTCCTACTCCAACACCACCTCCGATCTGTTGACTGCTGGTGATAACAAGACAGGTGAGCTGGAAGCAATTCAACTTCTTGTTTAGTGCTGCTAGGAGCATAGTGTCAAATCCTTTCTTGCTCCGATGCTAATTGCTGGTGTGCAGCTCATGATTCATATGCTTTCTTGGTGAATTGGTTGGAACGGTTTCCGCAGTACAAGTACCGTGATTTCTACATCGCAGGCGAGAGCTATGGAGGTGAATTTCAATCATAATTGGTTAATTATGAGATAGGAGCTTTGCACTTTAGCAAATTGCAGATATGCTACTGTCTTTATGTTTCAGCATATTCATTCCTGCTGCAATGACTGCTTTTTCAGGGCACTATGTCCCTCAGTTGTCTCAGCTAGTGTACCGGAATAACAAAGACGTTGAAAAGCCTATCCTAAACTTTAAAGGCTTTATGGTGAGAACTTTGTGTGATCTCTTTTCCTCAAATGAACTGTGTGATCTCTGAAAATATAAATTTGTCTGGTCACTTTCTACTTATGAATGATAAAATGGTACTCCAAATTTACTAGGTTGGAAATGCGGTAATCGATGATTACCATGACTACGTTGGCACATTTGAGTACTGGTGGACACACGGGCTGATATCTGATGATACATATCAGAAGCTGCAGGTGGCCTGTGATTTTGAATCATCTGCTCACGCATCAGAAGCATGTAACAAGATTTATGAAGTGGCTGAGGCTGAACAAGGGAACATTGATGCATACAGCATCTATACGCCTACCTGTAAAAAAACTTCATTTCTCAAACGCAGGTTAATAAGGGGTAACTCGGTAAGTCTGTCCACTCTAAACTAGAAGTTAATTGTTTTTTGGTAGTAGCATGGTATAATAGTTATTAGGATCAATGTGTGCAGCACTGCAACTGCTTATAGTGTTATTCAGATACCCTCTGAATATATGGTGAAACATGGCTCATGTATTGCTTCCTAACCAAAATTTTTCGAATGTAGCCATGGTTGCCTAGAGGATATGATCCCTGCACTGAAAAGTACTCTACGAAGTACTACAACCTACCAGAAGTGCAAAAAGCATTTCATGCCAATGTCACTGGAATACCGTATGCCTGGACCACCTGCAGGTCTGTCAATTGATTGCATCTTCCAATAATCACAACTAGTTCAACAAAGTTTTTTTTTTTTGGTAATGGTAATTTGTGCTGAGATTCTGTAACGATTTTCAGTGATGACTTGTTTTATTATTGGAAAGATTCACCAAGGTCCATGCTTCCTATTTACCGTGAGCTGATTGCGGCTGGTCTAAGAATATGGGTTTTCAGGTACACAGATTTCTTGATTTTGTAGAAAGATGGTTTGAAACTGCATCCTTATTCTTTGATGGTTGCATTATTGCTGATCTAATAGATTCATAAATCATAATCATAATACAATGCTGATACAGTAATATGAAACTGTCCATCAACGTGGACTTAATATTTGTATTGGACAATTTGGCAGCGGTGACGCTGATTCTGTAGTCCCCCTCACTGCGACAAGATACTCCATTGATGCACTCTATCTACCTACTGTCACTAACTGGTATCCTTGGTATGATGATGAGGAGGTTAGTCAGCAACAGTTACTACCACCCTGCCAGTTCTGTTCCCCATCCCTTTTCTATGCTTATTATTTGTTGATGGTGTGAATCATGCTTAGGTTGCTGGTTGGTGTCAAGTGTATCAAGGTTTGACACTGGTGACGATCCGAGGAGCGGGGCATGAAGTTCCTCTCCATCGTCCACGGCAAGCCTTAAAACTCTTTGAGCATTTCCTACAAGATAAGCCCATGCCTCAACCTGTACACAGCATTCAATCCTTTTAGAATTTTCTTCCATTTAAAGTGGAAGATCATGCCACGAGGCCATGATGTTGTATAATTTGAAGTCTGTCTCCCACATTTTCTGATGAACAGATGAAATCTGTTCAAATGACAGCTGGCCATCATTCTTAATTTATTCAACTATATGTTCCTAGTGACTTCAGAAATAATGCCCATCCTGTTGAATATTTCCTTTTCGGTTTATGTATACCACAAGACCAAGATGGAAATATAGTTTTTCATTTTATGAGCTTGCTTCTGTGACAAGTGATCACATGAATATCCATATATCATCGTACATTGACGTGTTTTTTATCCGTCTTTTGGGGCATCAACTCTGTTATTGGAGTACCATCCAGGTGGGTTTTGCTGGCGAAATTTCCACTTGCAGGACCATCCTATACCTACGTGTGAGGATTAATTGAAGTCTTTAACGATCGACAAATATTTCAGGAGTATACGGCCGAGAACTTGACGAACGAGAGCTGCTACTGCTACTGCTTAGTGCTAGCTCTTGATCAGCCTGAACATTGAACTGGGAACTCTTCTGAACAACTGAAGTAAAAAAAAAAAAATAGCCGCAATTTTCGACGCAGTGAATTTGCCTGCAAGCATAGTAAAAAAAGGGGACCGGGGGTCAACCCGCTCTAGCCATCGGTTCATTGGGTGAACCACCGGTTTTTTATTTATTAATATTATATTTGGTTTGCATTATTTTAATTATAGAACCATCACAAATTGGTGAAAATATGCATAAGTAAACCAATATATCTATTATTATATGGCCACAACATAAAAAAAATAAATGTAGTATGGTAACATAATAAATTCATAATGTCATTTTGCCATAGACATTAAAAACCGGTTCAATTCTTAAAAAACCACCACAGGTTCACCGATTCCCTTAAAAACCGTCCGGTTCACCATTTTTTACCGATTCGATTGTATGGATGGTCTTTTTACTAAACCGAGCCGCCAAGGTCGTCGGTTCTAGTTTTTTCCCGGTTCAACCATCTGTCTGGTCCCTTTTTTTTTTTGTAATATATGCCTGCAAGGCTGCAGTTTATTTATGCATGGTTTTTGTTTGTCGACTGCGTGAACGTCTGCAGGTAACTTCATTTATTTTTGTTTGTCGGTCCATAAAGTTTGCAGCTGTAACTTACTAGGTGTTGATAATTTGATATCCTGATAGTGATATGGCCATGGTTTCCCATCAGTTCTGCTTGGAAGATGATCAGAGCTCTGGTTTCACACTTTCACTTCGATCTTTACCAAATGCCAGAGGAGGTCATTGCTGCACTCTTAAAGTTCAGTGAGAGTCAGCAAGAACTCAGCTATATTCCTCCGAAATTTCTCAACAAATTTCACCTTGGCTCCACTTCCGAAAACGTCCATAAAAAAATTGATCCCTAGTTCAAATTCCAAGTTTTGAATTCAAATATCCATCCAAATCCTCAAAATATTTCCCAGCCAAACTTTCCTATGGTTCATATTGGGCCGTTTCTTCTCTTTCCTTTCCCTTGGCCAACCATGGCCTCCTCTCCTTCCCGTCCATGCCAAGCCCAGTGAGGGCAATATGGTTACTCTGGTCCAACAAAAAAATATCTCGAGGTATCGGTAGTCCGGTACCTTACGAAACCAAAATCGGTTCCGATCATTGGATCTTGTCAGGCAGAATGGATATTGTTAGATCCCTCGCTTATTTCCCCTATGTTGATAAGTTGATTGCTCAGTTTGTTTCCTCCTTTTCCAGGCACTTATCCGTTGGTGAAGTTTAGTGTGGGTCGTTAAAAAAAAAGAAGGATTATACAGAATACTCTTATGCAAGTAAGCATCTTTCAAAAGAAAAGGTATTGCACAGATCTAAACAGAATCTAAACTAGAACCAACAAGTATGTTAGTGAAACAAGCCATGCAGAGTTATATTCTTCTGGTGCTCCAGGGCCGTGCATACTGCGGACCGAATTTATCTAGAGCTAAAAACATAAAGTTCCACGTAAAGAAGGCAGTTCCTATGATGAATGTTGCAGCTATCGATGGTGAGGCACCAAGATCATCATAACCGTTGTTAATTCCCGCAACGAGGTAAATTCCTCCGACGATGCTAGCGAGATATCCGAGCTCTGAAAAAACTTTGAATCCCCAATCTGCATCCGGGTCTCCAACTCGAGGCATCCTACGAGGAAAAAAGAGAAGTGTACAAGCAATTGTGTTAGATTAGTTACTGTGTAATTGATCGATGGACGCAGCTTCCAATGCGGTGGAGAGATTGTATTTCATATGTGGTCAAGTGCTGTGATTTTTTCTATTAGAGAACCAGATGACAAAACCAGGTTCGTTAAGTCCTGTAGTTAGGATTATAGCAATGGGTAACGGGTTGCTTCACAATATCGCATCATGCTCAAAGAAAATCATCAAAGACCGACCTTCTAGCAACTTAATTACATGGATTGATCTTAAGCACGAAGGTATACAACTTATTCCTGAGATCGAAACAAAGAGCTACTGTACTAAACAACTAAAAGGGATATAGCCAAATCTGTAACCTCACCTTGTGAACGGAGCTAGCGGCGGCGGCGGCAGCTACCGAGGTGATAGGCGAGAGGCGAGGGAGGAATCGTCGTGGATGTATAGGGGCAGCTGCGCCGTATGGTCCGTGGAGTCACAAGTCGATACGGGAAAGTCTTTTTAGCCACCACAGCATTGCTTTAAAATTCGTATGTACTCCTTCAATATCAAGCAGTATTTTAGGTGGTCCATATATTTGCATTTTCTCTGGACTACTATAACATCCCATGGCTTAATAGGATTAATAGAATACTCATATCAACAAGTTGCAACTTCTTTTTCGGAAGCCGATCTTGAAAGAACTTTGAGGTTAAACGTGCTTGGCCCTGAGCAATTTCGGAATGGGTGACCGATTGGAAAATTTTTCCCGAGTGCGCACGAGTGACTCTCGCGGTTTCACGGTCACGTGTGTCGACTTGTGTTGGTTTATGAGGGCAGTATATGACCTATGAAAGCTGCCAGATGCATGTCTGGCTTGGGAGAGGCGGGTCGTTACAACTACACACGATACAGTAGGCCCACGTAACGCGTACGGAGATGGTACGCGCGGATACGAGTCATACGATGCACGCCGGCTGCCGCAGCGGGCGCCGCGACTCCTGCCTCCTCCATCATCTCCTTCTGGGTGGTCGACTCCGAGATCGCCTCGCTCGCCGCCACGGGAGCGGAGCTGCAGGTGGATGCGGAGATCGGCGAGGACGGCAGGATGCGCGGGTCATGCATGGTACGGGGCCGGGCACGCAAGTTGACAAGCTCGCAACTCCCGGAGGCTTTTTTTTCTGCACCTATCTGCAGTGGCTCACTGCACCTAGCCCCATAGTCGTTGGATCTGTTTTAAGATTTGTGCTGTATTTATAGACTTCCTTTGCAATACGGGCTCGGTTATGTACAGCTAGTAGACACAAATGTACGTGAACACTTGAATCTGGGGTAGATTGAAGTGAAGAGAGTCTTGGATTTATTTTTTTAGTGCAAACAACATTGCTGGTAGATGCATAAGTTCATTCAGAACACTTGAATTATGTAGCAGTAAGCACATTATTCTGATACATTGTGTGGATCTTAACATAACTGACAAAATATAGCTAATGATCAATGATCATCAAAGAGTAACACATCATTGTTTTGGGAGAATCTTGATTCCCTTGATTAGTAGCCCTCTCTTCCACAGCCCACCATCATACTCAAACATGGATATCTCAATCTCTCCCTTCTGCCCCTGCTGGGTTTTCACCTCCCCGACCTTGAGCTCTAGCCATTTCATCCTGATCTTCTCCTCAAGATTCTCTTTACGCTGCTGGACTGTTCCATCAGGGAACTTGAGCTGAAGGTTCACTGGGACAGACCACCCGTATGCAGGATCAATAAGCATTACTTCAAAGAGAACCTCATAGGTTACTCCTGGTGTAAGATAGGACAGTTCAAGCTTCCCATGGATCTCTAACCAGCAGACGTTCTGCAGCGACGGCACTTCGATCTGGGTGTCAGTGTCAGCATCACTGCTGTTGATTAACATATCAGATTCAGAACAATGAAAGAAGTATGCCTAATTCCTGAAACAAAACCTAATCTGCCTTCTGTTATTCACAATAATGCTTCTTAAATAATAGTACCTTCCTTCTTTCAGAGGTTTCCAAGTCCAGAATCTGGGGTCTTCACTCCAAGTGATGGACAAGCCTCTGGGAAACAGCATGAAGCAGTTGTTCCTAGTTCTCTCATCCACCCAGTACTTCTGCATTGCAACAAGTTTGCAACATAAACTATGTTCAGAGAACCAAAAACTTACAAGACCCCATATCAGTTGTAATGTTCAGAAGCAAAATTTTTGCAACCTTTGTTTTCCCTGCCAAGAAGATGCCGGTGTAGATCTGATCTTCCAGTGAAGATGCAGTAAAATCCTTCTCGGCAACAATCTCTTGGAACATGTGAATAGCTGGTGCTCTCTTTGATTGGGCCTGGTTGCTACCAGAACTGGAAGCGCTGCTTGCCACCGCCATGGCTTTGCCGTTCCCAGAGAAAGAAGAGTTGGAAGGCGCCTCTTCTCGCGACGGCGATGCCCCCATTGTAAGTTTTCTCTGAACTTCTCCTGTAGTTCAAGAGCTGTTAAGACTTCAGACGACTGTGATATATGTAGAGGAAGAAGAGCTCAAGACCAGAACAGCTGAGCCAGTTTTTTTCTGAGCTGAAATGGAGAAAGAATTTACACTTTTATTGGCCTTTTCGCCTGCCATGCTTGGAGTAGAAAATTTCTTCAAACAATATGGCATCAAGATTAGCGGTGGAGAAAAGCAGGAGGAAATAGAAGCTCCTTTTCAGCAAATTTTGAGCATGGAATCTGGTTCGAGATGATGAATTCATCCAGAAGATGCCAGTTCTAGAGAATCTACCTTTCGGTTGAGGAAGGAACACGGTATGGGATTCTGCAGAGGAGAGACACCAAACTTTGAAGTTCGAATCAGGGGTTCATGATCTACTTCAGTTTTTATTTGCTCAAAAACAGTATACTACTTCATTTTTTTTTTTTTTTGCCAGGCTGAAAGATTGGCCGGCCAAAAAACCTATTTGAAACAAAACAGTTCCTGATATGCTCGTGCGGCCCAAAGTCCATAAGAGAATATAAGATCCGGAACCAAAAACCCTTGCCTCTTAGAGCATCTGCAACAGCCTCTTCAAACATCCATATAGCCAATTCTCCATCTGATTTAGCTAGTCAAATTAGATGGTCACTCCAACAGACTCTCTATTAATCCTCCCCAAAATAACAACGGACCCACGTGTCAGCCTCTATTAATCCTCTCTCCCCTCTCTTCCTTCTCTTTCCTTTTTTCCCTTCCTTCCCGTCGTCCACAACGCTGGGCGCAGGCGGCGCGGGGAGGCGAAAGGCGGAAGGTGGAGGTTGTCACAATTGGATTTGCATGTATAGTGTTCAATTTAGGACGCGACGATGAACCGACAGTTTGTGTACATGGTGTCTTACTGCCGCAATCGTGGCATAAACGGCTTTCACCTGATCAATCCGTCACGGTTATTCTACCCTATGGATGCTGCCGTGGAATGGCCGGCTGCGGCGGCGACGGCGGTGATAGACGTTTGCCTGCCTCAACCGGCCATGAGCTTCTCCTGTCCCTACGAGACACATCATCCAAAGATCAGACTTGGAGTTCAAGCTACTTGTGGAAGTGGATTTTTATCCCTAGAGAGGACATCCCCTCGTATTATGCATGTCGTTCAAAAAGTTATTAATTTTTTTTAAAAAAATTGTCAAGATAGATCAATATATGATATATCTTTTAGCAAACATGCAGCTAAAATTCAACTTATACAATTCGAAACAAAAATAACAAATTTGACCGTGAATTGCACCTTCTATTAATAGTCAAATTTGTTATTTTGTTTATACTTGTATAAGTTGAATTTGAATTTGCATGTTTATGATTATGAAGTGACATATCACATATTGATCTACGTTACTAAATTGTTTCAATCTTTTTGATGTTTTTTAAGTGACATGAAAAATGAGGGATATGCTCTTAAGCGATGAATTGAGTTTTCCGCTACTTGTGTCAACTATCCATTCCAAGATTCTTGTTTTTGTTTCAAACACAAACTTGGAGTTCAAGTTAGTCAACTATCGATTCCAAAAATCCTTGTTTTTCTTTCAAACACGTGAGATTCTCAAAGCCGTCGCTCAGGAATCCGACGGCTCCAGTTGAAACGGGGGAGGCAAGTCTCAACATTCTCAACGTTGACCGTATGGCGATTCGTCAAACCTTCCCACGCGTGAACAGTCCGCGTCTATACGCACTAGCCGCCACCGCCGCCGCCGCCGCTGACGACGACGAATCAGTGAACGTGCCGTGCGCCCGTGCCGTGCCGCCGCTCGCCGCGCCGTCTCCGCACTGCGATTAGGTCAGACTCGGTGCCTCTTCCCTTTCTTTTTTCTGAACTCCGAATCCCCAAATTTGTGCTTGTTCCGCGCTCCGATTCATGCGCTGTTTGTTCTAAATCGACATGCGGGGGCCCTTCTAGGCTTAAGAAACTGTACGTTTTTGGTCGGACTGGAACGGAATAAACACGCATAGGATAGATTTTACGTTTTGAGGTTAGAATTTCACCTGTTTTGGATCAGTAGGGCGGTATAGGATCGAGCCGTTTTGGTGTGGGGATTCTCTTGTTTATAACGACTGATATATTTATTTATTTTTGAACTCTATAGGGAGGCGAATTCGATTCTCTCAAAAGTGGAGCAGCTTCTGCGATTCCAGTAACAAGAACCGACGGCCATGGCCGACGAGGCTGTAATAATCTATTCATTCATGCATTCTTCCATATTAGAGTAATTGCACATTATCGTTAATTGTTGATTTCATTGATTAATAATCTGTTCCATTGTTGTTGTGCATCCGATTCCGCTGCATTACGACCTGCCTCGTGTAGATTTTCGTGCCTCTTTTACCTTTTCCCACTTTACTATGTTGGTAATATACTAATATGGCACTCTTAAATGATGATTAACGTGTACTGGTTTGAAGTGTCTGTGTGTATCTTTCCCCATGCTTGCTGGATCTGAAAGGATTCTTGACTTGCATCCTTAGGCTGAACACAGTGTACAGAGCGTCGAGCAACAACTCTGTACATTAATCACATCTTCCCTGCGTGCAACAGTACCTGACCTGGATGTGGAACCGATGCTTGAAGTCTCAAAACCAGGTTTTGGGGATTACCAGTGGTATGCTGTTGATCTACATGTGGCCTCTGGCTAATCAACAATCTGAGTACTGTGAATTTGATGAGATGAGGCTATCTATTAAATAAGAGACCGTTTGTTTAGCTTGCATTACAGCGGAAAAACAGAGTAAAATTCAGAGAAAACGACAATGATGACGTCTACAGTGGTCCCATGGGAAACTTGGACGGTGGGATTTCCTTCATAACGCTTCAAGTGTCTCCTGGGCTGTCCAATCTTCATCAGATCAGTCCTTCCAGTAACACTAAACGAAATTTACTGAATAAAAGTTTAGTTAACTTCTGCATCCTTCAGAATCTCCATTTCTCCTGTCCAATTCCTGACATTACCTTCCCCTTGAGCTGATCCTTGTCCTCAAGGATTAAAAGACGGAAACATACTTTGTATCATCGAAGCATCTTCCCATGTTGCCTCTGATGGACTTAGATTGTGCCACAAAACAAGCCACTGTGTTACTGCAACTCCTCCCCTGGGAATCATTCTTCTTTTCAACACAGCCACCGGTTCAGTTTTGATCTGTCCGTCCGGACCAACTGAAGGCAAATTCGCCATTGGTACAGCTCTAGAACCAATGTGCTTCTTCAATTGGCTTACATGAAACACAGGATGAATGTTACTCCCTTCTGGTAATTGCAGTTTATATGCCACTCTTCCTACTTTCTCCATGATCTTGAAAGGTCCATAGAACTTGGATCGTAATTTAAGTGAACCGCGAATTCCAAAAGCTGTTTGTCTGTATGGCTGCAGCTTTAAATACACCATGTCTCCCACTGCTAAGGTTCTTTCAGATCGGTTCCTATCAGCATAATGTTTGATTCTCCTTTGTGCTTCAGTTAAACTGTACTTCAGCTTCTGTATAATAGCATCTTTCTGTTCTATAGTTACCCTGGCTTCCTCTGAAACATTGCAGGGTACTGAGAACTCATTAATCTGAGGTGGGGGATACCCATATAGTGCTTGAAAGGGGGTCATTTGTATAGAAGTGTG
Organism: Oryza longistaminata; assembly: GCA_009805545.1. Classification (NCBI taxonomy): domain Eukaryota; kingdom Viridiplantae; phylum Streptophyta; class Magnoliopsida; order Poales; family Poaceae; genus Oryza; species Oryza longistaminata. The sequence continues at coordinate 5,663,151 of CM020178.1, forward strand.
GTATGTTGTGTTGTACCACCACTCTGCCAAAGCTAGCCATGAATGCCACCTTGTAGGTTCTTGAAAAGTCATGCTCCTCAAATATGACTCAAGACATTGGTTCACCCTCTCTGTTTGTCCATCGGTTTGGGGATGGTATGAGGTGCTAAACTTCAGTCTAACCTTCATTGACTTAAAGATTTCTTGGAACAGCTGACTAGTAAAAATCCGGTCTCTGTCAGTTATGATGGCCATGGGCATTCCATGTAGTCTATGTATGTTGTTCATGAACAATTCCACTACTTGCTCCACTGTATAGGGGTGTGCCATTGCTATGAAATGGGCATATTTTGTCAGCCTGTCCACCACTACCAGAATTACATCCTTCCCATTGGATTTTGGTAGTCCTTCAACGAAATCCATGGTAATATGAGCCCATGCCATATCAGGAACTTCTAAAGGATCAAGCAGTCTAGGAATGTGGATATGTTCAGCCTTAGTTACCTGACAAATCGGGCACTCTCGGATGAACCCTTCCACTGCTTTCTTCAGACCCGGCCAGTAAAACAAGGACTTGATCCTGTGATATGTCGCCCTCATTCCAGAATGTCCACCAAAAGCAGAGGAGTGATATGATCTTATCAGCTCCTCCCTGATTTCAGTATTCTCCCCCACATAAATTCTGCCTTTATACCTTAATAATCCAGCTTCCTGACTATAGCTCCCATCTGTGTCACCCTCTGTCCCAATCAGACTAAGGATCTTATGAGCCTGCACATCTCCTTCATAACTCCTCTGTATGTCCCTCACCCATTCAGGTATCACAGTAGTTATGGCCTGGCACTGTTCAGCTGGTGGAATCCTTGACAGGGCATCAGCCACTAGGTTTTCTTTCCCTGCCTTGTACTCAATTGAGTAGTCATACTCCATCAGTTTGAGCAACAATTTGTGTTGAATCCCTTCAACTAGCCTCTGATTCATCATAAATTTTAGGCTTTGCTGATCTGTTTTGATGATTAATTTGCTTCCCAAAATATAATGTCTCCACCTTTTAAGAGCTTCCAGAATTGCCATAGCCTCCTTTTCATAAACTGACTGTGCAGCTGCTTTAGGTCCCAGAGATTTGCTGAAATAGGCCAAGGGTCTACCAGACTGCATAAGGACAGCCCCTATACCATTGCCACAAGCATCGGCCTCAATCACAAACTCTTTGGTGAAGTCAGGCAGACTCAAAACTGGACTAGTGCACATATGTGTCTTTAGAGTTTCAAAAGCTTCAGTTTATTCCCTTCCCCATTGAAAGCCTTCCTTCTTGAGCATATCATGCAGTGGTCTGCACACTATCCCATAATTCTTTATAAATCTCCTATAGTAACCTGTCATCCCCAAGAATTTTCTAAGATCTGTCACACTCTTAGGAGTTGGATAAGTAGCTATCTTTTCAACTTTCTTAGGATCTGTTGCCACTCCATCTTGCGATATGATGTGCCCCAAATAAGTAACACTAGGGAGGCCAAAAGCACACTTCTTAAGTTTAACTACTAATTTATTTTCCTCCAACACCTTCATAACCTGCCTGATGTGCTCCTTGTGTTCTGCCCAGTCCTTACTATAGATCAAGATATCATCGAAAAACACCAACACATATTTCCTCAAGAATGGAGCCAGTACCTGATTCATTAGGGACTGAAAAGTGGCTGGGGCATTTGTCAGGCCAAAGGGCATTACTTGATACTCATAATGCCCTAAGTGAGTTCTGAATGCAGTCTTTGGTATATCTTGAGTGGCCATTCTGATTTGGTGATATCCAGACCTGAGGTCTAGCTTAGAAAAAACTTTGGCCCCATTGAGTTCATCCAACAGATCCTCAATAATTGGCATAGGGAATTTGTTTTTGACTGTTTGTGCATTAAGTTGTCTGTAGTCGACACATAACCTCCATGATCCATCCTTCTTCCTCACCATCACAGCAGGTGATGAGTATGGGCTATCACTGACCTGAATCTCCTTTGATTCAATTAGTTCAGCTATGATCTTCTCCATTGCCTCCTTCTGATAATGAGGTACTCTGTATGGTCTTAAATTGGGTGGTTCAGCTCCACTCTTAAGTGTAATCACATGATCACAATTCCTCCTTGGAGGTAAGCCCTTGGGATCCTTCAACACAGCAGGGAATTCTTGCAAGATTTCTTTTATGTCTTCAGGAATTTCATGTGATGTTTCCTCTTCTTCGACTCTAGTTATCTGAAATAGACATCCCAATCCCCCTTTTCTGAGTATTTGATCCACTTTTTTGCTATCCACCCAAAGATGCTTGCCAGGTCTAGTGAAGTCTTGTATTACCACAGTCTTCTCTCCCTTTGTTATGCCCAACTCCCTCTTCTTCAAATCAAGAGTAATTGGACTGTACTTGTATATCCAGTCTGCCCCCAAAATTACATCATATCCCTTTAGTGGTATTATATTGAACTTGTTGCTAAATGTCTCCCCTTGTATCTGGTAAACCAATTCAGGAACCTGTACTTCAGATTTCAATTCTCCCCCTCCAGCGACTACCACTTTCTTTGCATCAGTCGACACTAGAGGACAATGGTTTCTGACAGCATAGTCTTGATCCATAAATGTGCTAGTGCTGCCACTATCTACCAGGCCAACAGCCCTTCTTCCATTAATCTGAATAATTACAGAAAAAGTATCTGGCCTCGTGGTTCCATATACAGCATTGTGCGACACAAACATAAGCTCTTCTTGATTTTCATCATCAGGTGGTGCTTCCTCCTTTTCCAGCTTGCAGTCCTCCTGATTCCCTGTTAACTCACCTTCTTCCCCCTCATCTTTTCCTTCTTCCCCTTCCATGAGCAAGGCATTTAAAGCCTTTTTCACTTTACACTGATGTTTAGGAAACCAGGGCTCTTTGCAAAACCAACATTTCCTCTCCTCCTTCTTCTCCACCTGTTCTCTAGGTTGGCCTCTGTTGACAACATTTCTTCCCTGAATAGGCCCAGCCTGATTCTGGAACCTATTCCTGTTAAAGTTCAGTAGATTCTTCCTAGCATTTGCTGCTCTCTCATAGTTCTTTGCATACCAATAGGATTCCAGCAGCCCCTGGGGCTTATGGCCACACACATCATGCTTAATATCACCTCTGAGCCCTCCAATAAAGCAGCTATTTAGATACTGTTCTTGTAGGTATGGGTGTTCTCTTCTTACCAGATCAACGTATTCCTCAAACTTGTCAATGTATTGCTCCACCGTTTGGTTATACTGCTTCACATTCTAGAACAACTCCACAGCTTCATGGGTATCAGCAGCTGAAAACCTAGTGCTAACCATTGCACACCATTGAGGCCAAGTGATCAACTGCCAAGGTATCCCTATTCCCCTGTACCACTTCATAGCTTTTCCTTGTAAATGTGCTATTGCTAAATTAACCCATTGTTCAGCAGGGGTCCCAGAAATCTCATAGAACTTCTCACACTGTTTCAACCAGTCAATTGGATCTTCACCGCTAAATAGAGGAATCTCCAACCGTGGTCCTTTTATAATTGCTTCTGCATAATGATTCCCGTCTCCCATATGTCCACCAAATATGTTCCTCTGCTGATCAAAGATGTGAACCCCAGTGTTTCCTGGATTAAACCCCCTATTAAATCCAGTGTGCAAAGTTGAGTCAATTCCCTGACTTCCACAGAAATTCGAGGGTGCCCCAACAGTTGGCCTGCCCTGCATACCACCAAATTGGGGTATAGAGAAATTCTGTTGTGGCCCAAAATGTGTCCCCAAACCTTGAGAGCCAAATGGTGGTACTGTTGGTTGTGGACGCGGCAGGTCAAAGAACTGATTGCTGTTGGTCATTCCCGGGCCAGTCCCCACTCCCTGGCTCACCATTCCCATTGGATTACCAGATATAGCTTCAATTGCAAATCTTACCTCAGAAGATGTGGTATTCATCGCCGCTGTAGAACTTGGACCAGCAGCATCAGCAGTAGTAGCAGGAGCAGATTTCCCCTTCGCTGTGGCTGCCGCTGCGTTAGCTCCAGCTTCCCCTTGCTCTTCCACCGATTTCTGTTTGCATAGCTCCAACAGCAACCCTTTAATCTCCTTAACCTCCCCCTTGAGTGCCTTTAGCTCAGCCACATTCTTCTTCATCGCCGCCATATCAGTCCTGAATTCGTTCATCTCCTCCATATCAACCATAGACTCGCTGGATCGGGTCTTCGTTACCATCCCCCTCCTGCAGGATCGGCTTGGAACTTGTTCCTCCCCTCTGGATCCCGAACAGGAGAATCTTTCTACCGCCGCCTGTTCTGAGTAACGAGCTCCGGAGATTTCACAGGGCCACACCACACAGGATGGAACCCCAACCCTTGCTCAATCACTCAGCAACAACTCCGTCGCCCCCAGGATGATCTTGCCCCAACTCAGGAATTTTACGGTGGATCTCGCCGCCGCCTTCCACCAACCCTCGCCGGACAAAATCAGAGCCAAGAATCGACACTGCTCTGATACCTTTGTCAGATCCCGTGATTAGAAATGGAACTCGCCTCTCGATCTCACCGATGATAGCTCTCGATTTAGTGGCCGCCGCAAGACTTCTAGGGTTCTAACTCTAACTAAGTCTAAGACAAGTAATAATATGGTTCTCGATATCTTCCTCTCTCCATTCCACCGATTAATAAAGGTTTACATGAGTTTCGATGACAGCTTGCATTACAGCGGAAAAACAGAGTAAAATTCAGAGAAAACGACAATGATGACGTCTACAGTGGTCCCATGGGAAACTTGGACGGTGGGATTTGCCTTCATAACGCTTCAAGTGTCTCCTGGGCCGTCCAATCTTCATCAGATCAGTCCTTCCAGTAACACTAAACGAAATTTACTGAATAAAAGTTTAGTTAACTTCTGCATCCTTCAGAATCTCCATTTCTCCTGTCCAATTCCTGACACTCTTCCCTTTCTTTTTTCTGAACTCCGAATCCCCAAATTTGTGCTTGTTCCGCGCTCCGATTCATGCGCTGTTTGTTCTAAATCGACATGCGGGGGCCCTTCTAGGCTTAAGAAACTGTACGTTTTTGGTCGGACTGGAACGGAATAAACACGCATAGGATAGATTTTACGTTTTGAGGTTAGAATTTCACCTGTTCTGGATCAGTAGGGCGGTATAGGATCGAGCCGTTTTGGTGTGGGGATTCTCTTGTTTATAACGACTGATATATTTATTTATTTTTGAACTCTATAGGGAGGCGAATTCGATTCTCTCAAAAGTGGAGCAGCTTCTGCGATTCCAGTAACAAGAACCGACGGCCATGGCCGACGAGGCTGTAATAATCTATTCATTCATGCATTCTTCCATATTAGAGTAATTGCACATTATCGTTAATTGTTGATTTCATTGATTAATAATCTGTTCCATTGTTGTTGTGCATCCGATTCCGCTGCATTACGACCTGCCTCGTGTAGATTTTCGTGCCTCTTTTACCTTTTCCCACTTTACTATGTTGGTAATATACTAATATGGCACTCTTAAATGATGATTAACGTGTACTGGTTTGAAGTGTCTGTGTGTATCTTTCCCCATGCTTGCTGGATCTGAAAGGATTCTTGACTTGCATCCTTAGGCTGAACACAGTGTACAGAGCGTCGAGCAACAACTCTGTACATTAATCACATCTTCCCTGCGTGCAACAGTACCTGACCTGGATGTGGAACCGATGCTTGAAGTCTCAAAACCAGGTTTTGGGGATTACCAGTGGTATGCTGTTGATCTACATGTGGCCTCTGGCTAATCAACAATCTGAGTACTGTGAATTTGATGAGATGAGGCTATCTATTAAATAAGAGACCGTTTGTTTATCATATGCAGCAACAATGCTATGAGTGTATTTTCAAGAATAAGAGGATCCGCAACAAACTTCCGTAACCCCATGGCAGTTGGGCAGGTACAACTTTCATAAGAACTGAACCTGAGTTTTCCTTATTACCTTATTGCTTCTCTTTTAGTATGTAAAACTCTAACATGTTTTCAGGCAATTGCAAATAACCTCCCCCAGTCAAATATTATCGAATCCATCTCTGTTGCTGGACCTGGTTACATTAACATAACGTTATCCAGCAATTGGATTGCACAGGTATGATTGAGATGTTTGATCATAGACTATGTTTGCGCTGCCGGCAATAAAATTATTCCATACTCTTCACAATTGTATTGCAGAGGATACAAGACATGCTTGTTTGTGGTATCAAAACATGGGCACCAATCTTACCAGTTAAGAGGGCAGTGCTGGATTTTTCATCCCCTAATATTGCAAAAGAGATGCATGTTGGACATATAAGGTCCACCATAATTGGAGATACTCTAGCTCACATGTTTGAGTTCACAAATGTTGAAGTTCTTCGACGTAACCATGTGGGAGACTGGGGTACACAGGTATTGAATTTGAATGTATTGATATTTAAACAATTTGATCTATTTCTGAACTAATAATAATGTTTCTTCAGTTTGGGATGTTGATAGAGTTTCTGTTTGAGCAATTCCCAGATTGGGAGGATGTTGGGAACCAGGCTGTTGGAGATCTTCAGGTATGTGTAGATTGCTAGAAATTTATCAATAACACACCAATTGAAAAATGAGTGGTTGACCTGTCTCATTTCTCCATATAATACAATTAGACTGTTCAGTGGATCTTACAGCCCGTTTTTGTAATCCCAAGGATAGAATCAATGTACACATTGTGTTGTCTCTGTTTGTTCCAATTATAATTATCACTGTAATTCTACCTATTTCTTCCAAGCAATTTTCTTTTCTTCCCAAAGCTTAGAATCTGGGAAGGATAGAGAACGCAGCCGGGACTTGCAGCCTTGTGGCATGGGACAAACTCTGCTTGCCTTTTGAGAATGGCGGCCTCGGCATTAAGGACCTCCGTCTCATGGGTGTTGCTCTGCGCACGCGCTGGCCGTGGGTTTGCCGAGATCAGCCGCTCCGGCCTTGGGTGAACATGGCACCACCGATGGACAAGAGAGTCAATCACTGCTTCATGGCTGGTTGCAGGATGCGCCTCGGTAATGGGGAGGGGTCGTCCCTCTGGTTGGACAATTGGCTCCCAGACGGCGGCCCCCTATCCGCACGCTTCCCTGTTCTCTTCTCCTTCGTCCATTGCAAGTCGAGGACGGTGGCAGAGGGGTTGCGAGACAACGCTTGGGTGAAGGATATCAGGGGCGGGCTATCCATTCAGGCTTACCTGGATTTCTTTGCCCTTTGGGACCTACTTTCCTCGATACAGCTTGAGCCCGAGGTGGCTGACACGGCGGTTTGGTGGCCGGCGAAGAACGGAACCTTCTCTGTCAAATCAGCCTACTATTTGCTATCCGCTGGTCGTACTCGATGTTTGTTGGGCAAGATTATTTATAAAAAAACCACGCATACTTTCTCTTTTCAAAAATGATAATCACACGTTGCGTTTACTAAAGTATCCCCTACCTGCAGAATTTGAAGACTTTTACATGATAGCTGATGTCCGGCAAAACATGCACCATGCAAATTTCACAGCCCCTCTGTCCTCCAGACTACAGAGGGACCCCTCTTCTGAAGTTCACATGGCCGGAGCTTGTTCATTACACGCCCCATCATCGCCATTGCTGCGATGCTTGGAAACTGACCTTCAAGATCATCCGATGGCATGCCAGACTTGGCTTCCTGTCTTTCTAGATTTGAAGTTCCATGAAAAACAGGGGTGCCTCCTCGGCACCATCTTCCTATCCAACGATTAAGACTTTTTGCTGACATAGGAGAACCTTCTTGGCTTTGTTGATCAGTGAGTCCTTTACATATTAATTTGTTCTTCACATGGTTGATCATGCCAGTACTCTCGCTGTCACAGTCAAACACTTGACCAAACACAGTACATGTTCCTCCAGCCAATGGACCATCTCCAACCTTTGGTTTCTTGGAACAAGGAACATGAGAGTCTGAGGTATCATGTTGCAGGCGTTTCAGCCACTTCTCACTTGGATCTGGACATGCTGGCGACTCATTTAAAGCATTAGGAATTGGATTTTTCAGTCTGCTTATTTGGAAAAGAACTAAATCTAAGTTCATGCTTGATGTCTTTGACATGCTCCATTCTTGATTGTTGGCACAAGTTGCTTTTGGATAGAAGTCGCGGTGTTCTGCACTCGCGTTGACTGCTTCATTTCCTTTACTGCCGCTTGATACTCCTTTAACTGATGAAGTCACTAACTGTTCAGTTTTTGCAGAGGATGGATAACCCAAGTCCTGTGGAAAAATTGTTACATATTGATAACATATAAAAAAGAGTATAAAGGTTAGGATATGTTGCGCATCAACACATCTACATATGTTCAGATTCTGACAAAACCGTTGGAGAGTATAACTGGCTTTGTGATCTTATAGACGTATTTTAGGACTTTAGGTTATTTCATAATAAGAAACTGCAACATCCATAAAGGCAACACACTTGTGAGCCTGCAATGCTTTTAAACTCTGAAATGGAATAAGCTGATTAACTTGCGACTAAGCAAATTGAGTTGTATTCTTGAAGGTAGACATTGGAATGTTGATTTATGTTGCAGGCACATACAAAGTAAGACACATTCTCTTCATGGATTTTAAAATATTTCATGCTTTCCCACATGATATTTTTCACTGATCGCCTGAACTTGTTTATAGTTGCATAAACTAAGCTGATATAAAATGTAATGTGGACTTGTGGAGTGCTAATACCTTTTGCATTGATGCTGAAGCAAATCCTACAAAAAAAAAAAAACATAACAATCATATCATTTAATATTTGATTAAAGCTGTTACAATATATTATTCATTTGAATTAAACTGCATTTTGACATTAACAAGTAGCAACGTGTGACACAAATAACCTGGAGAAAAACTAAATTGTATAATAGCAAGTCTCACCTGCTGTAGATTTTGATGCATGGTGAGCTTCACTGTAAAAAGTACCAGTTTTAGTTGAAAACTGTTTCTGTGCTCCCAATAAACCACTGGCCATGTTACCACAAGATTTCCCTGAAGATGTTCGATCTATGGAACATTTGACATTTGATTTCGTAGGCTGTGTAAACATTTCAAATAAGCAGGGACCCTTCTGTTTGTTATCTATCAATTTGTTGTTTGTTCTCTTTTCTTGGGCCAGGGATTCGTCCTTGCTCTTCAGTATCATTGCACTATCAATTGCATCAGGTGTCTTGCAGGATTCTGTCAAATTCACTGCAGAATCTTCTGTGTGTTTATTCAGATACTGCTGATCACTTTGTAACAAATTAGCAAAGTCCACATGATGGCCATTAGTGTCCATATCACCCTCGTTGGTAATGGCAGTAGTTTTAACTGACTTGATTTCATGTTCTCTATGCAGTGCAGACTCATGGAAGGCAACTCCCTCTAAATGCTGTTTCTTTTTGCATGCTCCATACACTTCTGATTTATGTTCCAACAAAGAACCTTCAACAAATTGATTTTCCATTTTGCTCGCTGAATACACAGAACTGTTCTTGCAAGACCGATGAGGTGACTTCTTTGAATTTGGGATATAATGGCGAGCATGGTGCTCGTCTGCTAATGAACATGATGAGTCAGTGTCATCCTTGCTGCAAGAGCATGGTTCTTCAATTGATAAATGGCCTTTCAGCTTTTTCCCTGCATGGTCAGAATTGAGGCCAGTGTAATTATCAAGATGAGATAGCATGCCCCTTGCAGATTTGCATTGCCTATTCTCATCAGTTACCTGATGTGTGTGCAACTGATATTCCTTTGATGAAAATGACATCACATTAGACGTAGACATATTTATCTTCACTGATTTTTGTGGTACAAAAATATTTTCAGATGATGTGACCAACGCAGACCGCGTTGGGTTAAGAATACTGTCGATTTTCCTGTTGATTTCAAACATTGGAAAGTGATTCCACTCTGAACTCAGATTTTCAGTGCCACAAAGTTTACGAGAATCCACCGATATATCAGATATCTTATGAACAGAATATCTTTCAGATACCACCGTCTTAGCAGCATATAAGTTCACATTTTTCTGCATCACAGAACTTTCAAAGGAGCTACCCATCTGATCAACATTCTTGCATTGAACTTCTTGGCAAACATCACGTGCTACACCCCACATATTAGTACTGAATTGCCGAGTATTTCCTGCAGAGACACCTCCATGGCTCACTCCCACCATCAACCTTTCAGCTACTCTAGCTTTCATGAGCTCAAAAGGTAAAGCCCCGCAATCTTTTGAATAGCCAACATCATCAATTTCCTTAAGTGGGCTACAGCTCTGGCCATTTTGAGGTTCTGGACTGATGCTTGATCTGGCCCAATGTGCCATCCATAGGGAGTGCTTGTGGTAAGATGATTCTCCAATGTCACTTCTGCTTGGCAGAACTTCTAAATCTACCTTCTTACAAAATCTGTTGGTAGAAGACTCTGGCATTATCGGCTTCAAAGATTTGGCTTAAGATTCTGCAAAAAGAAAACAATTGTTAGAAATGAAATTTAATTTGTGGAATGCAATAAAGAACAATTATGCCCAGTGAAACTAGTAAATAGAGGGGTGGAGTATCGCAACAGTACATACTATGAAGAGACAAATCTAACCTATTGAGACCGCCTAACAGTACAGTACATAGTAAACTGATTTCTAAACAAACAGAAAAATAGTTAACATCTAGAATACCAAACAAATCCACTGTCAAGACATATTTCGCAGTGAATTTTAATAAAATTAATTTGATGTTTTAGATATTGGTGCATATTTTTATAAATTTGGTCAAAGTTAGAGAAGTTTAACTTAGAACAAAACCTAAACACTTTGCAATATGGAACATAGGGAGTAAATAGAAGTTGACACTAACTAATACAGAAAATGCAAGTACAAATATTTTACTCCCAAAACACGAAAAAAGAAGAAGAATGTACTGTCAAAAGATGCTGAAAGTCTGGGAAATTGGTTTGTAACATAGTTTGTTAGGACCTTTGGTCCTGTTTTGCCTTTTACACTGTACAGTTTTACTCCTTCTCTATTCAATGAAATTGGCGGCTCGCCGATTCGTTTTAAAAAAAATGCTGAAACGTGTTCTACCAGCTTAAGTAAAAAAAATGACTAGGTAAATCATAGAGTACAATCAGCTACTTGCCTAATTCCACCGAAGACTTGTCGCCAGCAAGACATGACAGAACTTTTCACCACATTCCAAAAGAATATGAATGAGATCCGATAGAGGTGCTTGCTATTACTTGCGACTTGCGAGGCAGCCTGCATCCATGATCAACTTATTGCCCAACTTCTGTTATGCTACCACACAGTGAACGGTAAACTCTACAGATTTTATCTTTTGGTTATCTATTTCTTCACCTTGATACTTCCTCCTGACGTGATCTACCCATAATTGCTCCATGAACAAAAGGACAGAAATGATTTTTCTCGCCGGGCCAAAATGACAGAAATGATCAAGAAACACCTTCTTGCCGCTCAACAAGAAATCTTTAGAATGGGAGGAGAAACTAGAAAAATCTTTCCTAGTTGCGTGAAGCAGGGAAATCGCAACAAAAAGAAAGATATTTTCCGTGCCATCTTAAAAAGCTAAGATGATCCATCAAGCTTATGGTAAAGTCTACAACCACCCCCAAACAGGGGACTTTTCAATTACCAGTTATATTACCACAAAGTAGGATAGCAAATCAGCACAAGTGCACAAGCAACAGCCAGCAGGGAACATTTCAATTACCTGAGAAACCCCTCGCCTCCTTCGCCGCGCGCCCGCCGCCAAAATTCAGATCCGAGCGTCTCCACCGCGGAGCAACCACCACCAAACACGGCGAGAGCAGACCAACCCAAGAACAGGCAGCAAAAAAGCCAACCAATCAAGGCCTTTCGCTCGCCGCTACCTCCTCCTGGTCCAGAGCAGAGAAAGACACAATAAAAAAGGGCAAGTCCGCAGCGCCCGCCCAGCACCAGCAGCAGCAGCTCGCTCCACAGCCAAGAGCGGGGTCGGAGAGCTCAGCCCCACTCCTTTCTCACACACACACACACCAGCGCCGTCCCAATCACCACCAGCCCAGCTGAATCTATCCCCCCTCTTCCCGCGGAATAAAAAGTGAGCAAGAGGAGGAGAGAAACGTGTGGGCGCAAGCCGCCCCGCCGCGGTCGCCTCGCGCGAATTGAATTGGGGCGTCGATTCCCAGGGAGAGGCACCGAGTCTGACCTAATCGCAGTGCGGAGACGGCGCGGCGAGCGGCGGCACGGCACGGGCGCACGGCACGTTCACTGATTCGTCGTCGTCGGCGGCGGCGGCGGCGGTGGCGGCTAGTGCGTATAGACGCGGACTGTTCACGCGTGGGAAGGTTTGACGAATCGCCATACGGTCAACGTTGAGAATGTTGAGACTTGCCTCCCCGTTTCAACTGGAGCCGTCGGATTCCTGAGCGACGGCTTTGAGAATCTCACGTGTTGGAAAGAAAAACAAGGATTTTTGGAATCGATAGTTGACTAACTTGAACTCCAAGTTTTGTGTTTGAAAACAAAAACAAGAATCTTGGAATGGATAGTTGACACAAGTAGCGAAAAACTCAATTCATCGCTTAAGAGCATATCCCTCATTTTTAACATGTCACTTAAAAAACATCAAAAAGATTGAAACAATTTAGTAACGTAGATCAATATGTGATATGTCACTTCATAATCATAAATATGCAATTCAAATTCAACTTATACAAGTATAACAAAATAACAAATTTGACTATTAATAGAACGTGCAATTCACGGTCAAAATTTGTTATTTTTGTTTCGAATTGTATAAGTTGAATTTTAGCTGGCATGTTTGCTAAAAGATATATCATATATTGATCTATCTTGACAATTTTTTTTAAAAAAATTAATAACTTTTTGAACGACATGCATAATACGAGGGGATGTCCTCTCTAGGGATAAAAATCCACTTCCACAAGTAGCTTGAACTCCAAGTCTGATCTTTGGATGATGTGTCTCGTAGGGACAGGAGAAGCTCAGGGCCGGTCGAGGAAGGCGAACGTCTATCACCGCCGTCGCCGCCGCAGCCGCCCATTCCACGGCAGCATCCATTGGGTAGAATAACCGTGACGGATTGATCAGGTGAAAGCCGTTTATGCCACGATTGCGGCAGTAAGACACCATGTACACAAACTGTCGGTTCATCGTCACGTCCTAAATCGAACACTATACATGCAAATCAATTGTGACAACCTCCACCTTCCGCCTTTCGCCTCCCCGCGCCGCCTGCGCCCAGCGTTGTGGACGACGGGAAGGAAGGGAAAAAAGGAAAGAGAAGGAAGAGAGGGGAGAGAGGATTAATAGAGGCTGACACGTGGGTCCGTTGTTTATTTTGGGGAGGATTAATAGAGAGTCTGTTGGAGTGACCATCTAATTTGACTAGCTAAATCAGATGGAGAATTGGCTATATGGATGTTTGAAGAGGCTGTTGCAGATGCTCTAAGAGGCAAGGGTTTTTGGTTCCGGATCTTATATTCTCTTATGGACTTTGGGCCGCACGAGCATATCAGGAACTGTTTTGTTTCAAATAGGTTTTTTTGGCCCGGCCAATCTTTCAGCCTGGCAAAAAAAAAAAAAATGAAGTAATATACTGTTTTTGAGCAAATAAAAACTGAAGTAGATCATGAACCCCTGATTCCATTGGCGGCTCCAAGGGGTAGTCCAGGTGGTCCCTAGACCACCCTGGATTTCAGCCGAGCAAACCTCCCATCGCCCAAAACTCAGCTCAGCAGGCAACAGCCATCGAACAAGCGCGCCGCTTCATTGAAGCTCACACGTCCCGTGTAATCGCACCCTCGCATGCCCGTGCGGTCTTTTCTGCTCTTTCTCATTGTTGCCCAGAGCACAAACAATTCGCTGCAATCGTATCTGTCACGGCCGCGTGCAAGACCCAACGCCATCGACGATTGAGTGAATCGGCCATCTAGATTGGACCGGGGATTGGATTGATTACTCCTCAGCCTAATCACAAGCTAAGCTGCTCTCTTTCCTGGGTGAATGGTTCTTGATTCTCTACTTGTTGCTCTCCATTTATCTGAATGCCAACCTATCCATTATTTGTTTGTTGCTCGTTTAATGGAGCAGCAACAAGGAGGAAGAGAGAACGAGAAGGGGAGAAGGAAGAAGAAAATTAATGACAGCTTGGACGATTACTTATTTATTCTCATTTTCTGATTAGACTCAGCCCAACGAATCCTAATTTTCATAAAAGGGCAAATTGAAAGCCTTTAAGGTTAAGGGGTGTTTTACCCAATTTAGACAAAGGCCAAATTTTACATATACACCGTCTGTATTATAAAATTTAGAGGTAAAGAAGGCACACCCAACGAAAAAATCCTGGAGCCGCCACTGCCTGATTCGAACTTCAAAGTTTGGTGTCTCTCCTCTGCAGAATCCCATACCGTGTTCCTTCCTCAACCGAAGGTAGATTCTCTAGAACAACTGGCATCTTCTGGATGAATTCATCATCTCGAACCAGATTCCATGCTCAAAATTTGCTGAAAAGGAGCTTCTATTTCCTCCTGCTTTTCTCCACGCTAATCTTGATGCCATATTGTTTGAAGAAATTTTCTACTCCAAGCATGGCAGGCGAAAAGGCCAATAAAAGTGTAAATTCTTTCTCCATTTCAGCTCAGAAAAAAACTGGCTCAGCTGTTTCTGGTCTTGAGCTCTTCTTCCTCTACATATATCACAGTCGTCTGAAGTCTTAACAGCTCTTGAACTACAGGAGAAGTTCAGAAGAAAACTTACAATGGGGGCATCGCCGTCGCGAGAAGAGGCGCCTTCCAACTCTTCTTTCTCTGGGAACGGCAAAGCCATGGCGGTGGCAAGCAGCGCTTCCAGTTCTGGTAGCAACCAGGCCAATCAAAGAGAGCACCAGCTATTCACATGTTCCAAGAGATTGTTGCCGAGAAGGATTTTACTGCATTTTCACTGGAAGATCCAGATCTACACCGGCATCTTCTTGGCAGGGAAAACAAAGGTTGCAAAAATTTTGCTTCTGA
This sequence comes from Oryza longistaminata, assembly GCA_009805545.1. Lineage (NCBI taxonomy): Eukaryota > Viridiplantae > Streptophyta > Magnoliopsida > Poales > Poaceae > Oryza > Oryza longistaminata. The sequence continues at coordinate 5,678,194 of CM020178.1, forward strand.
ACATTACAACTGATATGGGGTCTTGTAAGTTTTTGGTCTCTGAACATAGTTTATGTTTGCAAACTTGTTGCAATGCAGAAGTACTGGGTGGATGGAGAGAACTAGGAACAACTGCTTCATGCTGTTTCCCAGAGGCTTGTCCATCACTTGGAGTTGAAAGACCCCAGATTCTGGACTTGGAAACCTCTGAAAGAAGGAAGGTACTATTATTTAAGAAGCATTATTGGTGAATAACAGAAGGCAGATTAGGTTTGTTTCAGGAATTAGGCATACTTCTTTCATTGTTCTGAATCTGATATGTTAATCAACAGCAGTGATGCTGATACTGACACCCAGATCGAAAGTGCCGTCGCGCAGAACGTCTGCTGGTTAGAGATCCATGGGAAGCTTGAACTGTCCTATCTTACACCAGGAGTAACCTATGAGGTTCTCTTTGAAGAATGCTTATTGATCCTGCATACGGGTGGTCTGTCCCAGTGAACCTTCAGCTCAAGTTCCTGATGGAACAGTCCAGCAGCGTAAAGAGAATCTTGAGGAGAAGATCAGGATGAAATGGCTAGAGCTCAAGGTCGGGGAGGTGAAAACCCAGCAGGGGCAGAAGGGAGAGATTGAGATATCCATGTTTTGAGTATGATGGTGGGCTGTGGAAGAGAGGGCTACTAATCAAGGGAATCAAGATTCTCCCAAAACAATGATGTGTTACTCTTTGATGATCATTGATCATTCTATATTTTGTCAGTTATGTTAAGATCCACCACATGTATCAGAATAATGTCTTACTGCTACATAATTCAAGTGTTCTAAATGAACTTATGCATCTACCAGCAATGTTGTTTGACTAAAAAAATAAATCCAAGACTCCTTCACTTCAATCTACCCCAGATTCAAGTGTTCAGTACATTTGTGTCTACTAGCTGTACATAACGAGCCCGTATTGCAAAGGAAGTCTATAAATACAGCACAAATCTTAAAACAAGATCCAACGACTATGGGGCTAGGTGGCAGTGAGCCACTGCAATAGGTGCAGAAAAAAAGCTCCGGGAGTTGCGAGCTTGTCAACTTGCGTGCCCGGCCCCGTACCATGCATGACCCGCGCATCCTGCCGTCCTCGCCGATCTCCGCATCCACCTGCAGCTCCGCTCCCGTGGCGGCGAGCGAGGCGATCTCGGAGTCGACCACCCAGAAGGAGATGATGGAGGAGGCAAGGAGTCGCGGCGCCCGCTGCGGCAGCCGGCGTGCATCGTATGACGTTATCCGCGCGTACCATCTCCGTACGCGTTACGTGGGCCTACTGTATCGTGTGTAGTTGTAACGACCCGCCTCTCCCAAGCCAGACATGCATCTGGCAGCTTTTATAGGTCATATACTTCCCTCAAATAAACCAACACAAGTCGACACACGTGCCCATGAAACCGCGAGAGTCACTGTGCGCACTCGGGAAAAATTTTCTAATCAGTCACCCATTCCGAAAATTGCTCAGGGCCAAGCACGTTTACCTCAAAGTTCTTTCAAGATCGGCTTCCGAAAAAGAAGTTGCAACTTTGTTGATATGAGTATTCTATTAATCCTATTTAAACCATAGGATGTTATAGTAGTCCAGAGAAAAATGCAAATATATGAGACGCCCTAAAAATACTGCTTGATATTGAAGGAGTACATACGAATTTTAAAGCAATGCTGTGGTGGCTAAAAGACTTTCCGTATCGACTTGTGACTCCACGG
>CM020178.1:5687576-5749531 GCA_009805545.1 Oryza longistaminata
GGTATAATATTTCTGTAAATATTAAAAAATAAAAATTTAAAAATGAAAATAATTCTAACGTCTCTCCTATAGTTAAAACCCGGTGTGAATCGAGTCCAGGTTTTGGAAAATCCGAAGTTGGGCTTCCTTCTGCGTCTTGTTGGGTCTGGGCGAGGCGAGCTCTTCACTTCTTCTCCATCGCCTACAGCGACAGTGCTCTCCTTCTCCTCCCCTCGCTCCGCCTCCGCCGGCATCGCCCTCTACTCCGCCCCCACCGTCCCCGGCGCCGCTGAGCTCCCGCCCGCCGCCATCTCCACTGCGCCCTGTTCCACCCCGCGTCTCCAGCCTCGTTTTTGCGCCATCGCCGCCGAGACCCCCTTGGCTTCCAAGTGCATGGCTGCCGCCGTCTCAGCCTCGATCTGGTTGGCAAGGTCGCCGTCGTCTACTCATCTTCACGGCGCACTGGAGTAATGGCACTGGCTACCGGAGCACGCGGCAACCAGACGCTGGGAGCTGGACGAGCTCAGGACAATCCTATGCAAACAGGTAACTGAATTCCAACAACATGGCTCTAATTACAAACGTATTGCAAATTTGCAAGCGATCTTGGTAGAAGAAAATATTCAAAATACAATTTGTAGAAGCATGTAGTAGTTTGAACTCCCCGTGCCCCTAGCTACAATTTCAACCACAAATCCAACACAATCCCAATCCAAATAGGAATAGCATAATGTCTGCGTTGTTTCTTCTTGGAACGATGTGGCACCACATTCAGCGTTGTCATGTTGTTACATCCTTTTGATACATAATAATTCGGACGCAATATTTTTGAATATTAGCTTGCGACAACAATAGCATGTTACATAGTTTAGATTACATATGTACTGCATGTCTGCAAGTGACCTTGGTACAGAAAAGTTTACTTCGATACATAATTCAGAGGGCTCTCTGCCTTACTAGAGACCTCTTTCTGATGGGAATTCCCCATATCACTACAATTGCAAGGGCAAATCCAAAGCCGAATCCCAATCCAGCAAAAAGGAATAGCAAAACGTCATGCGAATTCTTCTTGGAAGGTATCACATTCAGAGATGTAATGTTGCTGCATCCTTTCGATAGTGGAGGCCCGCACAAACCATCGTTCCCCAGAAATGAGCTATTGGAGAATGTCAAGAAATGAGGCGATTCTGGTATTTCCCCCTCCAACTTGTTGTAGGACAGGTTCAACATTGTGAGGAAGTCCAAGGATGCCAACTGCCGTGGGATTTCTCCTGAAAGCTCATTTGATGAGATATCCAACGACTCAAGCTGAGCTAAACGACCAAGCTGAGATGGAATCGGCCCCGTCAGTGAGTTGTGTGATATGTTGAGCACGTTTAGCAGAACAAGTTCCCCAATGGCTTCAGGTAGGCTGCCATGGAATGCGTTATCTGATAAATCAATGAATACAAGGGTTCTCAAGATCTTAGTAAATGTGATGTCCATCCCTTTGTATGTGAGTGCAACAGTAAAATCATATTTCTCCATTCGTGGGAGATCATGGTCCATGACCAATGTCAAATTTGAATCTTTGATCATCATTGACTTTAACTTGTTAAACCACTCTTGCGGCAAGATGCCAGAGAATTTGTTGGATGCTAGATCAACAATTCTTGCGCTCTGAAATTCACATGTACCTTTTTCTTCCCCCAGAGACTGTGCTACATGTCCAAAAAACTTGTTTGATTTCAGCACAAGAACTTGAAGTTTACGAAGTGTGCCCATCCAACATGGAAAGGAATCATTAATCTGATTGCTTCCAATATTAAGGACCTCCAAGTTTTTGCAAACGGCTAGAGATCTTGGCAGTTTCCCTTCAATCAAATTGCCACTGAAATCCAGTGCCTCAAATGAGCAACTTTCCTTGATATTGTCCGGAAATTCCCCACGAAGCTTATTTTCTTTTAGATTTAATACTTCCAGTTTGTCAACATCCTCCATTAAACAAGAAGGAATTGAACCATCAAAGCTATTGTATGAGAGATCAAGGAGCTGTAAACTCATCGCACTACAAAAGGATGGAGGAATTCTTCCAGAGAAATTGTTTCTACCGGCCTTGAAAAACGAGACATCACTGAGATAATTGGTAAACTTAAATGGTATAGATGAGAACCTGTTTCCTGAGTAGTCAAGCACAGTTGCATATCCTCGAGGTATAGGTATGGGCCCCTCAAACATGTTCTCACTAAGATCAAGTGCTTTCATATCACTTAAAGGAAGAAAAGGGTCATGCCCAACACTTGTAAACTTATTGTTCCTCAAGGATAGTATTTCCATTAGGACCCAATTCTCCCATGCCCATTGGGGTATGGCTCCATCGATTTGGTTATATGAAAGATCAAGATAATCGATTTCATCTTGGGACCTCAAGAAATTAGGGAATTTCGAAACATTGCAACCTGATAAACATAACGCTCCTAGTTTGGGGATGGATGCCGTTGAAGAATTACCCTTTCCATCTACAACGACCAGATTATTATCTGAAAGATCCAAGACAAACAGGTCTAGTAGTTTCCACATCGAGGTAAGCTCTACTGTGCCAATGAAGTTGTTTGAATGAAGCGAGAGTATTTCTAGCTGTGTTAAGTTCAAGATTTGTGAAGGTATCTTTCCTGAAAAGCTGCAATTATACAACAGTAGTTTTCCCAAATTCCTAAGGTTACCGACAGAGGATGGTATTGATCCAGATATGCCACAATTTGTGAACTGAAGCACAGTCAAAGAGGATAGGTTCGCAACCCATGATGGTATGGACCCTACTAGTCCAAAACCGGAAATCTCTAATGACTTCAAGGATCTGAGGTTTCCAATTGATGAGGGCAGTTCTCCAGAAAAGCCAGTTGCTCCTAGGCCTAGATTCTTCAAAGATTTGAGTTCAGCGATGGAACTTGGTATTATACCATTGAATTCAGTTCCACCAACATATATATTTTCCAAATGACTATCAGATGAAAAGTTTGGCAAAGTACCATATATTCCTGGATTATGGTAAAGATCAATAGTTACTAGTTTCTTGTGCTTAAAGATCAATGGAGAGACAAATCCTTCAAGGTCATTACGTCTAAGTTGGAGGGCAGTCAAATTAGGAAAGTTGGAGAAATCTGGAATTAGCCCGGGCAAACCATTAAACGATAGGTCAATAACAGAGAGTGAGTGCAAACGGGGAAGTGTTGCACATATTGGGCCAGAGAGCGCACAGCAAGACAAACGAAGAACCTGAAGTTTTGGGCAGGAATCGACTAGAGCGTTGCACCATCTGGCGCCATTTTCAGATAAGTTTACTAAGCCAAGGTTGAGCTCCCTTAAATTGCTAAGGTTTGCGACTAAGCTTTCCAGGTTTGGCACAGCGAGCTGTTGGGCATCGAGACTCGAATTCATTTTAAAAACATAGGTATCATCAAATGTGTCGATTATCTCAAAGTCTGTGGAGAGATCAAGGGATACCAAATTCACCAAACGGCCGATTCCGGCTGGTACCACGCCTGTAATGTTGGTGCTGCGAAGGCTGAGATGGGTGAGCTCTGTGAGACGCTCAAAGCCGCTGGAAGGGAGAGGAGACCCGTTGAAGTCATTGTCGGCGAGGCTAAGATACTCGAGGGATGTGAGATGGAAGATCGCTGGGTCGAGGCCTCCTCCGCTCTCCAGCTGACGGCCGCCCAGGTCGAGGGAGGTCACGCGGCCGTCGCCGTGGCCACAGCGGACGCCGTCCCAGCGGCAGCAGTCCGTGCCGGGTCGCCATGACCGGAAAGCCGCCGTGGACATGTCGGTGGCGGAGAAGGAGCTCTTCAGCCGGAGCAGCGGTGACTCCTGGTCCGGACGGCATGGGAGAGCGGCCGGCGGTGGTGCTGATGCCGGCGGGAGAAGCGAGAGCGCGGCGACGAGCTGGATTTGTAGCAGGACGAGGAGCAGCATCCGCACTATCGGTGCAGATGCTGCTGCTGCTGGGTTGTGATGGGTGGTCATACTGCGGCGCAGCGGCAGTTTAATTAGCTTGGGATCGATGTGAGTTGCGTTTCTCTCTACTTGGAGGGAGATTTCAAGTTTATAGCAATAAAGCTTCCATTGGGATCGATGTGAGTTGCGGGGCAAACTTTTTATTGGTCGAGTGGATGTCCCTAGTTTCCTACTAGCATTTTATTTAAATTAGTACATATTACACGGCTAGCATCATTATATATATTTTTTCACATTATATCATACTCCCTCCATCTACTTTTCCATCTACTTTTGATAGTTATATTTCCAAATCTGAAAATTTTATTTTTGATAGGCATATTTCAATCCAACAACCTATCATCTTAATGATTTTCTCAAATTTAATGCGTGACTCTCCATTCTTTCACACATAATTGGCTACATGGGCTTTGAGAAATGTAAATATTAATGAATCGCTTGTTTACGAGGAATGACTAGTAGTATGTTTAAATGGATGATAAGTAGAATTACTTATCCTTGGTCTGTGTATCAAGATGAAATATGACTATCAAAAGTAGATGGAGGGAGTATATGTTTTCACATTTTATTATTAAAATATATATAATGATAAATATAAATTAAATTATATACTAACTCGACCAAACTAGCCAAGCCAAAGTTGAATATTGATATTGTATTATAAATACATGATAGTTATTAATTATTTTGTAATTTTAAATTTTAGTTATTTCTAAATAATGTTCCCATATGGACTCTGGACTTCCAATTTTTCTTATTTATTAATTATAAGTTTATCTATTTATAAATTTTATTTTATATGACTCTAAACCCTTCTTTTAATATTTCTTATTTTAAACTAGAATTTCAATTATTTCTAAATTATATTCCGATATGGACTATAGACTCCTCTTTCAATATTCTTTATTTTAATTTTTGAATTTCTATTTTTTGTAAATTGTATTTTTTTATATGGACTATATACTTCTCTTCTAATATTCTAATATTCCTTACTTTTGTTTCTAAGTTTAAGTTATTTTCTAAATTGTATTCCTATATCGACTCCAAATTCTTCTTCTGATATTTTTTTAATTCTGAATTCAATTATTTCTAAATTACATTCATGTATGGACTTAGACTCATCTTCCAATCTCCTTATTTTTTTAAAAAAATTAATTTTTAGTTATTTCTAAATTGTATTTCTATATAGGCTCTAAACTCTACTTTTAATTTTTCTTGTTTTTCTAATTTCGATTCTCAATTAGTTCTAATTCCTATATCCACTCTAGACTCTTCTTACAATATTATTTATTTATTTCAAATTTTTATTATTTCTAATTGTGTTTTTATATGGACCCTAGACTCATCTTTCAATAGTTCTTTTTTTTTAATTTAAATTTAAGTTATTTTAATTTATATTTTATATGGACTCTGACTCTTCTTCCAATATTCTTTAATATTTAATTTTTACTTTTAGTTATTTCTAAACTGTATTTATATATGGACACTAAACTCTACTTTTATGTCTTTTTTAATTCTGAATTTTAGTTAGTTCTAAATTATATACTTGTATGAACTCTAGTCTCTTTTTAAGTATTCCTTATCTTTTAATTCTAAATTTCAGATATTTTTAAATTTCATTACTATATGGACTCTATTTTTTTTCTCCGATTAATATGAGAATTTTTAGACCATGAGAGCAAACTGGAAGGCTCTTTTTTTATTACTTTAATAAGTTAATAGATAGTTATATTTTTTAAAAGAACAACAAGAGATATTAATATATGATATATCATTTTACAGACATGCAAGTATATTGTTTAAAGTTTGATTTGTTATTTTTTACAACTTGTGAAGATCAAATTTAAACTTGTTATTATGTAGTGATATAGCACATGTTAATCTATCTTATAATTATATTTATTTATTTATTTGGATGATACTTAACACCGTGGGACATCCACAGCAAGTCAGCAATACACTCTGTACCGTAGGTAGCAATTGCTGCTGGACGGCTGGACCAAACGACTTTCACAAGTCAATGTAGCTAGCTCGATGGATTTTGCCAATAATCTGACCAATTCTGCATATAATCTGACCGAAAAACGTACTGTATGTTGTAAGTGACGGCCCTTTGTACATTACTGCCTATGGAGTATTAGTCACCATCGCCATCGGCTCAGTACTACTGTGTATTATTAACTTAGGACAGTGATGAAGACTGAAGACATATGGTCCCGTTCTTTTCTCCAACGAGAGTTGAATGAATATTAAAATTTTCGTGGCACGTTTTTCAAACAACTAAACGGTGCGTTTCGTGCGAAAACTTTCTATATGAAAGTTGCTCTAAAATATCATATTAATCTATTTTTTAAGTTTGTAATAATCATACGTTAATACCATCTTATTTTGCGTAAAAAATTTAATCTTCATCTTCATCTCGGGATAAAAGAACACCACCTAGCTGATTATCGGCTTGCAAAACTCGGCCACTGCACTCTAAACTTCAGGAGTTCAGGTTGGCATGACCACAATGTAGGAGCCTAGGAGGGTTCTAGCTACGCACACACCAGTCATCAGCACACATAAGTTCAATTTTAAATTTTATACTTTGAACAAGTGGTTGTCCGAAAGCTTCAAAATTAAATTTTATGTATAAATTCATAAGCGTCCAGACGGTATCCACACACTAATCAAATCACATGGGAGATGATTTTAGGACGGTAGGTGCTTGGAAGGTAGTACTCCAGTATACTAGTAGATCTAGGTAGCTCCTTCCTTTTTGGGTTAGATGACAGGGTTGGTTTTCGAGGATCATATGGTATTTGCGCACCCTCTCCAAACATGAATTCACCGTCACAAGATTTCAAATTTAAATTTGAACTTTGTAAGGAAAAAAGATGCGTCGATAGTACCTTCCTCTCCTCTCATGCTGCAGTAAATGTCACTGTCATTCTTTTTCTGAAAATGCACAATTGGCTATCATAGTCGTCCAAATCACTCGTCAGTCGAACTCATTGATTTTATTTTCACGAACGCATAAAAAAATTGCACGCCAAATATATTAGGTAAGTCGTAACTCATTGATGATGCATTCTTGAGTCTCGCCATGGATCAATTGAGTCTCGCCATGGATCAATTGAGTCTCGCCATGGATCAATTGAGTCTCGCCATGGATCAATTGAGTCTCGCCATGGATCAATTGAGTCTCGCCATGGATCAATTGAGTCTCGCCATGGATCAATTGACCTGCTAATGGAGATCTACCTGGTCAGCATCCATCGATTTTGAAATAGTCAATTATCGAAGTCATCTACTCCATCCGTTTCATATTATAAGTCGTTTTTTACTCTTTTTCTAGTTAAACTTGGTTAAGTTTAATTAAGTTTATAGAATAGTTTGTTACTCGTAATAGTTTGTTAATTAATACCACCTTGTTTTACGTAAAAGAAAATTAATCTCATCTCCATCTCCATGAGAGCAGGTACAATAGCGGGCTATAAGCCAGCTGCAAATATATTTTAAGGAGATAAATGAGGAGAGAGAAGGGCAGCGGGCTACAGATTTGTAGTCAGCTGTAGCACGGACTCCAAGACACAGTGTGTGTATGATAGGTGGGACCGCGTATTAATAGTGTAGTATGTAACTATTGTATGAATGAGCTATTAGATTGGCTATAGATGAATTGGAGCCAGTCGTTGGCTATACTGTTGAACTTGCTCTGAGAAAATCAAACCGAGTGGAGGTCGGAGCTTGTAAGCTGAGACCGACACGACCAAGAAAGGACAGTGAAAGCTCTATAGGCTAGCTTATCAATGTAGTCCTTGTCCTGGGTACTCCGTACTTTGGAAACCATCAGCGCATCAACGGGCCGGGCCTTTTTGTCCGCGAGGGTTTTGTAACCAGTACTAGTGGGGTAAGGGGGCAGGGTAGCATAATCATTTTCTGTCCGATGACATCTCACCTAGGTGATGTGTACTAGCATATTGTGTCCAAAATAACAAACGAACAATTGGTATGGGGAATAGATTGAAAAAGTTAAAGTTCGTAAAGAATATAATTTGAGTGCGTGCAATATAAATACATCCTCCATAAGAACAAGTACAATAACATGCTACAAATCAGCTATAAACACATATAGAGGTGATAAGAGAAGATAGAGAAGGAAAACAGGTTATAGATTTGTAGCTAGATGCAGCATGAACTCTAAAACGTAGTGCAAAAGTAGGGCTAAAAAAGATCATTCCTAAGAGTATCCACAATGTAGTGCAAAAGTAGTCCACAAGTAATATTTTCTTCGTCCCATAATACTTATTATTTTAACATTCAAAAATATCTTAAAATAGTTGTCAATTTGAAGTACTACTTGTCACATCAACCACTTCCAATTCAAATTTTCTTCTCATTCTACACCCAACCACCATCCCACATCCAACTATACATTATTTATTAAGGGATATTATAGTCTTTTCTTCAAACCTTAGTAAATGCTAAACAATAACTTAGTAAATGCTAAACAACAACGACAAATATTTTGGGACAGGTAGTATAATATTTATTCACCCACCTATTACCATTATTCAAGTAGTCCATGTAGAGAAAATAATAAAAGATATCCATATGTATACAGACAACCCATATGAAATAAATAATACTTCCTCCGTTTCACAATGTAAGTCATTCTAACATTTCTCATATTCATATTAATACTAATGAATCTAGACATATATATATCTATATAGATTCATTAGTACCAATATGAATGTGGAAAATATTAGAATGACTTACATTGTGAAACGGAGGAAGTATTATTTATTTCATATGGGTTGTCTTTATACATATGGATATCTTTTATTATTTTCTCTACATGGACTACTTGAATAATGGTAATAGGTGGGTGAATAAATATTATACTACCTGTCCCAAAATATTTGTCGTTGTTGTTTAGCATTTACTAAGTTATTGTTTAGCATTTACTAAGGTTTGAAGAAAAGACTATAATATCCCTTAATAAATAATGTATAGTTGGATGTGGGATGGTGGTTGGGTGTAGAATGAGAAGAAAATTTGAATTGGAAGTGGTTGATGTGACAAGTAGTACTTCAAATTGACAACTATTTTAAGATATTTTTGAATGTTAAAATGATAAGTATTATGGGACGAAGAAAATATTACTTGTGGACTACTTTTGCACTACATTGTGGATACTCTTAGGAATGATCTTTTTTAGCCCTACTTTTGCACTACGTTTTAGAGTTCATGCTGCATCTAGCTACAAATCTATAACCATCCAGTGGATCATCCTCATGGAGGAGGTGAGGGGTGCACGAAAGGAGGTAGACCTTCGGTGTCACCTTGGGGGAAGCCCACCAAAGCAGAATTTCGGGCAGGACCGCAGGAGTGGGGGTGTGTAAAGGCCTAATTTAGTGAATGAGCAGCTTAGAAATGAAATTTCTAAAATCGCTTTATGTAGACAAGCTGTGGAAAGTATTTATTTGTCTCCATCTCTTCTCATCTTTCTCTTCAATAATCTTCTTTTTTGGAACCTCTTTTATTTGAATAAGGTCATAAAAATCAATGAAAACTCGGAGAGACCCATGATATTTGAATATGGCTGGACAGGGGTCTCTATGAGAGCACTGGAAGGTCAAAACAAAACGTTTTAGGAAGGAGAAGGGTCATCCGTATATCTAGATTCATTATTCTAGGTGGTGCCAAATCTCCACCTATATTAGTTTTTTTAAGGACAGAGGGAGTAGTACCGACTATCGTCGCTCGCCCAAGTACTTGAGTTATGGCAAATCTATACTATGTATTTACTCCCTCCGTCCCATAATATTACAACCTAGGACTGGATGGGATGTTTCATAGTACAATGAATCTGGACATGCATCTGTCCAGATTCATTGTACTATGAAGCGTACCATCCAGTCCTAGGTTTTAATATTATGGGACGGAGGGAGTACCTCCTAATTTTCGAGCGTTGGCACTGTAAACTACTACCTCTGCCCCATGCATAAAAAAATCAGCATAGACTGGATCTAACATACCCTATCTAGATTCGTGTACTAGAATATATCACATTCAGTATTATGGTTATGTTCGTTTCCACTACAAGGAGTGGATAAAGTTTTGGATTTTCGTGGCACGTTTTTCAAACTGCTAAATGGTGCGTTTCGTGCGAAAACTTTCTATATGAAAGCTGTTCTAAAATATCACATTAATCTATTTTTTAAGTTTGTAATGATTAAAACTCAGTTAATCATACGTTATTATCACCTCGTTTTGCGTGAAACATTTAATCTTTATCTTTATTTTCAGAAGATTCAAACACCACCTATGGTCCTGTTCTTTTATCCAACAAGAGTTGGATGAAGATTAAGATTTTCGTGACACGCTTTTTAAACTGTTAAATGGTGTGTTTCGTGTGAAAATTTTCTATATGAAAGTTGCTCTAAAATATCATATTAATCTATTTTTCAAGTTTGTAATAATTAAAACGCAATCAATCATACGTTAATACCACCTTGTTTTGCGTAAAAAACTCCATCTTCATCTTCAGGAGAAAAGAACACCACCTAAGTGTTGACTCATTGCGAGTCACTCCTTCTCAGCTTTAACTTCTTGGCTTTTCACCGGTATCTTGTCTTTCAGGGGCTGTTTAGATCCCCAAAAACTTTTCCTAAAAATATCATATCGAATCTTTAGACACATGTATGGAGCATTAAATATAGATAAAAAAACTAATTGTACAATTTACATGTAAATCATCACTTGGGAAATGATTTTAGGACGGTAGCCGGTAGGTGCTTGGAAGGTACTTGGAAGTCCTTCTCGAGTACATTAGTATCTTCCTCTTCTTCTCGTGCTGTAGACCTGCAGTAATGTTACTGTCGTCTTCTTTCTGAAGTTTAAAGTTGAGTTTCTGAATTAAGTAACTGCAGTAATTGGTTATCATAGTTGTCCGGAAATCACTCTTAACTCGTTAATGGTCTCTCTTGAGTCTCCCCATCGACCAAGGTGACCGACTAATGGAGATCTACCTGGTCAGCAACAGTCGATTTTGAAATAGTCAGTCATCGAAGTCATCTTGAATGCTCAATAAGCAAGAAATTACAAGTCGATGCATGGAAAATACAAGGAAATAGGCTGCCTTATTAGCCCTTGGAACAGCTTTGAATTATGAAGAAATTTAAAGGGCATATGCGCGCACTCACCTTGCAACTTCCACCAGCCTAACCAATTAGCCCACTTCTGGGCATCCAAGCATAGATCATATTTTGTCTGGCCTTTCCTCGAATCAGCTGATTAGCATCATCATGTAATGTAAACTAAACATAATAAAGAACAAGGAGTACCAAGATGATAGAACCCTGCAAAAACAAAGCCTCTATCAACTGTGCAATATGCCATCATCACCGACCGTCCACCGCTGTCCCAATTTTCACTTGCTATTACTGTTTTCAGATCTCTATGAACTGCCCCAATTTTCACTTGCTATTACTGTATCAGATCTCTTTTTTTTTAACGAAATGTATCAGATCTCTATGAGATGCAGCTTGGACAGCTGTATCAGTGTTCTGTGCTCTCTGCCTTCGCAGCAGTCATCACGTTTCTACTATGTTCTATGTATATGCTACGACAGTTTCACCGTCATCTCTTTTCTTCAGCAAAGTTTCAAAAATTTCTTCTTATCTCTTTTTCTGAGATAAAGTTCACCGTCATCTCTTTTCTTCAGGAGAACTTCACCGTCAACTGCTTCATGTGCTTTGGCCTCGGCAATATTTTCTACCTTCGTATCACCGGACTGCTGTGCTGAAGAACAAAATTTTATTTTAGAAAGGTAGCTAAAGAACATATTCAACACAGGGGAAGGATTGCTGTAATGTATACATTCAACTTTACCTGTGGAGCGGGCGTGTCTTTGGCACCGTTGTCCATACCGGATTGCTCATCAGATTGTTCCAAACCGAAGACAACTTCGTACACAGTTGGCAAATCATTGATCATGTTAAACAAACGCTCCCTGTTGAAAGTGAAAGTGAAAACAATAAGTATCGTCGTTCAGAAAACAATAAGTATCAGCACCATATGCTATATCGCATAAAGAGCAAATCAACTACACCGACACAATGCCATATATCCACTATGCTCTAAAGTCTCTGCGTTGCTTTGCCATTAGCATGATCGAATTGGTTTTTTTAAAAATAAAACATTAGCATCAGTGAGTAAAGATAATAGAGCAAACATTATGTGTCAATTCCCAACCCAGCATAGCAAGGCATAAGAAAGCTTAGTGAGAGATCGCACTCTTAGTGCAACAGAACTTACAATTTCATGACGGCTTGGGTTAATATCGATATAAGATGATTAATTAACAACAAGAAGGAATAAATAACACTTCACCCCCAAATTGCTAGTATGGTGATCCCATAAATTACATAGTAATTAATATTACTAAACAAGAAATCCTAACATAAAGTGTATTATGTCATCAAATGTGTGCATGACCACGGCAGTAGGCATATGGTGAGGAACAATAGAATAAGAGGGTTCACACCAATCATCAGTTTAAGAACAAACGGTCATAGTACATGTCAGGATGGGTTACACATGTAAAACTATTGTCCATGCCTCAACGTGCATATAAACACTAATGGGACAATTGCTAGTTGCTAATATATAGGTTTAAGAAGAATTTTATCTGATCAATATATCATGCACTTCGTGTAAATATAGAATATCATCAAACTGCACAGTTGGATCTTAAAGCAAATCAGCATTGCAGATACTTGAGTGTGATTTAAGTTTCCAAGCAACCTATTGCCTTTCAGACTGGTTGATATGCACCTTCATTTTACAGCATGTTATACCCAGGTTTCCACTTCAGAAGAAAAGAAATCACATCATGCCTTTTCTTCAGGGATTACCCATTGTTAATTAACAACCTATGTACTTATAAGCAGAACCAAGTAAGATATAACCAAAGCATGTTCCCCAAAGACTACATGCAGCATATTGATCTTCTAGTATCTAAAGAAAGGGGATGCCCTTTAGTAAAGGTTGAGTATTGTGGCAAATGAAACATCAGAAGTTCAGAACCATCGACATCGTACTTAATCCTATCCAATAATCCAAACATTGTTTATCTGAGCACCAATATCCATATGAAGCAGCCCATCCTAAGAAAACAACAACAGCCATGCCCTTCTCAATCTGATGTCAATACAAAATCACTCACTAATTGCAGAGCTTACAGCGTTTACCACTTTACCTTCTCTGCCTGAAAATATGCATCCTATTCCTAGCAACATTATAGACAGCCATGAGTCCATCTCCTTTTGATCAAACATTGGTATATATCAAAAACTTCAAAAACATTGGGAATTCTATAGGGGAAAATTTCAAAAACTTCTCTGACGATATTGCCCTGGTACTATTCAACGTAAACTCAGCAATTGATCTATTTCAAAAACTTCTCTGACGATATTTCTCTGGTACTATTCAACGCAACGACAAACTCACCAAATGATCAAACATTCAAATCAACAACGGCAATAACATGGTGTGAGAGCGTGAGAGCAGCGAGGAATCAGGGGCCGTGTACCTGTCGTCGCGATCTAGTCGGGCGCCGTGGAAGAAGGCGACGGCGAGGAGCCACGAATCGGAGAAGACGGAGAGGAGGGCGACCCAGTCACTCCTGTACATCGTGTCACGCGAGAAGTTGATGCCCAGCGCCGGCTCCGGCAGCTCCGGCGGCACCATCTCCGGCGGCGGCGCCACCTCCCACGTCCCGTCCGAGTTCCCATACAGGCACAAGCAGTCCAGATCTGCCCCGGCCAAACTCGAGAACAAATCACACCACCAATCCACGACGCGGGTGAGGGGAATCGCGTCGAAATCGATCGAGAAGGGGCGATGCTGGTGCTCACTCACCTGGATTGCACAGCGCGGCGAACTTCTCGAGGTCTGCGCAACAAGACGCGCGGTTAGGCTCCGCTTCAACTAGGGTTTCAGGTTTCGGGTTGGGGTTCGATCAAGCGAGGAGTTCACCGACCTTCGGTGAGCGCGCGGACGATGGCGGAGCGGCGGGCGCGGAAGTCGCTGAAGATGTCCTCGACGGAGCGCAGCGCGGTGACGCGGGAGCTGCGGCCGGAAGCGGCGTCCGCGGTGGCGGCGGCGGCGGCCGCTGCGAGGCCAAACTCCTCTCCGGCCATCGGCGAGCGGGCGAGGCAGTTGGGTGGCGACGTGGCGGTTGCAGATTGAAGTGGCCGTTGGCGAAGTGTGAAATGGAAGGGCGGGGAAGGAGGGAGAACGTGACAGATATATAGATGGGTAGGCCATACAGTCCCAGGCCCAAGGGAAGCGACGAGAGGACGAGACGCAACGCGAGGGGGAATTTCACATCTTCTATGGCCTGGCCCTATAAAATGAACGCTGCTATACGTCCGACCGACGCGTACAACCAGCGTACGACTCAACGGCGGAATACACGACGTGAGCCAGCAGTCCAGCACTGACTTGGTTATATGGTTTGCTGATCCCACTGTCCCACAGTCCCACATAATCCACATCGAAGCACATCAAAGCTCATATATAAAGCCCAAACTTCAGGCATGGAAAATTAAATCAAACAAAACCGTTGATGTAGATGTTTGTAAAAAAAAAAAGAGATATGAAAAATTTAGAGGGGAAAGGGAGGACAAAGTTCGGGCATAGAAAACCAAAACATAACATACTGGGAACAAATGAATCAGCAGCTTTCACATACCTTTTGCGATGTGATCAACGTGAATACTCTGTCGATGTTGCCGCAAAGTACATCTGATTGAACTTAAGCAATTGATTAAGAGATAGAAGACAAAGGAATTAGAGCAAGGGTTTAGGGTAAAAGAAGATAGAAAGTCGCGTTGAGGCAAAACTATCGGCCAAACGAAGCGACGCGGGCGAGCGGCCAGAACACAATATTAAGCTTGGTCATTTGAATTGGGCTTTGTAAGGCCCAATTGAAATAGCGATCGCAGAAGTTACGGACGACAGACGGCGGACGGCGAAGTCGTACACGGGTCGGACGTTTAAGTCGTGTGTATAGCATTTTTGCTATAAAATTTCCTTAGAATAGTTTGACACATAAAAGTTTCGAAAGAAATTTAACATGGGACTAAACTTCAAATGAATTTTTAGGGGGGAAAAGGCAATTCCTACGGAATGCTAAAATTTTTTGTGCGCTTGAAGTGAACCGAACTATTTCATCGATATATATCAAAAATCATAAACTGGTCGATAGCGAGATATCGGTGATGACTTCGTTAATCTCAAGATATACCGTCTAGTCGGTTAAGACATCGATACTGACTTCATCAATCTTAAAATATACCAATCCAGTCTGTTGAAAGTGCTCATAGAGATAATATGTGGCGTTTGCGTGTACTTGTTTATAGGAATGAGTAAGTTTGCGTGCACTTGTTTATAGGAATGAGTACGCAGGTGCTGTACCTCGGAAACGCTTGCGTTTGTACTCTCTCTCAAAACAAAAATAAACTTATGATACTAACAAAACCAATTTTACCTGAATCACTAGGTGTTGTTACTGCAACAGAACTCAACACTGCAGAAGGTGCAGAAATGTGATCGCCTGTAAGGCTGTACCTTATTATGATGGATGTTTATGTGCACCGTAGAAATTACAGTGGTTATCGTATATCAATTACTTGACAGAATTTGTTCATTTAATTAGGCCTGATTTAGTTCCTAATTTTTTCTTCAAACTTCCAACTTTTCCATCACATCAAAACTTTCCTACACATATAAACTTCCAACTTTTCCATCGTATCGTTTCAATTTCAATGAAACTTCTAATTTTAGCGTGAACTAAACACACCCTTAATTCACTCGAACACAGTATGCATGTAAACTACAGTACAAAGTTGTTGAGTTCCTACATTTTTTTTTTTGGCAAACGAAGAACAAAATGATGACATCTTTCTTTTGACACGGATAACTTTAGTTTCCATTAACCAGTAGCTTCGGACAAATCAACGGAGACCAAACTAGTTACAAACCCCGGGGCTTGGCTCCAATAACAAAATGATGACATCTTTCACTACCATATATCCGAAACCAATCCCTGACGGTGAACCGATGCACATCTCAGTTGTGAATATTCCACAAACACCCTCCGTAGTCTTTAATTTACAATCTTCCAGGCTTCAAATGCCTCTGCCTGGCCCTCTGCTCCTCCATTTCATTCATCCAATCAGAAAGCCGGTAAACACCTTTCCACAAAAGGTACAATCCAGCTACAACGATTATGCACAGAAAAATAACCAGGAGAAATTTCAACGCAACAGCTTTGATTTCCTGCAATATATAAAGTTCATGTAAGGAACGCATGCTTAGCGAACCCAAATAACAAACCGGCACATCAGTATCTAGCACACCTGGAATTTTGAGCTTTCAACACTTTCTTGGCCACGGTTACGCCTCTTCCTGCGCTTGGGCACATTTTCAACTTCCACAGCAGGGGTCTACATGGAAATTACAGCCAATAAGCACAGAAGCAAAAATAACTACAAGAGCTGATTGTTTGCACAACAGTGTAACAACTTATAAAGTTTGGTTCAGATGGTAAGGTCCAGTACCTTGATCTCCTGAATTTTCCGGAGATGCAACTCAGAATCTGCAGCTTTAACCTTTTTAACACAATCTTCACCACAGGCAAGTAGGCCAACTGCATATTGATTTTTAGGTATTTGTTTTGGGTCACGACCAGACTGACGGTATTCCTTCAGAACATCTTGACATATCCACTCTTTTTTAAGGGTGTTGCATGCACAACGGACATTGACCTTAATGGATATCAGATAGGTAGAGGAACATGTATTAATACATATTTTCAAAAGTATGTTGTGATTTTTTTTAGGTAAAGTGTAAGCAGCTCTGCCTTCATTAAGCAAGTTCTTCAAGAAAAACAGCAAAGTTCTTGTGATAGCGCACAAGGACAGAAAAGAGAAAGCCTAGTGCCTAATTACATTACATGAAAGAGGTAAAAACAACTATGGTATTCTGTGATTGATCTCGCTAAAAATATATATAGAACATAAGTGGACCATATCCCAAAGTTCCAAACCTTACTCCAGTTTCATCAAGTAAAAATTGTAGTATTGCTAAGCCACAGAACAGGTTGCTAATAATGTCATGCTAATTATGTAATGTAAATATATGCCTATCAAGTGATATCATGCCAATTAGGTAACTCTAGTTTCACCAAGATACCTTTTTCATGCACTGATCAACTGATGGGCACTGACCAGGGTGACATATTTCTGAGCACAGATGGGGACAATTCGGTAATTTTCTGCAAAAAGAACAGATGAAAGAAACTTACAAAATCAGCAATGGAAAATGTTACCAACATTCAAAAAAGACGATAGGACCGAGGAAAAAAGTAACTGACCTATGACATGGGCCACCACAGGACCTTACTTTCTGCTGTTTTGTAGCATTTAAGTTGTTATAATACATGCACTCAAAAGCGTGTACCATAGCACCACAATGACATGGTCTTTTAACAAGGGCTTTGCAAGGTGGACAATCGTTAAGATGGCATGGCAAAGGGCAGGGATGTGAACATGGAGGCTCCCTGACCTGAAAGAAATGGTAAATACCAAATATGCTGCACCAAAGTTAAAAGATGTGGAATCACGCACAAAATTTCACATTAAAAGTCTGTAAACAGAACTAAACCAAAGTTATTGCTAAGGACAATAAAGAACACTGACCCTTTGACAAGGCAGGTTACATTCTTCGCAAGGCTCAGCGAATGCACTTGCACTAGCAAGAGACAGTATAGCCGATTGATCTCCTTCAGGCTGACTCAATGGAATCTGTAACACATGGCAAGCCTTCGTACAATAATGATTGCCACAGTTGAGAGGGTTACCACATAAATTCTGACATGGAAACTGCCTCCTTTTGGAGCAAAGTATCTGCAGGGAGAAAGAATTTGTATGCACTCAGGCACTCAGCAATCACGGAGCACACATATGAGTGTGGATGTGTGAGGAAGGGTGAAACTTACTGCACGTTCTTGGCCAAGATGTTGTCCAAAGCATGGCACCAAAACAACTTCTTGGCATGGCGGGCATGGTGTTCCAGGTGTAGAGTCTATATGCTTTTCCTTTTTCCTTTTTATTGGTTTCAGTGTGAACTCAGGATTTGGAGGAGCAATGGGGCCATGACACCTGGCAGAGTGCGAGCGGATGGTTACATATCAGAAGGATATACTCCTGGGGCAAATTACCAACACTGGCACATTCAGAAAATAGTCAAAATACAAACCTCAGCTTACACCTGTGGCCACAAGAAAGTTCTTCTCCGCAGATTAGTTTGCAAGGTGGGCAAGCTCCATAGTGGCACTTGTGGGGCTAAGAAGAAAATTCTGAGGATTAATTTATAGAAGAGAACCCCAAAATGCTCCAGGATAAATTTCTAAACACAAAATAGATGAGATTATCATTAATGATAAGGTTAAAGCAGAGATATGTAATTGTTTACCCGGCATTCAAGTTTGTGCCTGCAAAGGCGAGCTATATTGCATTTTTTTGAGCATTTGGGTGGCTTCTGATTCTTCTCAGTCCCACAGGGCACCTACATACAAAGTTGTGCATACGAATTTTGGACAAGAAGTCGAGTCACAAGGCAAGTTTTGTGTGGAAGGATCGGACAAGAATTAACTTTTTTAACAAAGTACATAAAATCATATGAAAACAATGGTACTCCTAATGCTAACTGAATATCTTTTTTTCCTGTAAACTTGCTGTTCAAGTGAAGTGCTGTGATCATCAAACATGGGATGCATAAGAAACAAACAACAGATTTAGAGTGTACCGAATTCCACCTCAAAAAATGTTTGCCCACAGTTGCATGAAATGGTCTTCATCAAAGGACAAGGTGCACAAGCACCTCTGTTAAACAAAATGAAGAAAAATATTATCACATATATTAGCAGTTTGGATAAACAAGAATATTTATGATTCGGGACATTGAATAAGTCTTGAAATTTGGAATAAAAGAGAATAAAGTGCAAATGTCTGAGAGCAAAACAGCATTCTTAAATTTGTGGAATCTATCATGGCAATGTGGTACATCCATTGCAAAAATATGGCTCAAAATGGGAACATATGTATAAAAGGTATGCACCAATGCAATTAGCAGTACTAGCACTAAACAATTCAACATGGCAAGCCAAAGATGTATATTTGATTAAGAGAATACCTGTGGCATGGAGATAGACATTTATGGTTGCCACATCTGAGCCTCTTGTCACAAACCTACAAACAGAAATAAATCTACTTTAGTAATTGATAGGTATCAATACATCACACCCCCCAAAGAAAGGATTTACCTCTGGGCAGGGTGCACAATCACCCTCGCAGCAACGTCGTCTACAAGCATGGCGGCCACAGTTTCGCAAACGCTGACACTTCCTTTCGCATGTCAATTCTTGGTAGCAAGGCACCTGATGCAGCATCACATGAACAACAAATTTGGTTTGCATTCTAATAAGAGAGAAGTACTCAAAAGCTGCAGCCCTCCACATTCAATACCAGCGCTAGGATGGTGCACAACCAGTACTTACTATACTGGCCCAGATTGAGGTAACATAAAGAAAGAAGATTTTACTTATTTTTACTCTGTTTTGTTTCCACTCAGAACGGTTGAAGCATACTTGCCTCCAAATATAGAAATAGGTCGGTAGAACTATAGAGAACTATCTGAAGTAACTTAAAAGGCATTTTAACTAATAATGTATCAAACATAATTGACAATGACATTCTCTAATTGCTTTTTGCATTTTAGACAACCAAGGAATTGATTTGTTTAATTTATCTGCTTGAAGGGTTTAAACATATTCCTTGTTTCCTTCCTTTTAAGAATTTTGACATAAAAAACGTGTGATATATTGTACCTCCTTCTTGAGACCCCCACAGCGGCACGATTTTGTGATCACAAGCCGACATGTCTCAACGCATGAACCACGATGACACCGCTCTGGGCATTTGTGCCGCCCGCACCCAAGCACCTTCTCGCAAGTTGATCCACATGTGGCAGCCTCTGCATCACAGTCCAAACTTGGATAATCTTTCTTCCCACATGGGCAAGTTCGTCGCCCTTGGAGTGGGCATCCTCCACACTTTCCAGCATGGCAACCCCTCTCACAACTATGCTTCCCACACTGCAACATCCCACCACACTCCCTCTTGCACTGGAACACCCTTTCAGAGCATAGCCTCTCCTCCATTGTTTCTCCACACTCACATTTGTGCTTTCCTCGCACCGCACAAGGCGGGCAAGGCCCATCATGGCAATCCACAGGACACCGGTGGATTCCACAGCCGAGGCGTTTATTGCATTTCCCCGAGCAAGAATAATGCTGATGTGAGCATCGACGCGTCTCACGATGTGAGCCGCAAAAGCACATAGCATTTGGAACAATTGCCGGGCACGGTGGACATGGCCCAGGGTGGCAAAGCAGGAGGCAGTTGTGCTCACAGCCAGAGTCACGGTCTGCATTGAGACGTCGGCCACAGACGTCGCCGCAGGAGTGGGGGAGGATCCAGGGGTCCGGAGCTGGGTCTACCGTCTTGGAGCAGAAGCAGAGGTAGGAGGTGGGAGTCTGGGATTTGGGATAGGGGAAGCGGCATTTGGGGCAACCCCAGGTGGGAGAAGGCGCGGCAGAGGATGACTGATGTGCCCATGACTGGATGCAGTGGAGGTGGAGGAGGGCGAAGCAGGAGGCGGAGCAGGACCAGACGGGGTCGGAGGGGCGGATGGGATCGAAGCATATCAGGCACGGCGGCGATCGGCGGCGCGCCGCGGAGCTGAGGAAGATCCCGACCTTGGAGAGGTCGGCGCCATCCCCCGCAACTGAGAGGTAGGAGGAGATGACGGAGGCGGCCGCCGGATCGGAGGCGGTGAGATCGGTCTCCTCCCCGGAGGAGGAGTACGAGGAGGGGTCGGAATCGGAGACCGCGCTAGGGTTTGACGGCGAGGGCGCGGGTGCCGCCGCCGCTGCAGGCGAGGGAACTGGTCGGCGGGCGGCGGCCGCGGCGACGGGAACCGGCTTGCGAGAAGAGGACGCAGAGCCAGAGGCCGCGGCGGCGTAGGAGAATGGCATGGCCGGCGGTGAGGGGGTCGCCGGAGATGACGGTGGCGCGCGCGAGATTCGTGAGGAGTGTGGCCTTTTGCTGTGAGACTGTCAGATCCAAGATATTTCGTGATTTTTATAACTTGGGCTGGAATTCTTGCGCCCCCCCAGATTGGGCTTTAAGCCTTCAAACTTTGTGTGGGCCGATCTGTTGGGAAACAAGTTTTTTTTTTTAATTTGTAAATTTTTATCCATAGTTGGCAAATAGCAAATACTATTTATATGATCATTGACTCTAAATTTCGACACGTTGTATATATTAATTTCTTGTCCTTAAAATTTTGTGAAGAAAATACATGTAAATTTGCCCTTCTTCGTGTAACAGATTCTTGGCTAAGTGCAAGTCTATGAGAATCTAAAATGCAGGTGAGTAAACTTGGTATTCTCAGTGAAGAAGAAAATTTTCGGGACGGAGGGAATACTTTGTAGAGGACATTTGGTTAAGCGGTGTGACTAACATTAGAGTAAATTGCATCACCGATACATGAACTTGTCAGGTGGGTGTAATCTAGTACACGAACTTGTAAAATACTCCGTTCTGATGCATGAACTTATTTGGTATGTGCGAATAAATACGAAAGGGACACTACATGGCTAATCTTATTGATTAGGAGTTGATTAGGATACTATATAAACATATGTCTGAGAAGGTTACATTAGACATACACATCTTCAATAAAAAAATAATATGACATGGTGATAGTAGAAAAAGATTAAAAAAAACGAGCAATGATATTTTAGTCCTCATTCGCACCAACTACTGAAACGGTCATTTTACAACGGTCGGTCATTTTACAAGTTTATGTACTAAATTGTATCCACCTAAAAAGTTTATGTACCGCCAACACAATTTGCTCTTAACATTAAGATTTGAACATATAGCAACAAAAATCAATTTTCTTCTTCCCTTCCCGAATTGATTAGAAATATCACACAGGTTAGCTCACTGTCTATATAGAAACAGTTGCTCCAAAGTACGGTAGTAAAATTCCATCACATGTAGACGCAACAAAAAATAAATACTACAGGTATCATCGCAGAAAAAAAAACAGATAGAGAAATACTAGTGTACGAGTACTTAAATAAATATCGGTCAAAGCTTATCGCGACAACTTGAGTTGACCAGAGCTAGACGACGAGCCTACGCATCGGAGACCACGCCGCGCACTTGGAACGGAAACCACACGACACGAGCGCGCACGCGTCACGCCGGCGGCGGCGACGCGGCGCCGTCGCCGTCCTTGCGCCTGCCGAACTCGTGCACGGCGAGGTGGAGCTCGGCGGCGGCGATGAGGAAGTGCACGGCCTGCGACGGGCGGAGCAGCGCCACCACCTCCCTCATCGTCTCCAGCCTCAGCCCGTCCGCCATCTCCAGCACGCGCCTCCTCCCGTCCGCCTTGGCCCTCATCTCCATCTCCATCCCCTCCGCGTCCATCCCGCCTCCTCCGGCGAGCTCCACCATCTTCACCGTCGCCAACGACTCCTGCATTGTTCACGTTTGCATCCGGATGCTGATCGAGCTCACCTCACTGATGAAAGAACAAATTAACCATCACTCACCTGTGCACTCGCGGCGGCGTTCTCGATCTCCCGTTCCTTGCTGACGGTTATCCGCTGAAGCTGGTCGGCGGCCTGGAGCTGCTCGGCGGAGAGGTCGCCGAGGTCGCCCGCCCCGAGGCCGCCGCCGGCGAGGAACACCGGGAGCTGGGTCTCGAGCTGCGCGCCGGACTTGGAGTAGAGCAGGTGGAGCGCGGCAGTGGGGCGCCATCCGCCGCACCAGAGGTAGAGGTTCTCGGTGGTGGAGGTCCACGACGGGGAGAACATGCGGAGCACGTCGGTGGAGGCGGCGGCGGACTTGGTCTGGTAGTAGTGCTCGTAGTGGCCGAGGACCCGGTCGACGAGGCGGTGGAGCTCGGCGTCGTCGGGCGGCGCCGCGGGGTTCGTCGCCGCCGACGCGGCGGAGCGGAGCGCGGCGAGGTCGCGGGACTGCTCGGAGATCCAGCACTCGAAGAACTTGGCGAACGACTCGCCGGAGGGCGCCGGGACGTGGTTGCCGTTGCGGGCCGGCTCCAGGCGCAGACATGGTGGACGAGGACGAAAAACCTGATCACCCGCCTACCCGCCTACCCGGTGCAGATCTCAGGCGAAGGTGTGGTTCCGGAGGCCCTGCTCCTTCTGATCTCTCGTGCGCGCAAGCGATCAGAAGCAACTAACACCCGGGAAAGAAGCAAGCGCATCGTTCTGATCGTTCTGATCGGACTCGTGGACGCGCCGTTGCGGAGGCAGTCGTTCTGATCGGACTCGCGGCCTCCTTATCTATCAGGAGAGAGGCAGTCGTGGGAATCAAGCGCATCGTTCTGATCGGACTCGTGGGCGCGCCGTTGCGGAGGCAGTCGTTCTGATCGGACTCGCGGCCTCCTTATCTATCAGGAGAGAGGCAGTCGTGGGAATCAAGCGCATCGTTCTGATCGGACTCGTGGGCGCGCCGTTGCGGAGGCAGTCGTTCTGATCGGACTCGCGGCCTCCTTATCTATCAGGAGAGAGGCAGTCGTGGGAATCAAGCGCATCGTTCTGATCGGACTCGTGGGCGCGCCGTTGCGGAGGCAGTCGTTCTGATCGGACTCGCGGCCTCCTTATCTATCAGGAGAGAGGCAGTCGTGGGAATCAAGCGCATCGTTCTGATCGGACTCGTGGGCGCGCCGTTGCGGAGGCAGTCGTTCTGATCGGACTCGCGGCCTCCTTATCTATCAGGAGAGAGGCAGTCGTGGGAATCAAGCGCATCGTTCTGATCGGACTCGTGGGCGCGCCGTTGCGGAGGCAGTCGTTCTGATCGGACTCGCGGCCTCCTTATCTATCAGGAGAGAGGCAGTCGTGGGAATCAAGCGCATCGTTCTGATCGGACTCGTGGGCGCGCCGTTGCGGAGGCAGTCGTTCTGATCGGACTCGCGGCCTCCTTATCTATCAGGAGAGAGGCAGTCGTGGGAATCAAGCGCATCGTTCTGATCGGACTGATCGGACTCGTGGACGCGCCGTTGCGGAGGCAGTCGTTCTGATCGGACTAGCGGCCTCCTTATCTATCAGGAGAAAGAACGTGGACGCGCTGTTGCGGAGGGAATCGTGGGAACGTGGGTTAGTGGCTGCAAAAGGAAAGAAGCGATGAAACCGGATCGGACTCGCGGCCTCCTTATCTATCAGGAGAAAGAACGTGGACGCGCTGTTGCGGAGGGAATCGTGGGAACGTGGGTTAGTGGCTGCAAAAGGAAAGAAGCGATGAAACCGGATCGGACTCGCGGCCTCCTTATCTATCAGGAGAAAGAACGTGGACGCGCTGTTGCGGAGGGAATCGTGGGAACGTGGGTTAGTGGCTGCAAAAGGAAAGAAGCGATGAAACCGGATCGGACTCGCGGCCTCCTTATCTATCAGGAGAAAGAACGTGGACGCGCTGTTGCGGAGGGAATCGTGGGAACGTGGGTTAGTGGCTGCAAAAGGAAAGAAGCGATGAAACCGGATCGGACTCGCGGCCTCCTTATCTATCAGGAGAAAGAACGTGGACGCGCTGTTGCGGAGGGAATCGTGGGAACGTGGGTTAGTGGCTGCAAAAGGAAAGAAGCGATGAAACCGGATCGGACTCGCGGCCTCCTTATCTATCAGGAGAAAGAACGTGGACGCGCTGTTGCGGAGGGAAACGTGGGTTAGTGGCAAAAGGATAGCGACGTGACGCCAGCCACGCCACGCCCACGGCCTCGGCCGCGCGCGCGCGCGTGTGGCAATCCGACCCCCACCTCAACTGGTCAACAGGGAGCCTCCAATAACTCACTATTTAGGTTGAGATATTCCTCGCTTAAATCCTGAGGTGGTATTATTATCCTTAACACTTATTATGGGCCTTTGAGATTTAATAGGATAAGTTGGGCCTAGCCCAATTATTCTAACACAATCAATCAGAACAAAGGTATATCCAGATATATACTATTAGGACGTGTCACATCCAGTATTACGTTAGTTTTTATTAGACGGTGGGAGTAAATTTCCTGTGGACCAATCCAAACCGAAGTAGAGATAATATTTATCTTCTTCTAAGACACTTGAGGTTTGCTTGTACCCGAGATTAAATCGATAATAAAAAGAAAGTTCTACCCTACATATATGTTCATTGTTTATTTTTACAATGTTTTTCACGGCAAACGGCTTGCCACACGTCGATCCGCGGGCTTCCGCACTTTGAATGTGACAAAGTTAACAAGGCTGTAGAAACTCTTGGGCCTTGCCGAGTCGTTTCTCAATGGACGGAGCGGGCCGGGAATGGATTTTTCAGTGTCCAACAGTCAAAGGAGACGAAATGGTACTTCGAGTGCCAAAAATCTGCTACTGAATATTCAGTCGAACTTTCACTTTATTACTAAAACCAACTTCATCAAATTTCAGTAATACTAAGTTTTTAACACTTTTTAACTTTACCGAATTTTGGTAGTATTAGTTGTGCTTGTTTGAAACCTAACCAAATTTCGGATAAGTTTTTGTAAGAAATTTCCGAAATTAAACATTGTTTAGTTTGTTACTTTACCAAAATTTATTAATACAAAAACTTAGTAAAACTAGATTCTCTGTGTACTCCTAAATATGCAATATTTTCCCTCTAAATTGTCGCCATAGAAAGCAATGCGTTCGCTATCTTTTTCTTCACCGAGTGTATACTCCAGCAGGTGATGTACTGAACTGTGTGTGGTTCATCTTTTCAGTTCAGTTACGCACAACTCATGTTTATTTAGTACCATTACATTACAGAAAAATGGGAATCCAATGATACATTACATACTCCTAGCAATTACAATAATAATGGCAATTATATGACGAGCAATAATTCAACCAAAAATGGACAGAACATTAAGAAAAGAACACCTTTTCAACAACAAAAAAAATTAAGAGAGAGAGAAAAAAAACAACAGAAAAAAATTATGGATGGCGCGTACAATACAGAGATCTCGCTCGAACTTGTCATCAACCTCATCGTCACAGCCCCAACCAGACGCTCGCCAAGGCAAGAACCACCCCAATACCAGCACCGGCCGTCACCCTCGCCGCCGCGAGAGACGGGGTCGTCGCGTCCGGCGTCGCGTCGGCGGCCTCGGGCGCGTCGGCGACCGACGTGGCCGGCGTCTTCCCCTTCTTCTTCGCCGCCGGCGAACAGCGGCGCGGGCGCGGGCGCCGGCGTGCCGTAGATGGCCATCGGGAGCAGCACCTTGTCCACCTGATACACGACGAGGTTGTCGCCGGTGTAGAGCGCGTTGCCGACGGTGGCGTTGACGACGCCGGTGGAGATGTTCACCTGCTGCCCTCCGCCGTCACGTTGAGCGGGTACTGCCCCGGCGAGTTGCTGCCGGCCTGCGTCCGGAGCGGGTTGCTGACGGTGTCGAACTGCGACATGGGGATCAGCGTGGACAGCACGTGGAACTGCACCAGCGAGTTCTTCTGCTGGTCGGACAGCGAGTTGAGCGTGCCGGAGGGGAGCGACGTGAACGCGTTGTCCGTCGGCGCGAACACCGTCAGCCCGTTGCGCGAGCTGTTCAGCTGGTTGTCGATCTGCTCCGCCGCGCCGGTGGACGCATCAGCCTGATGAGCGTGTTGAACTGCCCGGCCTTGGCGAGCACCCCGTGATGTTCGTCGTCTTCGTCGACGCCGGCGGCGGGCGCCGCTGGCGTCGCCGGTGCCGCCGCGGTGCCGCCGGCGCCGGCGCGGCCGGCGCCGCCGTCGGGCCCTGAGCCGACGCCGTGATGGCCATGGACACAACAAGCAGACACAGCACAAGTCTCTGCATGGCTTGCATGGTGGATGCTGTCTCACAGTGTCAAAAAAAAAAAACTTGGTGATTGCTATTGGTGAGCTTTCTGCATGCAATGCAACTCAATTGATCAAGAATTCAAGATCGATCGCAATGTGTGTGACAATGTGAATGAGAGGGGTGTGTGATGTGGTGTGGCTTATAACAAGGTGGTTGCATGCATGAGGAGGGGGTGTGTACATGTCAGGAGAGGAGAGGAGTGAGCTGTAAGATAGGTTGGTCTTGCATACAGTTACAGGGCACCAAACCCTGAGAGGTGAGATGCCATTGCCAAGGTGGAACAGGCTAACAGCTGGGCTTTGCTTCAGCCAGCAGCAAGTGCATTTGCATGGATGGATAGACTGCATGTGTAGTGGGGTTAACCACTCCTATCAAAAGATCTGGGCTGGTTTCCTTCTCCATTTCTCCTCCCTGTTTTTGACAAACTGAGCCGTAATGACAGTGATTTTTGAGTTGTTTTGCGTGGGAAGGAGGTGATTGAGTGATAGGCTGGATACAATGTGCAATTCTGTGGTTTGTTGGGCCAGGAGGGTCACCTCGTTTTCACATGCGTTGTGGGAGCCGGTTTGTTCTTTAATTAGTTGATTTCAGTATATAACCAATTGACTGAAAAAATCTCACCAAACATGAAGCATGCATGGGGACCTAAGCTTGGATCTTGGCCAGATGAAGACGGGTGATGATTTGGGACAAATTACTGCATTGTTAAGCTGAAAAATAAGAGGTACTTTTGCTCTAAAAGAACAATTAGTACTGTGTCCTGGGCTGTCAGGTATAAAAGTACAAAACACAGTGAGTGACTGAATTCACCTGTAGTTGTTTGTTGTTCCCTATCACTACGGCAAATTTGGCCTAAGCAGGTGACGATTTCCATGATACTGGTGTCAACAAGCAACTAAGAAAATCAGATCATCATGTATTTCCCGAAGTAATTTTGTAATAGGTGGTGCATTGGTTTCGAAAAATAAGTAGCTGGTGAAACATACTATACTATTATTATGGAGAGCTGGAAATTATGTCCTTTGATTTCTCTTCTTCTTTTTTCAGCTTGATAACATATATCACACCCAATTGACAACGAATTGGGAGTGAGACGCATCAAAGTTCCGGTATTCTCTAGCCTGCTACCGATGCTAACATTCGATCCAACACTCTCTGTTAAACCAGCCGTGTGCCCATGTATATCAGCATTACCCATGCAGGCACATCGATGTGGTCGGTAAAATTATATATCTTTCGCATATAACAGTAACCAAACAATAGACCTGTAGCTCAAGGTTCTGCAAATCTTGAAGCCGAAGTAAAATCGAAACCGATTATGCATTCCTAAAGCAACATCACCATCATTAGGTATGATGTGTTTCAAGGATTTCTGACATCAAACCTTCTGATCCAGAAGAGGTAAAACTTCAGGAGATCTACCTCTGATGTCTAACCATTCATCCAAAGTCCAAGGCCTTTTAACTTTCTAGATGGAATTTGAGACTTGCTATTGATTTTAATCAGCAATTAGGGTGAGCGGCACAACCTCTAGAGATTTTGTTAACATCCCAAACCGTTCCCTGTCAATGGCAGCGGTGAAACTGTTGGAACAGGAATTTTGTAGGATCGATTTCGCACAATTCCTTCTTTTACTCCAAAGGAGGCAACGAGCTCAACCGAGCAAGGGCCCCAAAGCATGGGCTTTATTTGGGCTAACATAGGCCAAGAGCCCAAGACCCAATAAAACCTAAACTTTTTCATGAGACAGCCACCTCTTAACCATCTATGACTTGGTAGTGGCCCTTTCTGAACCTCCCGCTTACGCATTCAAGCTCCACGACTGCTTCTTCAGACATCTACAGCAAGGGAGCTCGGTTGCAGAATAAAAATTTAAACCACTTCATATGATTAAATGAATTAAAAATTGGCATTTTAATAGTTAATACATATAAAAGGATATCAGCTATGGTAACACACAAAATAATTTAATGTTAGCAAACTTACTTATTTACATGGCTGAGGCGCACAAAGAATGAAACAACTTAATTGGGTCTAAATACTAACAAATTTGAGGACCATATTGTTGTTTGTCCTCGCGTGTCCTATGCAGCAGCCGACTTGCAAATTGGGCATGAGTTCTTCTCCTTCAACCACTTCTTGACGCAGTCGGTGTGGAAGTCGTGATTACATTTCAGTATTCCAAGCAAACTGTTGTCTTTGTATTCCTCCTGCACAAAAGGCCAACAAACAATCCATAATCAGTCAGAATTACCTTAAAGTTTTTTCAAGACAGGGTAACGAATTGTTCAACATGAAACTAGAACTAATAAACCAGGCAGTTAAAATTGTACCAGACAAATTGCACATTTCCCATCATCTTGATCGTTTTGCTGTTCATCAGAACTGCAATAGATCACTTCTCTCACACAACCTGAGATTTTCTCGTCCACCAAGCCTGTGCTGACATTACCAATAGATTCTCCCAAAGCCAGCAGATCCTGTTGTCAGCAAAGGATAGAGTTAAAAATATATATTTTCAAGTTTCCAGGGTGGGAGGCATGTAAGCAAAAACCAGCTCTTCTACCTCATAACTCATATTGTCAATGTCCAGTCTCATGGCCCTGTGGGGGTCTTGTGCTTCTCTTGCTTCGCGGAGAGCAAATTGTTGCATCATTATCAATTGCTTCAGAAATAACATCTTGTTTCAGTTCATAATTAAAATTCAAATATATATTAATTACAGTAGGAATGGAGAAGAATCTACCTGTGCATCAATCATCAAAGGCTGAATACCATAGTATGAGCTTCTCGCCCTTCTGTTCCTTCCGCTGTTAGCATGCCCTATGAGTACATTCCTTGCATGTCTAGAAGATGCAACAGCTCTGACAGGTAATGGCTGACTGGCCCTCATGGGTGTTGAGGTAGTTGCAGAGGTAGCAGGTGGGTAGCTCGGATGGGGAATCGCTGTAGAGCTAGAGGACGCTACAGAAGGCAGATGAATGTAGCTAGGAACAGTGTCACCATGAACATGCCTAGGTGCAAAGACACCACTGGCAAATATTGCACTGCTTGAAGAGCCTTGTAAAGTTGGGACAGGAACAGATGAGTTGCTGCTTCCCATAGTGTAAGGCATTTCTCCAGAGGGCATTCCAGAGGCACCTACATAATCATTTAAATACATGTGCTGTGAGAGCAAACAATGAGAAACTTAAAAAATCCAACTTACTATATAAATAGTATATATCAATAAGGAAATTAGGGACTAATAATCCACATTCAGGTAAAAAGCAGCTGTAAGTATTATACTCTATAACTAATATACCATGTCATAAAACCCAACCACAACAAAACTAAGATGCCTTGGGTTCTGTTCCACCATTTACTATAGGAACCAAATACTTCATAAGATGTAAATTTCTTTATATCTTGTCATAAGAAATAAAACACTGGCAAAGAACACTTTACAAAAATAAGGGTGGCACATGTAGCAAATTTAACTAAGCAGCAAACTTACCTGAAGGCATAGTTCTCATTCGCGTAGAAAAGGATGGTCCATTCCTTTTCATTGATGTACTTTGGGAAACATTCGATGTTGAATGGACTGGTCTAGGTTCCAATGAAATATTACTAAAATTATGACGTGCTCTCACATTTCTCTGACTTCCTTCTTGATTTAACAAGCTCTGGTCATTCCAATTGATTGGGCCAACACTTGGAGGCATTTGACGATGCAAGGACTCAGAAAACGGAGCTGGCTGCGGATAATTAGAGAACTGGGTACTTGATGAGCTACCGGCACAATAACCATCACCATTGATGCTATACTCTGGATAAATGACAGGATTTTTTCGTTTCACTGCAGCAGTTCTGTTGTCGATTTGGGAACTCCCTCGAGCAAACTCTCCCTCAGATCTATGTGGATAAGTTATAACAGGTTCAGTTTGAGGATTGTAGGATACATGGCCACCAGAGCTTCCAGCAGGATAGTGAACATAGGAATTATGTAAGGTCCCTGGGTTTTTAACTCTATGACCTGAATATTGTGCCACTCGACTTGAAGACGGATGATCATTTGATCTATTTGCCACATTGCCATGGTATGAAGGGCCAATTTTAAGGGCTGCATCATTTCCAGCATGCACAAATAACTTCTGACCTGAGATTAAAACAAAATAGGACACAATTTCAATCACAATTCAGACATGTACAATAGCATAGACAATAATGAAGCCAAGCTACCTAAAGGCAGAGGTTGGTTGAGTTGCTCATTATTGGGTTGAACCATCTCTGGCAGTAGGGAATGGTTTCCATGGTGTCTAGCCATAAAACAGTCAGTCCAGTATGCCTGTCCTTAACCTGGTAATCACAAACTGAACATCATTAATTAAGCGTTGCACAACATTGAAGATTGTAATGAAATGATGTATTAGCTCGTGGAACGCGTGCTGCGCTGCTGATTGTTACAATTCAAATACCACAACATTTAGTCAATTATTCACTGGCATAAGGAGCATGAAGCAAAAATACTGGAGTTTGAATAGGCTCAATGATATACAACAAAATGTGCTAGAACAACATAGAAGTACATGAATACAGAACTTTGTCAAGAAGTTTGTTTGAAAAGCAAATGGTGCCTATCACATGTAACGATCTCCATGCATGTATTTGACATGTATATTTGATAAAATCCAGATGGTGGCAGCTAAATATGCCATTATGCACCCTGTTCACTACTTAATTCCCAACACTAGAAGTTAAAAAAGTTATTGTGGTTCAAGAAAAATCAGAAACAAAACTAATTTAATGTCTTCTCCCTTGTTTTTCTCTAAAGATCAATTTTTCTTAACATTTAGCACGACAGGCAGTAAAAACATGTAGGAGGCAGATATTGACACAAAAATAAATGCTCGTTTCTACTTAGTTCTAAATGAACAATATCATTTGTCAGTAACATGTAAGTCTAATACAATATTGCAGAACTTATCTTACATAATTTTCTATAAAGTATTTAATTTCCAGAAAGATTAAATGGGGGATGGAAGAGCAGTATTAGGTGAAACAATCAATCTTACATGTCAAAACACCAAAAGGTACGCATGAATAACAAGCCGAAAGATTAAACGGGGACTGATAACCACATCTTATATCATATTGTTCCTTCCTATGCTACAGGTCTACAGATTTTTTGCCAACATTTGTAGTATAAAAAATTATAAACGAAGCACACATCATTGCCAAAAAAAATATCATGCAAGCAGATTTTATACATAACACAAGGAAAAATGGAGATGCATCGGAGAATAAATAATGTGAATCCAAGTAGTATGAGCTTCCAAGAGCAGCAGAATTTCATGAATGCAGGTGCAAATCTCATCTTTTAACTGGATGAAGATATGTTCATGAAATAGATGCCATGGATAATCGCATATGGCATTTCTAGATCTTTTGGCAAAAGCATTTGCACCTTATCTTTCTGGACAAAGCGACCACATCTCTAGATCAGCTACATTTGTTTCAAAGAACAATTAGTAACCTAGATATGCAAATTGGAGACAGACTAAAGATTTCCTACATTACTAGGAACCTTTTTTCCCCTAATGCTAGACTAACATTAGGATTGAACCAGTCTGGTTTGAACTGTTTGTACTTGACTTTTAAAGATTGTCTCCTAACGATAAAATCAATCACCCAAAAAAAAATCCAGGAGTGGGTACTAATGCTCGTCCACTAAATCAACACTTCTGACAAAACCAATGAATATAGTTGATGGCATAAATTTTCTCTATAGTAAAGAAAAAATAAAATCAGCACCACCACCAACCAACTAGAACCGAAGCAATCATCCATCTAGATTTCACACTAAAAAGGCTCTCCTATGCACATTAGAAATGTAAATTGGAAGGCTCTTCTATTTCCCCATATTAGAAGTTAATCAAATCCACAATCGTATCCATCTATATTCCCCCTCCCTCATATATCATACAGAACAGAACAGTTAAATTGGTAAACTGGCAGGCAATATACAGCCTGATGACTAGGAAAAAAAATATGAAAAATAAAAAAAAATGTTAATCTATATTCTCACTATTCATTATTAAATTACGGCTGAATCCACCTACTTGATTTCCGTCTTCAGAAATGTTGGATAATTATTATAAATTTCCAACCATATGTACTTTGGGCTGATGCAGAATCGATGAGAACTCGCCACATCATGATAGTACAAACTACAAAGTCCTAACCAAATCCTCCCCACTAAAATCAATCCTACCACGCCAAACTCCAAAATCGATCAACAACCACGTATCAACACCATAACAGAGCCGAAAGTATCTAAATCGCAACCGCTGATTTTTTTTTTCTACATAACAAAGCCGAGCCGCCGAAAGCATCAACAACCACAACCACAACCACACGCACCTGATTTTCCCACACCAAAAAAAATCTCACCCAACAACAAGCAGCCGATCCTAAGATACCGTGGTCAAAAACTCAAAATCGCAGCGGATCGAAGGGCCGTACCTGCTCACAAGTCGTCGTTCGCTCGCTCGCTCGATCGATCCAAACCCCACGCGACCGAATAAATTTCCAAGGGAGTAGATAGATAGAGGGGGAAAGGAAGGAGGCGGCCGCGATACGGAAGCTTCGGGGAGAAGAAAGGAGGAGACGCGACGCACGCGGCCACAGTTTTCTCCTAAAATTAAAATTTTCTCTCTCTCTCTCTCTCTCGTAGAGTATTTGTCTGTGCGGTGTGGAGTAGAAGGGGAAGAGGAGGAGATGGGGATGGAAAGGGCTCTCGTATTTATAGAAGAGGAGAGATGGGCGGGGTGGAGAGGTTGGAATCGGGGGCGGAGAAGCGGAAGCGCATCGCGTGCGGATTGGGGCCCACGGCGCTGCGCCCACACATGGAACTCCACGATCCAAATACTCCTATATAAAAAGTCCCTTTTACTACTACTAGTATGCTCCTACTATGGATACCTTTCGCAATCTGGGCCCACAAGTCAGTGAGCGATACGTCGAGCAGTAGGCAACCAGATATATCTAGCTGTGGGCCACACAGGGAAGTAGGAGTAGAGGTATATATGGAGTATAAAATGCTAGAAAAAGAAAGAGACGTGGACACGTACATAGACGTGTATTTGTTTTGATACATGGTACCGTATTGTAGTATAATTTGGATGTGCGGTAAGACAAGGTATTGAGCCAGTAAGCCATGGGCAATATGGCAAGTAAATAAGAGTTCGGCTCAGATGAGGCACCACTCTATCCTAATAATAAAGTGCGGTTTGGACCTTTTGGTTTCTTAACTATAAATCCAAAGGCTCAATTCTAGACAAAAGCTCTTTTGTTTTGGACTTTTGGTTTCTTAATACAAAGGATCATTTTACAAAAACTCTTTTGGGGGACTTTTGATTTCTTAATCCAAAGGTTCAATTATATAAAGGGGATATCTTTTTTTTGGGACTTATGGTGTCTTAATCTGAAGGCAAATTCTAACATATTTTTTTCATCGACAAGGCTCGAGACTCTGCATGAAAAAAAATGGAGGATATCTCTGGATATATTTTCGCTTTACTCAAAGCAATAAAAAAATAAACTCTATTGCTGGTTTTTTCTTTGAGGCTGTGCTTGTCAACAAAAATGGAGGAGAACAGAGTTACTCCCTCCATTCCACATTATAAAATGTTCTACTATCTTCATCTCAAAATATAAGCATTTTTAGTTATGAATCTAGACAATGCTTATATTTTAGGACGGAGGGAGCAGTATCTTTATCTCTCGTTTAGATTCACTAACATTTATATAACTTTGATACATATATAAAGTACATATATGAATCCATGCATAACTCTATTTAAAGATCAAATAGAAGATCAAATATATTATAATGGGAAACATAAGAAGTGCAATATTAAAATATCGCATAACATGAAACAGTAAAAGTGCGATATTTCTCGCTCTGTTTGGAGTGCTTGAGATTTAAAAATAAGCTGGTGAGTAGCCATCGAAGAGGAATTTGATAAAATCTAGTTATTTTTCAGATTTTGGCATCTACATTATTTTCTAGATTTTATAACTATAAAGTTTTAAATTCCAATGAAAATGACAATTGTTTGGAAAGCTGAAATCACCAAAAAAGAAGTTGCTAGAAGCTATAGCTCCCAAACAGGCCCTAACCTCTAAACAGAAAATACGGCACCTCTTTGGAAAGAAAATAAAGAAAGAAGACCCATCACTAGAAACTGCAACAAAGGGCCTTGCTAAAGTACAAGGCTGGGCGTGTAGGCCCCACATGACAGAGGACGAGGCGATAGCTGAGGAAATGAAACGTGGATGGCTCGGCGCTGCTGATTCAGCACATGCGGCTTCTCTCTCTCGCCGTCCGTCCAGCACATGCGGCTTCTCTCTCTCGACTCCAGACCAGCACATGCGGCTTCTCTCTCTCGCCGTCCGTCCAGCACATGCGGCTTCTCTCTCTCGCCGTCCGTCCAGCACATGCGGCTTCTCTCTCTCGCCGTCCGTCCAGCACATGCGGCTTCTCTCTCTCGCCGTCCGTCCAGCACATGCGGCTTCTCTCTCTCGCCGTCCGTCCAGCACATGCGGCTTCTCTCTCTCGCCGTCCGTCCAGCACATGCGGCTTCTCTCTCTCGCCGTCCGTCCAGCACATGCGGCTTCTCTCTCTCGCCGTCCGTCCAGCACATGCGGCTTCTCTCTCTCGCCGTCCGTCCAGCACATGCGGCTTCTCTCTCTCGCCGTCCGTCCAGCACATGCGGCTTCTCTCTCTCGCCGTCCGTCCAGCACATGCGGCTTCTCTCTCTCGACTCCAGAGGCGGGGGGGACGGAGGGAGTACGCTTCTTCGTAACTGGGCAATCCACTTATCCACTACCAGAAGAATCATGCTAGTAGTAGATAGAAAAGTCTATTATGGCCATGTTTAGTTCCAAAAACTTTTCCCAAAAACATCACGTCAAATCTTTGGACATACTAGTCTGTCCCAAAAAAAAAGCCAAACTCTGGCTATGAACCTGACACGCATGTGTCTAGGTTCGTAGCTAGGATTAGACTTTTTTTTTTTGGGACGGAGGGGTATATATGGAGCATTAAATATAAATAAAAAGAAAAACTAATTATACAGTTTGCATGTAAATCACGAGAGAAATCTTTTGAGTCTAATTAGGCCATGATAAGCCATAAGTGCTACAGTAACCTACACGTGCTAATGACGAATTAATTAGGCTCCAAAGATTTATCTCGCGGTTTCCAGACGAGTTATGAAATTAGTTTTTTCATTCGTGTCCGAAAACCCCTTCCGACATCTGATCAAACATCCAATGTGACACCCAAAAATTTTCATTTCACCAACTAAATAGGCCCTATATATGAAAAAACTTATAGAACTCTTACAAACACTGATGTGATGTGGCATGCTGTTAGAGAGTTTTAGGTCTCCTCGAAAACAAAGGGAAAAAAAAAAGGAATTTCAAAGGATTTGGATCCTATATAAAAAAATTTCTATGAGGCCATTTGAAATAAAGAATTGGATCTTTATAATTCCTTTGAAATTACTATAGAATGACATGTTTCATGGGGATTTTGGAGGATGCATAGCATGAGCTCCAAGCTCTTTGTAAGTTTCTTTGAAATGTGTCTGCCTCTCTATTCTAAATCATGTGTTTTCCCTGTGCTCCATCCAAACGGTTACCTATGTAATTTTTCCGTGCTTTTCATTTCTTAGGATTCAATATGCAGTGACACTCCAACCCTCTTTTTTTTATTATGTTTTGAAAATCATATTTCAAGGAAGCCCTTATTCGTAAAAGTTGTCTTGAATCTTTTAAGCACGTGTAGCAGTGCGCATGCTAGATACAGAAGTTTCCTGTCTAAAGTCAGAAAATTTACTGACAGAGTAGGCAAACAATCGAGAAAGGACAATTATTCTCTGGACCCATGCTTGAAACAAACCAAAGCAGGATTTGCAATTATGACACTCTAAACATTAAGGCTTGAAAGAGGTAAAATTCGGCACTACTGTTCTTGACCTTTATTCAGATTTTACAGCGTTCACAAATGTATACAACAGTTAAATGCCAAGACTTGGCATACAGGACGGAGCTTTTATTCATGCTGTCCTCCACCACCGGACACGGTTCCAACGAGGTGATTCGGATACGTTAGATATCCTCTCGCACGGCACAGCCTTCTAGCCAGCCAAGATTGACCAGAGAATTAGTCTGGCTCTTTTCCAAGGAGTCTATTTGGTCTGCATCATGCTGCATTAGCCGGCCAATAATCGGTGCATGGGGACCTGATTTTTATTTGCTTCCTGTAGTAGCAATCCGAGAAGAAATTGCAGTGAGCTGTAGCTTTATCCTCTTCGAAAAATGATGGTTATAACCGAGCTTTTGCTAATGCGGCAGGTTTGAAGCTTGCGATCCCAGTTATTTCTCTACCAGTCACCAGGCTGTTGATGTCGTATGTGCCTTCGTATGAGTATATAGGCTCCAGGTCACAGAATGCCTACGAAGATAATAAAACTCATTAATTAAGTATTGAATGATGGCATATGAATATCTCAATATCCTACATGAGGTCTCTATCTACCTTTGCAACTAGAAAATCAGCCAAAATTCCATTTCCACCCAACAATTCTCGACCGAGAGAAACCACCTCACGAGCCATTCTGGAAGTCCAACCCTAAATGGGAGCGAGGAATCAAAAGTTAAAATCACTGATATATCAAAGGAACACAAAGTTCTAGTTACAGAGGAAGAAAGGCAGCCTTTGCCAGCTATTTCACAAACCTTCCCTAAACTAGCATGCCCTGGTGTCATTTTCCCTGACTCATAAAGCTTGCATAGTCGCCAGCCAACAAGAAGCATCGCTTGGATGTTACCAAGCATTCGCACAAGTTTTTCTTGGTTCAGCTGAAAAGCTACTAGAGGAACTCCAAACTGTTTCCTTTCTTTCAGATACCTATTTCAATTCGTGCAAAAAAGAAGAGTGTGAAAAAGCATATGATGTGGCATATAAATAACCAAAAAATGATGAACTGGTCCATACCGATGGCAGACATCAAACACCCCCATTGATATACCAATCGGTTGCCATGCCACCATGACACGTGAAATAGCAAGGACCTGTTTGGGCACTCAAAAGTTGGTACCAGGACTGGATTACTCTATGCAACATGTTAATGTATCAGTATAAGTGAAAATGCTATGAAATATCAATACCTTGCTTATATCCTGAAATGAATTGACACCTGGCAGTCGATCTTCCTCAGGGACAAATACTTTATTAAAAACTATATCACCGTTCTGAACCATTCTGAGACCAATTTTATTCTCAATCTTTGTAGCTTTCAAGCCAGGAGCACCCTTCCTCACAATAAATCTACAAGGAGCCAAATGAATTATTAGATAGCAACACTAGCTGAGTCATTTATGCTTCAATTCCAAAGATCGAATCTAAAGCTGATGGTTTACCCATTTAGTTGTTTTGTATTGGCATTCCTAGCTAATACCACGAGCACATCAGCAAAAGTACTGTTACCAATCCAGCGTTTTTGTCCATCTATGTGCCACCCACCAGGTACCTGTTTCATGATAAGCCACAAAATTTATGCTAAGCACAATTACTTATTTGCTTACCCATCAAAGGTTCATACATCCAAAAAATGTACCAAGAATACTCAATTTTAGATCTGCACAGTGAGGTAGCATGATATATTATCCAAATGTGGAGGTGGAATAGGTACTCAGCGGGGAGGCAAGATATCTAATCTGATTTATGCATGGAAGCAGCAGATAAAAGCAGGCTTTGGGTTTCAGTTGCAACAAAGCAACTTTGTTACAGTATCTATCTTGCTCTCCACTTATGTTACTACAAAGCTGGAAACCAAAAGAGTTCAACAAAAAAAATTAAATCCTAAT
The DNA here is from genome assembly GCA_009805545.1 of Oryza longistaminata. Lineage (NCBI taxonomy): Eukaryota > Viridiplantae > Streptophyta > Magnoliopsida > Poales > Poaceae > Oryza > Oryza longistaminata. The sequence goes on from CM020178.1 coordinate 5,726,495, forward strand.
AAAACTGGAAGGAACAAAAAAATATTAGGGTGCTATGGACTATGAGATACCATGCATTGCTGCTCCCCTGCTGCAAGACATGTATATAGAATTGGACAAAAAATATTTGAGATTTTTTATTTAGTAAAAAACATATAATGCTTCAAATCCTCAAGTGCTGAACCTTGGTTGCTGTAGTTATCAAAGAGCTTGCATCGCTTCCATGATTTGGTTCTGTCAATGCCTACAGAAAGGAAATATATTTTAGGTGGATACTATGTGCCATTTACTCATTTGTACGAGTTGCTTACAATCAAAGTGAATATTAGACAATTTTCCACGTACCCAGCAACCAACAGCAGTAAGTTGAGCAAGGGATGGCAAGTACTTCTGCTTCTGAACCTCAGATCCACAAAGAGCTGTTCTTCAGAAAAAAAAAAAAAAAAAAAAAAACAGAGAAGAGCAAAAGCATGGTTCAGCAGTAGCACAACCAACTTTGGCAAAGTTTCAAATTAGATTATATGAGATAGTATCAATTAAAAAATCGTAGATGTTTTACCTATTGTGACCATTGCAAGGGAGGAGTGTACTAGAATGAACGTGGAGCAGCTTGCATCTACCCGTGCAATTTCTGCCATAGTAATAGCACTTGCTGTTATTGAAAGTCCTGGGCACCCATATCCCTGTAGTAAGGCATACACACAATGAAGTTGAGAAAATCTGGAGCATTGAAAATCATAAGAAGTGTAAAGACAATCATATATCTGGGTAAGCTTCAGCACTCTGGCAAAATTTGTACTTAAATACAGACCTTCTTGACTCACTGGTCTATTACATCTCTGTTCCCATCCCCCCAAATCCATATGAGAGCATCATAGACACAAACACCATTTGTGCATAATGCATGCAATAATTGCACAAACCAATCCAAACTCTAACAACATCAATGTTGCAGGTGGCCAATTTCAATTCAGCAAGGGTGCCAATCTCTTGAATACATTGCACCTAAAGGTACAAGTATCCTATTCTGACTTGCTATATTACTCGCTGTATGCTACAGATTCAGCTATAAAGAGTGACTACGAATTTGGCTTGATTTCTTTATGTAGATACTCCCTCCGTTTCATACTGTAAGACTTTCTAGCATTACCCATATTTCATATAGATGTATATATGCCTAGATTCATTAACATCTATATGAATGTGAGTAATGCTAGAAAGTCTTACATTGTAAAACGGAGGAAGTAGAAAATAAGAGCAACCTGATCAACCTTCAAGTTCAAAGAAACACTTTGATTTGAGATTTATCTAGATGACAAAAACAATGGCTTTAAGCTTATAGGGTTTGATCCACAAATACTACCTACTCGGCAACTCATGCGAAAAGGCAATTGAATGTCACAATCTTTACTATTAATTCTTCTTTGAAAACAAGAAGCTTATCTTAGCAAGAGGACTGAAGAAAATCTCGAGTAGATTGTCTAAAAAAATCCCTTACGTAAATTCTCCATTCTTTTCGTGGAACAGATTGAATAGGAACGTGATGCACAAATACTGCTGAACTTAATTTGACTGATCTAAAAGATAACTGCATCATAGAGAAATTGTTACCTTTATTGTGCCTCCAGCTACACCGAGGCTTGAAAGTTTAGGAATGGCATGAAATGGGAACTCTGCTTTCTCCCAGTACTGCAGTAGCAAATTTACGAAATGGTTATGTCATCTTCTAAAGGCAGGTTATTATATGACCAAGAAAGTTTGTCAAGGGCATATTATCTAGTTAATCAAATTAGAGTAGATTAGTGCTTCTGCGCTCTTACAGGTTTCTGAAAAAGTTTTGTTATGAGCAATATATTGCTAGGTAAAACTTAAAATATAATATAAGATTCCATAAAGGAGGTCAAGTTTACTGTGGTTTACATGATAGGAAAAAACTTCAAGGATGCAATAATGCCAGAAACATACTTGTTTCGGAATTGACATACCGTTGCCATAATGGGTGCAATTTCTTTCTCCATTATAGCCCTGACCTTCTTCCTGATAGACTGCTCTTCAGTGGTGAGTAAATCATCAATCTGATAATAGTCCGATGCTGCAAATGAAGGTGTATATACTCAGATAATACCGTATGCAACACACACCAAGTACCTTCTAATTGGTACACTACAAATTAACTGAGAACACTGAGCCTAGGATCCTATATCTAAGTTAGCATTCCTAAAGCAAAAACCAAGGGTTGAATAGCCCAATCCTGAAAATGAAGCAGCAACAGATCGAGAAGCAAGAACACATGAATATAAAGCATTATAAATGTCAATAAGAACAGCCTGATATGTTTTTTTTTTTTTTGCGGGGAAAAACAGCCTGATATGTTGGAAGACAAAAAGAAATGATCAACATACTAGTAAGGTCTAAGAATTAAATAAGAGATATGTTGGATATCAAAAGAACGTGATAATACAATTCCGTTTGTGCATTTTTGGATGCCAAAGCAACCCATCCAAGGCTCCAATGAATGAGAATGTCTTAAACAGAATATTTCTACATCATGCAGACTTTATATGCTTCTGGAAATAGGTTCTCGCATCATTAACAAATAAATTGTAGTACACCCCAATATTTCTTAATCGCAGGGACCACACGAACATTTATCTTTGATGTTAGAAAAAACTTCACTTCTCTCCATGTGATGTTATTGACATTTTTTTTTTAAGGCTTTTACACTATTGTGCATTGGTTGTACAAATTGTTCTCTGAACGAACCGATCAGAACAATTCACATTTGATCTTGAAAATATTAATAAAGTGTAAATGCAAGTATGCTCTTGGCGCAAACTTGACAACTGTAACCATTTTGGGCTGCTTTGAGTATGATGTTACCTTCAAATCCACACGCAGCGTAGCGCGTGATTATTTCTAGTTAAGTTGAAAATAAAGCGGCACGCACGACTCCTGCATGGCCTAATGACCGTACCTAATAATTGAAGTCAAGTGACGCGCAACAAAACCTCCGAATAGTACTGAAGGTACTGAAACTACTAAAACAAAACAATGATAGGAGCGGACAATTATGGCCAAGCAATTCAACAGGATAACCAGGCAAGGCTACAGTCAGATCATCACAATTTTCCCATCTCGCAGCACAAAACCAGCCAATCTCCAGTAACAGTAAGTAATCCGACTAGTAAACATCTTATCAGCATGTTGACCGAAAATCGATCCTCCCCATCTCGCTTCATTCATGGATCAGCAATTCAACAAGCACCAAAGGGATGGATGAACTCAATTCTGTTTTTCCTCACCTGATGGCGGGAAGATGGATGCCGGCGTGGCCTGCGGAAACGCGAGCGAGATATCCAGCGCCGGGAGCCCGACCTTGGCGCCATCCTCCTCGCGCCCATCTCCGCCATCTCCTGAGACCAACCAACCAACAAACAAACCAATTAAATGCGTCGAATCGATCGAATCACCCACCCAAAACGCCGCACCACCAAATCGAGCCGTTCCCAAACCACGGGAGGAGAGGCGCCACCCCACACCTTGCTTCCCCGCCATCCCCGGCTGCCCGGAGGAGGAGGAGGCTTGGAGCTTCGCCTGCGGCGGCGGAGGAGCACGCGGCGGCGAAGCAGGGGAGGAGGAGGAAGGAAGCGAGAGGAGTGGGAAAGAGGAGTAGTAGCAGTGATCTCTCCGACTCTCTCGCTTGCCTTGCAGCTTTATGTACGGCGACACAAATACGTTCTGGTTGGGTGGGCCCCACATGTCATAGGCTGAGAGTAAACCGGATATTTGTGGGGCCCGCATGGTGGAGGACCCCTGCATTTACCGCTCTGCGCCCACGGGAAAGCCCAACTGGTGGCCCACCTGTCAGGGAGACATTACGTGCCGTGCTGGCGTGTTGCTTGGTTCATGGGCCGAGCTCGATTTGGATAGGTTTGCTGACATCGATTTTCTTTTTCTATTTTAAAATCAAGATGAGCCTCGATCAAACATGAAGATAATTTTTATTTGGAAGGAAATTATTTTTAACTTTTTCGTGCGAAATTTTCACTTTCTCGTTGTTAAGTTCCAGTTCTGCTCAAGTTTAGTTCTCAAACAATTTTACAAATCACCATGCAAGATGATATGGCTAGTTTTCAGAGTTCAATTCAAACGCAAACAATTACTCCCTCCGTCCCAAAAACACATAATTATGGGTTTAAATTTAGAATGTATGTTTAGATTCAAACTTAGAATTGGATTTTTTTTTGACAGAGAGATTAAGACCCAGCTACGCTTTGCAAATTGGTAGTACGGAGTTGTACAAGCTTTTCCCTTTTTTACATGGAAGTTGGACAAGTTGCACAAGTATACAAAGATTACTCGTTCGAGTCTCCAGAAAACCGATGCGCCGGTGAGTACGTAAGAATGCACGTGGCTGCGTACGTCACAGCCGACGTCAGACACATACGGCGCAGGTGTACGCACGAAACGTATTCACGTATATATCGCGAATACACATATACGCATGTATTTTGTTGCCAAACATATATGGACTCTGAAATGATCCCCCGACCACCAACATTTTAGCAACCTCTATCTCCTATAAAATGCCTCTTCTCTCATTCTCTGTATGCCGCGTCTGGCATCTCCCCTCGTGCAGTCGTGCTCGTTTTCGGGAATTCGGTGGTCGGGCCTCCGCCGCTGCCTGCGAGGGGGTTTGAGAAAAAGGACCTGATGCGCACAATGTCATTTGCTGTATCTTCTTACATCTGTTAATCTTTTTTTTAAAAAAAATAATTTAACAACGAATATATGGGTACTCCCTTCATGATACTCGCCAACAACCCAGCGTCCCAGCGGATACTTGAGTGGGTTTGCAGGCACCCGCGACATTCTTGGTGCCCAGTGCGGACATGGGGTGGATAGCCAAACCCGCTTCACCCTGCAACGGTTGACATCGATTGTGGGACCTATGCTTTAAAAAAATGCAGTGCCGCTGATGTCAGACATCACACGGTGTAATTATATTGTAATTCCTCTGTCAAAAGAAATTTAATCCTATATAAATTTCAGTTATACGGATGAATCATACGAACATGTGACTTTTTTTTATTACATTGGGAGTACAAACGAACATATTTTACACATGCATATATGCTTTTTCGCTAAAATAGGAAGACATTAAACATAATCAAACAAATGCCATATTTAAACTCTGCAACGATCTCCTCTCGACCACTAACATTTTTAGTCACCTTGTCTCCTATAAAATCCTCACCTCTTCATCAACACAAACCACACACATAAAACAAATAAAACAAACCACTTCAAATTGGTCGGAGAAGAAGAGGGCGTTTGCGCATGGGGAAGGCGGCGAGCATGAGGGTGGCGCTGGTGTCCGTGGTGCTCGTGGGCCTGATCCTGGTCTCCACGGCCCACGCCGCGCGGCCCGAGAAGCTGCCCGCCGTCGTCTCCCCCTCCATCGCCCCCGCCGTCGCCGAGGTCGTCGATGCCGCCATCAACGCCGTCGATCTCCTGGGGGTCTCGAAGATGCAGGAGGCCAACCCGTACACTCGCGGCTGCAGCAGGATCAACCGGTGCCGCGGCTGACGGACGCACGCGCGTGCCGTCGTCCGTTCGCGTCGCAATTATACATGAGTATTGATCATCGACGACGACGATGAGCTAGCAGCTGGTGGACGATTGATTTCGCGTGGTGGCGACTGGATCTAATTACCCAGTGTGTACTACCTCCGTTCCTCCGATTTTTATTAATATAATCCACCATTGTTAACTTGTTTATTTTGTTTCATTGTTTGTCTTCAATTCTCTAGGTAATACTAAGATATTAGACGCATGCATGCTTATTCGTCTTCACCTCAATTAGCTAATTAACTAAGTGATAAATATATTGAATAAATCTCCTAAAAATTCTGAGAAGAAAGTGACAAATGGACGTAGCTTTATGATTCGACTCAGGGAAACGAAAACAATTGGTGTAACCACCCGTACTCCCTCTGTTCCAAATTATACAATGTTCTGTTTTGGGTTTGTCGAAGTCAAACAAATTACTTAATTATTAATTTTGATTAAATTCATATTATTGTATAAAATATAGGTAGAAAATTTATAGAAAATTAATGGCAAGGGAAACAATGCCAAAACTGTTTTGTGTCGCGGTGGAGGACGACAATTAAGAGTGATAAAACTAAGCTTTCATCAGTAGAACATCAACTACTACTTGTTATATAATGTTGGAGCCTTGGAGGACCATGCATGGCTACAGACACACAGAAACGTAGCGTACGTACGTAGACGGACAGACACAATTACATTGGTAGCCAAGATGTAGAAAGCAGCAGCTTCGTACATCGATGACTATACGTACACACACGATAGCTAGACTTGCTAGTAGCTAGGGCAGTACGTGAAGAACACGTACATACATACATATGGCTACAATATAATCCCAGGGACCAAAATTTTGTAGCCAGCATATATAGCTTACACGTCACGTAGAGTAATACTAATACGTACGCCTGCCATGCATGCACATGGATGCATCAAGGAAATGCACACACTAGTACACTGCTACTACATGAGCAACACAACACGTGCGGTAGTACACGTCTCACTTGCGGCCCAGGTTCTTTTTGGCCTCCTTGAGCATCTTGTCGTCGGGTTCGATGAGCACGGCGCCGGTGTCGTCGTCGGCGCGCTCCTTGCCGGACTCCGTCGTGCGGCTCAGCCCTCCCTTCTTACGCCCTGCACGCATGCATATACATATATCACACTACTATTACGTACGATCTCAAACATCAAAGCGTGTAATATTAAGACAACACGATATATCGAAAGGGCACGGGCCTTCGGCGAGGCGCTCCTGGGCGTCGAGGCTCTTGCCGCCGGTGCCGCTCTTGATGACGGTCTTGCCGTCGTCGCGGGCGCGACGGTCCAGCTCCGCCCGGATCTCCGGGTCCTGCAGCTCCGCCGTCTTCTCCGCCTGCTGCGCCATCGTTGCGTGCGCTACGCTAGCTTGTCTACGTACTAAACCAACCAACGGCTAGTAATACGCGCTAATTAAGCTTTCCTCGCGGTGAGATTGAATGGATCGATGCCTCCGCTTTGCGCTGCTCGGCAGCGCTACTTATACGGAGGCCGATGTGAGCACGACGCACCACGCCGCGCGCATGCGCCGCTGCTACGTAACGTAGCCGCGGCCGGTCGGCCCTGCCGTTTAACCGAGGCAGCAGGTGGCGTGGTGGCCATGCGCGGGTGGCACGCGCGCGGGGGGTCAGATCACGGGTAAACACGCGGCGGCCGCGGTGGGGGGAGAGGTGGGTTGGGTTTCACCGCGCGACGGGTGGCGGTGTCGCCGCTCGCCGTGGTGAAAAGCGAAGCGGAACACGTACGTACCGTGTCTGCCGTCGGTGGATCCGTGGATGCGCGCGAGCGCGACGTGTGGGTGCTTAGCCGATGGGCCGTAACGTAAAGCCTTTCTCTCTCCATCGGCCTCTCTAGCTGGTGGAAAAAAAATGGAATAAGTTCACTTCATGACCCTCAAAAGAGACCCGAATCTAATCCATGACCCTAAACCGCAAAACCGGATATCTTCACCCCCAAACTATTGAAACCGGTGCAATTTGACTCCCTTGGTGATTTTAGATGGTGGTTTCGCTGACGTGGCGGTGTTTGACTAGTCTGTGTGCTGACGTGGCGCTGAGGTGGCATTTCAATTAAAAACATATATGTCGGGCCCATTTGTCATTCACACACACAAGATTGTGGGGCCCACTGACATGTGGGCCCCACCTGTCATCTTTTCCCATTCTTCTTCCTCCCGAACCTCCCCTCCTCCTCCCTTCTCTCTTTCTGTTCTCCCTCTCCACTTCGGCGTCTGCGGGAGCGAGCGGCGGTGGGCGGGGTCTGAAGCGATGCGGCCGGTGGGAGCTGAAGCGGCGGCGGCGGCGGCGGCCGGAGCTAGCTGGAGCGGCGGCGGCGGTGGGCTGGAGCTGGCAGCGTGGGGTGTGGGCCGGATTGGTGGCGGTCGGCGAGAGCTGAAGCGGCGGCGAGCTAGAGCTACGCGAGAGAGGATGGCAGCACAACGCCGACGAGATCGAGGGGGGGGGGGGGGGACGGTGGTCTACGGGCCGGCTACGGCTTCGGATCCATCCGCATCGCCGGGATCAAAGCTCCTCGTCGTCGTCCTCCACCACCTCCCCGCATCCATCCTCGCATCGCGCGGGACGTCGAGGGCGGCGGCGGGCGCGGGACGTCGACGGCGAAGGCATCGAGCGGGGGGTCCGGCGGCGTGCGGGCGAGCGCGAGTGCGGGAGAGGCACCGGCGGCGCGGGTGCGGGACGTCGACGGCGGCGGCGGGCGCGGGACGTCGACGGCGGAGGCATCGAGCGGGTCGAGCGGCGGGGCTCCGGCAGTGTGCGGGCGAGCGCGAAGTGCGGCAGGAGGCACCGGCGGCGACAACATGAGCTCGGCGGCTCCGCTTCTCCCCTCTCCCTTCCGGCCCTCACACGCCGCCGCCGCCTCTCGTGTAACCCACCACCTCCGTTCCTCCCTCACCTGCTCTCCTCTCCTCTCCTCTCCTCTCTCCACTTGGCAAGGCTACCGCCGCCGCCGCCGCTCCAGCTCCAGCCGCCCGTGCTCCCTCGCGGCCAGCCAAAGGGGAGAAAAGAGAAAGAGAAAGAAAGAGAGAAGGGAGGAAGAAGAAAGGGAGAGAGAGGATGACATGTGGGGCCCACATGTCAGTGGGACCCACAATTTTTTATTTTGTGTGTGAATGACTAATGGGTCCCACGCATATTTTTTTTTCTAATGTCACCTAAGCGCCACGTCAACGCCACGTGGAAAGAAGACCGAGTCAATACTGCCACGTCAGCGCCACGTCAGCGAAACCGCCATCCAAAACCACCAAGGGAGTCAAATTGCACCGGTTTCAATAGTTTGGGGGTGAAGATATCCGGTTTTGCGGTTTAGGGTCATGAATTAGATTCGGGTCACTTTTGAGGGTCATTAAGTGAACTTATTCCGGAAAAAAATCGAAAAAAGAGTCTACGGGCTTGGCTTTTGGGCCGGCCTGGCTGTGTCCAGTTCGTCTTTCGAAAACAGAAAGGCTTAAAAAATAATCTTTCGACACATTTTCTTTAGAAATACTTGATTGTTCTTTGCTACGGATAAATAGAAAATATCATAATATTGCCTAAGATAAATAAAAGCATATTTTCATCAATATGTTACCAATCCTTTTGCTACCAGCAATACTCACCTCAATTTAATTATATATGATAGATTTAATTGTTTTCTATACTAGAAAAATGTCCGTGCGTTGCAACGGATGAAAGCTACTTTAATCTTGTTATTGTTATACTGTTTAGCTAAGATGAAATTCACTGTGGGAATTTGTTTGGATATATACTTTTTTAGAAAATCATGAGCTTCAATTAGGAATTTAGGATTTCGATCGCCTCAAGTTAGTATGCGAGTTTTTTTTAAAGAGATTTCTTATACGACTTATTCTATATTCCCAAAAGCGAATGAACCTAAAAACTGACTCAAATACGGATATGTATTTCCAACAACAGACGAACTTAAAAACCGACTCATATACGAATGACGTACCAAAACATCGACAAAAACATCTTCATTTTTTATAATAGTAGAGATGTTAAGAAGTTTGAGGGGTAATGTGTAAAAGTTACAATTAGAGTGGGTCCACATATTCACTAGCACCACCATTGAAGTCTTTTTAAAGGAGTATATATATTAATCGATTTCCAATCCACTAAATATGTCGACACAGTCGCTCTAACCAAATGAGCAAGCATACTTTTCTTATTTGAATTAAAATTATACCTTACATACACTACAATTACATATGAATTATACTATATTATATCTAGCATATATTTTAAGAAAAAAAATTATCGGCATACTTTTTACATACACCCTTGAAAAATACACTACAGCAGTGCAGCTTGCATATGTGCAGCAAAGCAGGGACAAAATAATCGGGAAAATCATCCGCATGCAACACCTTTATGACCGACAAATAATCGATTTTCCTATGATTTTTTAGTCCAGATATATACTTCTTTCTGGACGTTTTTTCATTGCATTCGTTGAGTCGTCGTAAAAATACTAGTTTGGCATAAAGAGAGAGAAAAGGTGTAGCACTAAAGGTGTAACAAAGTGCGTGTCATGGCGAATGAGGTGTGCCATTACCGTCTTGTATATTTTGTCAAAAAGGAGGAATGACTATACCTAGCGCGTCCGAAAGGGGGCAGTTTTCATCGGCCCAGAACGTCAAAAGATCCTCTAGAACAAGGTTACATTAGTTCAAAAGCCAGTTTGGCTAAATGCACATGGAACTTGCATACCACAAGTTACAACTACTCTGAGATATGACCGGCAAGTTTCTCTCTTTCAGGCTTTTAGCTGTGATTTTCCACTGTGTCTAGAATTAATTAACAAAACTTCTAGTACTCGTTTTTTTTTCGGATGATATAACACTTTCATAGTCGAATTTATGTTTTACATGTATGGAAGTTTTCGCCTGATGAGAATTTTACCACATGGTCAAAAGGTTCCTCTGACTATTCTATGATGAACAGTCTACTATTATAGTATGTTATCTGCGAAAACTTTTTATATAAAGATCGTTTTAAAATATCGAATATATCCATTTGACAAGTTTGTAATAATTAAAAGTTAATTAATCATATGTTAATAGCTTTCTCGTTTTACGTACACTATCTTCGTAATTTTCAAACATCATCTGAACCTGTTTCCTCATCAAGCGTCACATGTCACCTTACACACAGAGATCTCCAAACAATTCGTTCATAAGGTTACTCCTGGGGAGATGTTTTCTTCAGTTATCTCAAAAAGGACAAGAAAGAACACATCAATCATCATAGTGTGGAGTGATTTCAGAATCCAAAAACCCGCCAGCGCAGGCACAAAGGGACGAGTAAATCATGCAATCGATTTGTCGTCGCCCTCTCTCACGAACAGTGCTTATTTGCGGCTTCTTGGGCAGCTTGTCGACCTCCTGGTGATGAACTCCCAAAGTCCCAAGTTTACATGCAAAGCTACCGGAATACTAAGCCAATGAGACCATGAGAGACATCCCTCTTCTTTAATTTCTTGAATCTTTTGAATCTTGGCATCTTTTCTAGCTGTTCTTCTGTTCATGAGTCAATGGTGAAACCATTTCAATTGTGCATGTCAGATCCTTCTGAAGAGTAGTCTGGATGAAGTATTGGGAATTTGGGACAAAACTGACTAACATTCGACGTTAATTCTGACCTCACATGTTGTCATTGGAAAAAATGGGTAGTAGGACAAGAAGACATAAACACAGCAACCATCAGAAGATAAGTTCGAGTGAACAGTGTTTCTTCTGTGAGTTTCAGATAGGAAAATTGACGCATTCGATGACAGTGTTGAAACTGAATCATATGCATAAGCACAAGACCCGTCAATCATTTCATAAAGGATCCAAAGGCCTCTCTCCTGCGAAGTTGCTTGTTAATTGAGTGTGAAAGAGAGATGTTTTGCTTCAGCTAAAGGCCAAGACTGTCACTGTTGGAGCCTGTACTCCATGAAAACTCATTTAATCGTGTCTCTATCCCTCTGTCTCGTTCGGAAGAAATGCTTGAAACATTAGTCAATGAATTGCATGACTTTTTCTGACGAACTAACCAATTCAAGAAGAGGACTCTTGTGGCCTCCCTGCTGCCTGATATCCATTGTTTTCAGAAGTCCTTGGCCGATCACATGTCCAAAGGGTAATTCATCAAGTTTACGCAACAAGAAAGATATCTTATACCACAGATAATTACTGACAAGTCAGTGCAAACCATTGCTCTTAACACTTCAGTTCTTTGTGTACATCTGTGTACCCTTTTCACCCTGGCAAAGCACAAAATACTTTACACACTATCTGACTGGAGAAAATGGCATTTAGTAATTATTACTAGGGAGTTACCCACGATAAAATTTTCATGATACAGTTATCCTGTCACGACATATTGGTTGGTTACAGTCTGAAATCATCTGAATCCTTATCAGAACAGACTCATAAACCATTTGTCAGACTTTTCCTACACATCCTACTCATGACACACTCATGCATGCCACCTCATCCAGTGGGCCCAGGAGGACAAACCATGCCAATCCAAAGAAGCTTTCTCTTAGTCTTTGTGGGGGACACATGTAAGAAAAAGGGACATGCATATATAGGGTGGTTGGCCAGTAAAAAGTGTAGAACACTTAGCATACCAATTATCATGTACATGAAGTGATCAAATCTCGCACACAAGCATATCTCTCGCACCATTCCACCCTATAGAAACGAGATAACAAGACGCTGTTTGCACTAGCTATTGTAAGCTCCATCTCACATTCACTTCGTTTTCCTTGCTTTGCTGCATCATTTCTTGACAACTGCAGTTGCTCTTGATGCTGTTTCTTCATCTGATCCATCTCATTTTCCCCTGTTACCGCAGTGACAGCCGACAAGAACCAGTAGGTAAAACTCAGTAGGATGCAGGTTTGAATGGCTGAATGCCAACCTCTGCAACTGCAAGAAGGCAAGAAACTGCAAGAGCTGCAGCCATACGATGGCTGTAATCCTTCAGTGTACAGAGGCCCAATTCTGCTGCCCCGGCAGGCCAACTCGGCGCCGCCGGCCGTGCCGCCGGAGATGTCGTCCTCGTCGGGGTCAGGGAGAAGCGCGACGGAGGCGAGAGCGTTGAAGATCCACAGCGAGGCTGAACGGCGGCGGCGAGAGAGGATCAATGCTCATCTGACCACACTGAGGAGAATGATCCCTGATACTAAGCAGGTTTGTGCAAGTTTTTACCTTCAGTTGTGAAGCATTCAGAAAGAAAAAAAATATGCATCAACTGATCCATTTCAGAGAGTTTGCTCGCAGTTCAACAGAGATGTTTCACTTTAAACTTTTTTTGTGATCTTGTTAGCTAACATAATTGTTGAAGCTAAAGAAAAGAGAAGTTAGAAATCTATTTAAAAAACTCTTTTTCTGTCGTAGTTCGTGTAGAACTTTGATACTTGCAAGAAAGTCGAAACCAAGAAAGAGTCATCTGAAAGAAATCTTCAGGCTCACATTTGTTCACATTTCAACACTCCTTTTCTAAGTAGTTTGGAATTCCCTCACAGGACAAATGCTACAAGCCTAGAATGCCATGACTCCAGAACACAAATTTTCTTAAATTTTTTTTTCTGCACTGCAGATGGACAAGGCCACCTTGTTAGCCAGAGTGGTGGACCAAGTGAAGGATCTGAAGAGGAAAGCAAGTGAGATCACACAAAGAACACCTCTCCCTCCAGAGACCAACGAAGTCTCCATCGAATGCTTCACCGGGGACGCCGCCGCCGTCGTCGCCGGCAACCACAAGACCTTGTACATCAAGGCTTCCATCAGCTGCGACGACCGGCCGGACCTCATCGCCGGGATCACCCACGCATTCCATGGCCTGAGGCTGAGGATGGTCAGAGCAGAAATGACATCACTGGGAGGAAGGGTGCAGCATGTGTTCATATTGTGCAGGGAGGAAGGCATTGCAGGTGGTGCGAGCCTCAAGTCTCTGAAGGAGGCTGTCAGGCAGGCACTAGCCAAGGTTGCCTCTCCTGAATTGGTATATGGCAGCAGTCACTTTCAGAGCAAGAGGCAGAGGATCCTGGAGTCACATTGCTCAATTATGTCCATATAGATTTGTTCCTCTTCTGGGGATTTTGATTTTATTTTTCTACTAGCTGAGAATATGTATGAAATGAGAGAGAGAATCTTCTTCTTCTGAGAGCTATATAGGCCTGAGAATTGTGTGCCTGAAATTGCTGTGACAGAATTGATGTCTGAACTGTTGCTAGTGCTAGTGGTTGCAATCAACTGACAAGATCATATGGCACAGGGTTTGCATTGTGTATGACTGTGTGTACAGAAATATTCTTCTGGGAAGTCACATGATAAGCTTGACAATTCAGCTTGCGTGTTTGCGTAGAACGACTGACAACGTAACACCTTTTGAATATGGATTGGCTGGCTCATTTTAGAATAGGAACTACCTTGTCTTTAGTTCTGTTTTCGGGGCTAGTTTTTCCTGCCCGCCGTATGCAACTTTCAAGCGTGTGCTTACAGACTCTATAATAAATCCATGCCGGAGGAACCTGGACCGGCACCCCGGTAGTAGGGATGCAAGTGGACCGACCCACAAACCTACTTATATGTTAAATAAAGGGTAATCCGAGGATTTTCACGTCATGACTCGGCTTGCCACGTCGTAGAGATGCAAGTGGATCAACCCATAAACCCATTTATAGATCAAATTAATAGATAACCCGCGGGTTACTCACTAATTTTGCCTATAAGCGGGTTTGCGGGTTAGCCCGCTTGCATCCCTACCCGGTACCCAACGACCAAATTGATAGCAGCCATGACCATCACCCTCGTTGACAAGAAGACGACGAGTTTCTGGCACTCGCATTGGCTCGAAAACAAAGATGCCCAAGACAATTGCACCGGCCATCTACGCAGCCTCAAGGCAAAAGAACAGAACAGTCTGCAAGGCCCTTTCCTCCGACCTGGATTCGTGACATTCAACTACTACTTTGTCGAAATCCCTATAATGAGTAGCATTTGCTGCTGCCGAATAAACCAACTTTAAGATGGGATAAGATGCTCGATAAGGCATGAGGTTCAATATCATAACAGTTTCTTCGTAGTAACGCCAACGAGCACCTTAGGCAGTATGTTAAGCTCTAGACCATGATCCAGAGAATAGGCCCCCTGAGACACCAGAGAGACTATCATTTGGAGACTCACAGCTAATGGAGAGTACATGAAGTCGGCTTATCGGCTCCAATTCGTAGGAGTGGTAGGAACAATTTTTAGTCAAATAATCTAGAAGTCTTGGGCATCACCAAAGTGTAATTTCTTCACATGGTTGGTCATTCAAAATAGGGTTTGGATAGCAGATAGACTGCAAAAGAGAGGTTGGCAAAACGAACAGGTTTGTTCTCTCTATAGAGTGGCTTAGGAAACGGTAGTACACCTCCTTGCAAATTGTAGATACTCCATAAGGATGCAACACTAGGCTAGCATAGACCTTGGAATGCAAGATTGGGATGCACGTGCTTTGTTGGAGGAATAGTGGCATCGGATGCTACACACGCCGCGTAACCCCAAAGGATCTCTAAAATCGCTAATAATCCTGGTGGCCTGGGAACTTTTGTGTGAGAGGAATGCCAAGATTTTTCGCCAAGTCGCTACCACTCCGGCCACCATCATCGCAAAAATCAAGGAAGTGGCCATGGCCTAGGTCAGGGAGGAGCTTCAAACCTCGCAAAAGTTAACCCCGTTGGGAGAGCCCCCGCAATTCTTCTTTTGCGGGCTCCAGTTTTTTTCTTGACAGGACCCTATAAATAGACCCTTGTTTTGTCTGTTTTCTCCTGCTCTATTAATATATACTAGACAAAGCTTTTGCCTTCTTTTTTAAAAAATAAAAATAAATCCATGCAGCAAAAGAGTGGTTTGGAGAAAAATAGGAAAAAAACAAATACTTAATCTTATTGAAACATTCAAGTTTGAACTTCATGGAACCATTTTTTCTCAAACAGAAATTGATCTATTTGTTTAGCCTGTTTTTTTAATGAGAGATGCTGTTCTCATTGGTTGACAATCAAGGGAAGCCTCAAACCTGTTCCTGACTCTCCAGAACAACTAGATCCCATGTACAATGCAAAGTCAGTCAGTTGGAACATGGAAGGGCAACCAAAAATCGATTTCAGATTTATTGACAACAATACAGGTATGAGAGTCTGAAATCATTTCTAACCACTTACAACACTTACAACAGCGGCTAATTACATGCACAACTTATTCGAAGACCACTGAAATTCACATTTTCCTAATCAAAACATGGCAAGTCGGATATCTGACGTACTCACTGAGGATTTGGCGGGCGGCTATTTGCAGCAGAAACCCTGGAGCCCCACTCAAGAAGCTCCTTACTGGTGTCATCCTTGTGTACGATGACCTCTATGAAGCACAAGCAGTCCTTCTTAGGTCCCTGAGCCTCCTCAATCGCTTCCTTCAGCTCCTCCTCAGTTCGGACCTGCAGGACCCATAATGCAAAATGTCATTGTGATGTGATATTTCTAACCATGGTAATATGGTTTACAAGACTACTATTGCAACACTGACCTTTGCCGTGTAGCACTTCCCCTCGCCATTATGGAACGCTTCCACCACACCGGTGTAGTTCCAATTCTTGATGACATTGTAAGGACCGTCATGGATCTCCACCTCGATGGTGTACCCTCCATTGTTTATGAGGAAGATGATGCTTTTCTGCCCCCAACGAAGCATTGTCGACACTTCTTGTGCCGTCACCTGAGTTCCAGTCAAATTAAGTTGTTTGCCGCATAGTTTACAGAACTTGACAAAGGCAACATTTGACCGTTCTAAATTTTTGGTACCTGAAAGCTTCCATCTCCGATGCAAGCAATGACTCGCTTATCCTTAGCAGCCTGTGCATATCCCAGAGTTGCACCTACCGACCAACCAATTGATCCATATTGCATTTGAAATTCGTACCTGTCAAGAGAAAACATTTTTTTAATATCTAAATATGTATTCAAGACTTCACGGTGAAAACGACTTAACTATGTAAGTAGTATCAGAAATTCAGAGAAATATGCCTCTAGCTACAGTCCTACAGGAACTAATATTAAACACCAAAAATTAGGAGTCAATTCTATAAGAAACTATCAGGCAGGACCTAAAACAAGCTTAGTAAAATATATGGCATGCAACTATTTAGCTTCAACAGGAACTTACCCACAGCCCTCTGGTAGCTTTAGCTTCTGGCAATTAAACCAAGAGTCTCCAGTCTCAGCAATGACAGCCGAGTTGGCTGACAACATTTTCTGAATATGCTGGAAAAGTACATTCACTCTCAATGGCTCTCCAGGCTCAGACAAAGGAGGTTCACCCGGAGGCACATAAATCCGACGATAGTTCTCATATGCAGCCGTGTTTTTCTTCAGCCGTGCTGAAAGTGCATGCAGGAAGTCCTTCATCAGAACACACCCAAATGCAGGCCCATGACCTATCACCACCCGGTCTGGCTGGACGATGATGGCCTTCTCCTTCTTGAGAAGTAGTGAGTATCCAACCGAGCTGTAGTCATTAAATATTGGGCCAGCAAATAGATATGCATCAGCTGACTCGACGATCTCAGCACAAAATGGAGTGCTCACAGCACCCCAGTACGTGCCAATAAACCTAGGATGGTGCTCTGTCACAAGACCCTTTGCAGAAGGCATGACCGCAACAGGATAACCACAGGCATCAGCCAGCTCTACAAAGGATTTGCATGCTTTGGCCACCCTCATTCTTGGTCCACCAACGAGGACAGGCTTAACGGCTTTGTTCAAGAAAGCTGCAGCAGTTTCCACTGCTGCCTCCAGGTTCATCTGGTTTGATAATCTGACAAATTAATAACAATTAATCCACATGAGCAAATGCAACCCATTGTCACCTCATCATTTCTTATGCACATTTAGAAGAACCGTGCTTGCTTACCTTGGGGACAGGAAGAAAGGAACAGGGTGGCGGCTAAAGGTGGGATGTGGGATAGAGGGGAGGTTGCAGCTGATGCTTATGTAAACAGGCTTGCTCTCCTTTATTGCAGTGGAGATGGCAGCATCAATCTGCTCATGTGCATCCTCCAAGTTGTTCACCACCGCCTGTGAAATATTATTAAAATGAGATAAAATCCTAGGAAAAATCTGCATCAAAATAATTTTATGACTCGCGTCTTCCCTTTTCCTACAGAATCCTGTAGATTTACATTTGGATTCTAAAAATCTATCTTTGTCCTTAAATGCAGTTATATGAAGAAATAAATGTACGCACACACAGGTGGTAGATTCCAAACGATAACTAATATACTTGATCTAATATAGAGTACTATAGTTGACTCACCAATCAAAACAAATAATCGATGTAGCAGGTAACAAGCATTGCAAGATCAATGTTTTTTTTTCCTCAAGGCAGCAAAATTGCTAGAGCTTCTGAAAAAAAAAGAAGTGTACTACTCTAAGAAGGCCTGTTTTTGGTCTTGAGCTCAAGAGATGGTGCATCTGTTCATATCTAATTTTTTTTTACTACCAAAACTTACAAATTTCTGGTATAACCTATATCTGGCAATATATTTGCTGCACAACAAAGATGAATTGTACGCTCAGGAATGCATTGTTGTGAACTGACCGGATACAGCACAAAATTCAGTTCTTACAAAGTTAGAACTAAACAAGTGATTCCCAGTACCGATGGACCTTCCCCTGATTTGAATATGAACTATTTCCAGAACTAAACACAACTATTTCTCCTAAATTCTAACAAAAATCCCCAAAACTAACAATCGGATATGTATATCTTACACCTCCCATCACGCATACAACAACAGACAACATGTTCAACTTTTATCCTGAAAGCTACTACCTCTGAAACCTGAAGAATGGGATTACCTGATAGCAAGTGACAGTCTGGAAGCACCTGAGCTCCTGCGTGAAATCAGGCAGCCCGATGGTGTGATGCAGGATGCGGTTGCTCCCGTAGTCGTTGCTGTTGGGCCCCCCAACGATGCACACCACGGGGAGGTTCTCGCTGAACGCGCCGGCGACGGCGTTGATGGCGCTGAGGCCACCGACGGTGAACGTGACGGCGCACGCCCCGACCCCGCCGCCGCGCGCCGGGCTACCCGTCGGCGGCGTACGCCGCGTTGAGCTCGTTGCAGCACCCGACGAGCCGCACCCCGCCGGCTCCGCCCCGCCTCCGCCTCGAGCTCGTCGAGCAGCGTGAGGTTGAAGTCCCCGGCACCGTGAACACGTCGCGCGCCCCGACCTCGCCAGCCGCCGCGCGAGTGCCGCCCCAGCCTGGCCTCCCTCGGGCGGAGTTCGCCGCGGGGGCAGGCGCCGCGCGTCGGAGGCCGCGGCACCGAGCCGATCGTGGTGTCCATGTCGGCGGCGGAGGCGGAGGCGGCGGAAGCGAGGAGAGAAGTGGAGAAGTTTCTTGGAGAAAAGTTGGTTCGTTGCTTTTTTTTCCTCTTTTTTTTCTTCTCGGCGTGTCGGACAGTTGGAGGCCAGTGGATGGCAACGGATGCAATTTATACGATGGATTTTTGCTTCTTTTTTTTTTTTTTGTTTTTGCGTGGAAAAAATGTTTCTGATTTGTTTTTGAATTTCTAGAAACAAGTGGCGCATGCTGTATGTACTACGTAGGATTATTATGGGATGAGTCGAGATGAGAGGTATTGTGGCCGTGGACTTTCGCTACACGACGAGAGAATGAAATAATCAGATCGAAGTACCAAACCGTCTCGTTTCTAGTTTCTTATTGCAAAATTCAAAAGAAATTCGAACTGTGAACAGAGTATTACCCCTATCTACTGTTAAGAAAAATATAATGGACGCGTGTGCCATTTCGTTGGGGATCGAGAAGCCAAAACATTTTCTTAACAAAATTACGTTTCCTAATTTCGTTGGCGCCCGTGGTTTTGTCGCCTTTTTCATCAGGGTCGAGTCGCGGAATATCTTTCTTTTTCTAGAACGGCGTAAATGTTGGAGAAGAGTAATCAGGAGAGCTTTTGACTAAGCGTCGTGCGTCCGCACTAGGATGTTCTTCGTTAGCTTAAGCGTTCGTACTTTGATAGTCTTTTTGTCTTCGCCACCGCGTGTACTAGCCACGAGCTGGCTGATTAACAGTCGTCGATTAGAGAAGGCAAAGCAGAGTTTGGTGCCTCATGTAATGGCAGTATCTGGCGGTTAATTAATTACTCAATCCGTATTTTAATATATGATACAATTGACTTTTCGATCAACGTTTAATCACTCGTTTTATTCAAAATTTTCATATAAATATGAAAGTATTTATACCATACTTAAAGAACATTTAATGATGAATCAAGTCACAATAAAATAAATGATAGTTGCATAAAATTTTTGAATAAGATGAATGGTCAAACGTTGGATAAAAAGTTAACAGCGTCACATATTAAAATATATAGGTAGTACGTTGTTTGGGCCTCGAGGTGTCCACGTCTGCTGATTGGTGTAGGAAGCTGTTTAGTGTGGTGACACAAGAGAGGCTGCTTAAGGATATGTTTGGATGGAGGGATATGGGTGGATAGGACATGGCGGCCCATTTTTTGTGGGTGTTTGGTTGCTGGGCAAGGGTAGGATGGGGCGGCCCGGAGAGGAATATTCCCCTCAGATGCTGGATGGGAGGATCCGGCCGATTTGCCCGGATCCAGCCGCCCGAGCGCCCGGGCGAGCTGGGCGAGCAAGGGAGGCGGTCGCTTCACCCCGTCACCACGTGACATCGACGACAACGCGAGGGAGGCGGTGGCCGGTGTGGAGGGCGCGGGATGCGGGCACGGCGGCCGGCGCGGGAGGCGAGCTCGGAAGAGGGGCGACGGCGCTGCCTCAACACCCAATCCCCCTAACTGCTGATCTCACTGTCCCAATTATTTTCCTCGGAATTCATTGCGGCTAAAACACACGTGGCCCACAGACAGAGTGCTCGAGAGGTAGTTAGCCTTATTGTGGTAACTCCTACTACTTACTACTACGGAGGTCATGTTTCAACCGGGCGTGGTGCTCCCTGTTGGTTTTGAAACTGTTCGACCAGTGGTCAAAAAACGAAAAACGGATCAGTCCCAATCCCGCCCACCCCCCCCTGCTCCACGCGTTAACGGGGTTAAATTTGACTGGTAAGTCACAGGTCCATGCAATCATGCAATGCATGCAGCTCCCAATGTTGTAAGAGTACTTGGCCTCGTAGCTCAGACCACTACTATACGGACTCCATGAACTTGAGTTGTATAAGAAGATCTTTTACTAGGGAACTTGGAAGGGTGGAAGGATTTTTCAAGAAGGCGTATGTTACCGATAAAATTATTTCTACTCCTACGAGGCTTTTAATTGGGCATCGTTCCCTCAATGTTTCGAACTAGCAGCTCCAAAAAATTCATTGAGACCCACCAACCAAATTCAGAACGATTCCTCGTTCACCTGTAAACGTCAATTTATTAAACCTCCACCTAATTGGCCAAACGATTTGTACCGGTACGGTCAAGAGGCTGGGCACTGGCACCGGGCCCAATACTCCTGCCCCATCAGTTGTGAAGCTTGGGACACGTTGGGTAGGCTGGAAATGTGGAATCCTAATTGGCTTGCGCAGTAATGCGACAGCACAGCCCGTTTACCCTTCTTCAAGTCTCAACGAAAATATTCATCGGGGGCGAAAGATGACACTTCTGACCAACAGATATAGCATCGGATACGGGTCAACGAAAGTACTATCTTCTCTTTTCTTCATAAATAAGCACAGTTGACGCTTTTCTTTTTCAAAGCTTCCTAACACTGTGCCTGTAAAAAAAATGGTTGATTCGTAGGGTTGGTGGTGAAAAAGTCGCGCTCACGAAATACAAGCATGTCAACACGGGAGACATCGAGGGCTATAGTCTGATCGGAGAATCGAGGTCCATATCCGGTAAGGGCAGAAAACCCTACTAACAGTATACCTCACCGGTGAGTCGATTCGAGCTATGTCGATGAATGTCCCACGCCGAGTTATTGGCGCGCCGAGAAATGGTCGAATGCAATACCAGTGCAGAGGTGCACGGTGAGAAACGCTGGGGGCGATATCGGGCGGGCAACTTGGGTAGACAGATCTTGGCAGCTAGCTTTACCAGGTTTTCTGGATTCTGGTGTTCAGACACAGAGTATCCAAAGTCAACCTTTAGTGCGCTGCGGGAAGAGCAGAATGGATGTGTAAAGTGATCACTCTGCATACAGGACTGAGGCACTACAATGGGACTTAGAAGCGCCGTACAGTGCTATGACAATGTCCAACAATTAGGGATGTGTTTGGATTGGAGGGAATAGGGGTGGGTGGAAATGAGGCAGCTGGGAGGCCCACGCACCCATTTTTTGTGGTGTTTGGCTTGCTGGGCGAGAGCGGCGGTGGTCGGGAGATGGGGAACGGAACCGCAAGGAGCGAAGGGAATTATCTCGGAAGAAGGCGTTCGCCCCCTATGCTCCCACGCTGAAACTTTTGGACAGATTCTCGGACTGGGGGAAGGGAGTCAACCGCACGATTTGCCCACGGATCCGGCAGCCGCGCGAAGACCACAGTCGGGAAGAATATGCGCCGAAGCGTTGGGGCGCACGGCGGCACGCTCGGGCCGAAGCGCGAACGGGGACGCGCGAGCGAGATCCGCATTCACCGCGGCATCACGCAGCTAGAGATGGCTGGGACACTCGGGAGGACAGAGACAACGGTACGAGGCGGCCGGCGTGGCCCGGTGGTGGCCACGGGGTCGCCGACCTGAAAGAAGACTGCGGGCTCAGGCGGAAGCTCGTGCAGCGACGCAGCCGAGGCTGAGCGCGTGCCCGGAACACGCAGGTGGGCAGCACTGACGCAGGCCGAGATAAGGTGAATCGACTGGGACGACGACGACGCGAGCAGGGAAGACGAACGTGGCGAACGAGTCCGGGGCGACGAACGCCATTTTGGAAGACGGGCTACGCGACCAGTGGTAAGAGAGAGAGCGGTCCAGTGGCCAGGCTGCGGCGAGGGAAGGGAAAGCGAGCTAGGAAGAGGCGGTCGCCAGCGCGACCAGCGGCCGGCGGGAGAGGACGGGCTGACGCGCCGCGGTAAACAGATCTGGACGAGCCCGCACGGCGATCGAAACATCTGGGGACGCTATCCAAGGGAGATCGGAGATTAGAGGTGGGATGGCCGGCCGCGGAGGCACGCCTCGGGAGCGGCCTCGAGGACGGAAGCGGCGAGCCTAGAGGCGGAAAGGCAGCGGAAGAGGTCCCCCCACCCGCCCGACCAGGAAACGAGCGACAGACACGCGACTGGGACACGACGACCGCGGACCGACTGGACGACGCCGACAGACGAACCGAGACGACGATTGGAGACCGGGACGAGCGACGCAAGATGGAAGAGGAGGCGGTCCACGTGGC
>CM020178.1:5749556-5772632 GCA_009805545.1 Oryza longistaminata
AGGCGGGAGGGGAGGCGAACCAGCGGCCGGCGGGAGAGGACACGCCGCGGCAGCCGGCGACTGCTGGAGATGAGGCACCGCAGCTGCCGACGAAGAGACTTTTTTTTTTTTTTTTCCTTTTTCTCCTTCCCCTTTAATTTATTTCTGACTTTTTATTTCTATTTAGTTTTTTTTGTTGGTAGTAGATTGATATTTTTTTTGGGTTTGGTGAATTTGAAGGTGGTATGCTCACCACCTCTAATGAAAGGGTGATTGCAACCACTCATCTATCCCACTCCCCCAACCAAACAAAAAAAATGGATCACCATATCCACTTTCATCCCTACAACCAAACAAAAAACTGGATCGCCATATCCAGCAAAATATGGACCGCCATATCCTATCCAACCTCGACCGGGAACCAAACACATCCTAAACTTTGCTATTGACAGGATGAGTATCTGAAGGCTGACGATAACGGGTCTTAAACTATGTGATTGCAAGGGTATGAGGTGTCACGGTCCGATGCGTGTTACGGCCTTTTCCGCTGGGCTAGAGGAACTTACGAATGGGCCTAAATTGGCAAGGTCCGTGGGTAAACGAGCCCAGTACAGTACCGGAATTACGCACCAGTAACTATAGTTGACCAAAAGTCTGGAACCCGATAGCACGGCCCATCCCAACTGGTGTCGGGCCCATGACGGCCCAGCCCGACCTTTGAGCCATGCCTGGGCCTCTGTCTTGGTACAATGGGCCAGCCCGATCCAACTATGAGAGAACCAAAATAGACTTACTCCAGCCATATAAGACATGGCCTAAGGGAGGGACGCAAAATAGACTGACTTACTTATTTAAGAGACAGTCCAAAGAAATGAGGGATACCAAATAGACTTTTTCCAAGGAGAGCACGATGAGCTTTCGTGCCTTCGAGCCAGCTCGGCATGGCCCGAGTCTTACTGGGCTATTAGTGCAGCAAATGGGCGGGCACAGCCTGGCCTGGTGTGTAGGTCAGGTCGTGTCGCCTTAACTGATCTTAGGCTTGGGCCCATTCGTGGCTGGGCCGTGTCGGGCCGGGCAGCCCGTTTCACCATCTATACCAGTAATGACCAACTTAAGCAAAAGTCCATGCAAGCGCCATTATAATTTTTAAAAAAACACAATACAAACGCAAGCGCTCACGACGCGCGTACACTCACCCCTATAAACGAACGGATTTTCGCTTACAAAATTTTTACAAACAATATGGCATATTGTGATTGGATCTAGATTTTTTTTAGCTAACGTTTGACTAGATCAAACGGTTGATAACCTTGTTTGTAAAATTTTTGTAAGGATTTCTTTTAAGTACGTGCAACACTGCTTATATTGGATTATGTGTGTATGTCTTTTTTTTTTTTGAAGATTATGTGCGTATGTCAGTATGTGTTTGTATTTGAAAGTGAGTTTTGTGTGTTATACAAAGCAAATACTTGTGTCAGAATCTTTCTTTTGTACGCTCCTTATGACTAAATGTATTGGTGTATTTCTCATATTACTTCAAACTGATTATATACATTGCAACGGGTGGTTAGGTTTTTGTTCCCTTTCTTCTTCTACTAGCCAAATACCATACGTTGCAACGGATTATCCAAAATAGAAAAAAAAGGTTCTACTAGTTAAAAAAAAAGAATATTCACCTCTACTTTTGATTCAAACAACATTATTCATGCAGTGCACCTTAGAGCAAATACAATAGATGGCTATAAGCTGGCTACAAAAACATATGAAGGAGAGAGAGGAGATGAGAGAGAAGAAAAAACATGCTACATATATTTATAGCCAGCCGCAACAACACGAAATTTAAGATAGTGTGTGTATGAGATGTGGAGCAAGCATTAGTGGAGTAGTATATATTTATATGAAAGTATTGTATATGTAGGCTATTATATTAGCTATAGATGATATGCCAATTTTTAAAGCTAAGGCTGTGTTCTTAGTCTATTTTCCCAACTCCACCTTCCTTATTTTTCACGAGCACACGTTTACTAAATTGCTAAATGGTGTGTTTTTTTTGTAAAACTTTCTAAAAAAAATTTGCTTTAGAAATCGTATTAATCTATTTTAAAATATTTTTAGCTAATATTTAATTAATCATACGCTAATGTATGCTTCATTTTCCTTGCCAGAGAGGATGTGAATGATGGCAGTAGTGATAGACCCGTCATCATCACTAGAATGTCTTTTGAGGTACGTATATTAAAGAGATAAATTTTTGACCTCTTGAATTGAACATCGAGGCTCATTTCAACCTTGTTTAAACAATCTAATAAAACAAAATATATTCCCAAATACATATTCATTATACGTTGTCATGGAACAAACAACGTAACCAACTCATCACAATTCATGGATACAACATACAAGAACCTGAAAGCATCACTACAGCTTCACTATAGTTTTAGAGCAATTTTACGGTACTTGAGGAGGTACCATTTTTTCTATTGTAAATTTGGTACCTCTTGGTACCTAGGTACTATGAGGTACTAAAATTTTGGTACCTCATGATACCTCCTTAAGGACCATAGAATTGCTCATAGTTTTAACGTAGCTGTGGTAACTAAAGCATAGACGTTTTTTCAGCTAACAAGTAATCTTACATACAGAGAACTTTTTTCCAAAACGGAAATCTGCTGTCTTGAGACCTTTTCTTGGTGCGGATTCCCCATGTCACAACGATTATAACTGCAAACCCGATGCCAACTCCAAGTCCAACAAAGAGAAACAGTATAACATCCACATGTTTTTCCTCTGAAGGATGTGAGCTTGGTGGTGTTGTCATGTTGCTGCATTCCTTGGACAATGGAAACCCACACAGGCCAATGTTTCCCAGATAGGAGAGATTGTTCGAGAACTGGGGTGAGTCTGGTATTCTCCCAACCAAAGCGTTGTAGGACAGGTTCAGCACTGAGAGGAAGTTTAGCTGTGCTAACTCCTGTGGAATCTCCCCTGAAAGATCATTTGATGAGAGGTCCAATGACTCGAGTTCATGCAGAGCACCAAGCTGAGATGGAATTGGTCCTGTGAGGGCATTGTGTGACATGTTTAGCCCACGGAGGAGAGCAAGCTCTCCGATCGACTTGGGAATGGTACCATTGAGTGCATTGTCAGAAACATCGATGGTTACAAGGGTCCTCAAGATTTTTGAAAATGTCACGTCATACCCTTTATATGTGATCGCAGCAGTAAACTGGTATGTCTGTGAAAATCGACTGTACTGATTTTCCATTGACAGTGATTCATCAGAAGATTTGACCATCATGGATTTGAATGTCTTGAACCACTTAATAGGCAGTGTGCCAGAGAAACTATTTGAGGCCAAAGAAAGGATCCGTAGTTTCATGAAATCACAATTGTTTTGCTCTCCCAAAACAGAAGGCCCAACCATCCCGAAGAACTTGTTAGACTTCAGAACAAGGACTTGAAGTTTAGGAAGCACACTCATCCAACATGGAAAAGTGTCACTGATCTGATTGTCTCCGATGTCGAAAACCTGCAAGTCTCTGCATTCAACTAGAGATCTGGGAAGCTGCCCTTCGATTGAGTTTTTGCTAAAATCCAATTCCTCAAATGCAGAGCCTTTCTTGATATTATGTGGTAACTTTCCAGTGATTTGATTCCCTTCCAAGTTTAATGCGCTCAAGGAATTCGTATTCTCAATCAAGCATGATGGGATAGAACCGCTCAAATTGTTGTAAGAGAGATCAAGGAGCACAAGGCTTCTTGCATCACAAATCGATGATGGAATTTCTCCGGACAGGTTATTCCTAGAGGCCATGAAATAGCAAATACCGCTAAGTTGATAACTAAAATTAAATGGCATGGATGAGAACTGGTTATTTGAGCAATCAAGCGACGCAAGGTCTGGTGCAGGTGTGGGTATAGGCCCTTCGAATTGGTTAAAACTGAGATCAACAGACTCTATATCAACGGGAAGAGCGTTGCATCCTACGCTGCTGAATTTGTTGTGTGATATGTTTAGGAGAACCAACTGGCTCCAGGTTTCCCATGCCCATTGAGGTATAGCGCCAGGGATTTTATTGTCTGAAAGGTCAAGATAATGAATAAAACTCATGTGCCTCAAGGCATCAGGGAACTTGGACATGTTACATGATGCTAGACGCAATATGTCCATATTATTAACATGCGAAGAGTTAACGTCACCATCTACTACGGTGAGTCTGTTGCCTGAAAGATTCAAACTAAAGAGGTGAGGTAGTTTCCAGAATGAGCTGAGCTCCACAGTACCTGTGAGGTTGTTCGAATGGAGATACATGATTTTTAAGTGAGTTAGATTGAAAATGTGTGGCGATATTGTACCATAAAAATTGCACCTATACAATTCTAATCTAGTTAGGTTCTTGAGATTACCTATTGAAGAAGGTATCGGTCCAGATAGACCACAATTAGAGAACCGGAGAAGTACCAAGGAGGTTAAATTTGCGATCCAAGATGGTATAGTTCCTACTATACCAGCTCCTGTTGCCTCTAATAATTTTAAGGATGTGAGTTGTCCAATTGAAGAGGGAAGCTCTTGTCTAAAGTCATTTGATGCAACGCCCAACTCGTTCAACGATTTGAGATTGCCTATGGAACTGGGAATAGGACCAGAGAAGTTTGTGCTGCTAACAATCAAAGTTGTCAAGCTACTGTCTGGTGAGAAATTGGGCAAAGAACCGTAGATGTTGGTATTATAGCTGATATGAACAGTTGTTAAGTTCCTGTTTTGGAATATTCTTTTTGGAAACAATCCTTCAAGGCCATTATCAGCAAGATCAAGAACACGTAAGAAGTGCAAATCAGCGAAGGAGTCTGGAACTGGACCATACAGGTCATTATACTGTAGATTAATCTCAGTGAGTTAGTGTATGCTAGAGAGAGATGTGCAGATGGGACCAAAGAGTCTGCAATGCCGTAAACTCAGAACCTGGAGTTGAGGAGCACTGGAGTTTGTTAAGGCACTGCACCAATCTTCACCGTTGTCAGACAAGTCCACCCTGCCAAGATAAAGCTCTCTCAAACTGCTGAGATTTGCTACTAGCGACCCAATGTTTGGTTCTACGACCCACCAAGAAGGATCTGACCATGTAGCCAATGAGCGGAAATGGTCGTCCTCATCTACAAGATAAAATGTCGTGGAGAGGTCAAGAGATACCAAATTGTTCACTTGGCTACTAGTCCGAAACAGACTGTCAACAAGGATGAATCTGTCAAAAAAGAAGATTATTCAATCAGCTTCATGTGCCATCTGTAACAGCGGGGATGAAACAGCAAACCACCTATTCCTGACATGCCCGTTTGCGATCAACTTCTGGACAAAAGTGCGAATTCAGCCAGCTATACTTGATGTGCAACTCTTTCATCAGCTGACCAATTCACCTTTACTTCCGTCGAAACACCTCCATGTCTTCTACATCCTCTGTTTCTGGGCGCTCTGGAACCATAGGCATGATGTGGTATTCAGGGAGCAGCAACCATCTTTAGCTGCCTGTTTACACCGAGCGATAAGCGAATTGAGGTAGGTGAGCTCAGTGAGCCGTTCGAACCCAATGGTGGGAATATGAGACCCGCTGAAATTGTTCCACGCGAGGTTAAGGTGCCTGAGCGAAGTGAGCTCGAAAAGCGCAGGGTCAAGAGCAGCGCTCTCCAATCCGCATTCACCGAGGTCAAGCGAGGTCACACGGCCAACGCCGATGCCGATGCCGCAGCGGACGCCCTCCCAGCGGCAGCAGTCCGTGCCGGCGCGCCATGATGCGAGGGTGCAGTCGGACTTGTTGGTCATGTTGAAGGAACGTTTCAGGCGGAGCAGCGCCGCTGCCTGGTCGGGCAAGCACGGGGCCGGCATGGCAGCAGTACTTCGGTTGCTGTACGTGGCAAGGGAGTAGCAGAGGTGTTGGAAGCCTAACAGGAGATGAAGGATGAGCAGGTGTAGTAGCAGTGGTGGTGGCCCGTGTCGACGACCAATGGCAATTGGGGACGACATGTCGCCGACGATCAACTTGGTGTCTTGGTGTGGTTTAGTTTATCGGAGAACTAGCTTCGAGGTGTACCTTGTGTACTGTGTATATATACATCAATGGCAGTACTATGGCAAGCCTGAATCTATTGCCTTTTTTTTCTTCATTTTTTCTGTCCCCATTTTTATCCCTGATTTCAGACAAATGGAATGAATGACTGGCTAGGAGCCTAGGAGGCTAGGACTAGGAGGCGAGCTTACCGTGCAGCTGCCGTAACAGGCTAACAGCGTAAGCACTGACGGGTGGTGGACTGGCCGGACTCGTCGTGACTCCGCGCCAGTCATGCATGGGCCATCCAACTCTAACAAACCAGTTATTTACTAGTACAATGAAATGAGGTCACAACTCACAACATATAAAATGCGAATATAGCGAAATCGCATGTTTTTTCGCGAACACGTAAAAGGATTGCACATTAATATATTAGATGGAATAGAGTTTTGATACACAACGCAATCAGCCAGACTGGCTTATGCCAAGGAAAGGAAGAAAATGTCAACAAAAGCTGTACTACGGCGGTTAAGCATAACTCCGATTGGCGCAAAGGGGAAGAGCCATACTACACTCCAAGAAAACTCCAAACGTAGCAATGCCCGCTAAAGACCATAGAAGGCCCTCCGAGCGGATGGACTCTAGAAAGCATATGTAGTATAGTGATTGCAATGACCCGAGTAGTATCCTAAGGTTCTGAACTCAAATCTTCATAGGAGCGAATTTCATATTATATTGTTTGAGTGCCTAAGTTGTACGATTTAAAAAGACTGCATATATCCGGTTGTAAAAAATATACATGCAGTCTTTTTAAAAGAGACATCTTAGAAGCTTGTTATAGGATACCAAAAACTGATAATTTGTTGAAGGACATTTCCAAGCTAATTAGAGAGAGAAATACTTTATAAAAACAATAATGGTTCTAAGGCTAGCTACAAGCTTTTAAGCTAACGCTGAAATGAAAATGAAATACTACTATGATGTATGCTAGCAATATACTTGGCGTAGTGGCAATTAATAGTTGCATAATTTCAAAATTTTCACTCCAACGTTAGGTTAGAAGCTTGTGGCCCCAGAGACATTCTCGTGTTTTTCAAAAATTCTCTTTCAATTGGTGCAAAAATGTCTACCGGTTTTCTAGGGTGTTCTTCAACTATAACACGTTTTTGTGATCTATACTAGCAATTTACATAAATTTTAGATGTCTTGTAACAAATTTTGCTTTTTTTTTGAAAGAAAAAAGATACGAAAAATATAAATCTTTTCTATCGTATATAACCCTATCTCCATGGTGAGAACGATGATGTTTTACAATACGTATAGCGAAACTTCAAAAGCTTAAATCATTAATATATGTAAAACTATCAAGATTTATAAAATGTAAATTTTATACTAGTAGATTTATTTTGAAAAACTCTTTTTTTCCATTTAAGGGAGGGTTTTAATATTTTTTTAATAAATATAGTTTAATTTAAAAAATGACGATAAAACATATTCATTCAACGTTGTATTCATCATCTTTTAGGAACTGTATGTAAACACTAGGATTGGAGTCTTGAGATATGGCTGACATGATTCTACCTTGATACCGCCGGAACTAGTATTAGTTAGTGTTTTTTCCAAAACACATTATAAACACAGATCTAATACTAGTTTAATCATAGTACCCCTCTTATCCTAAAATAAATTAATTTAGTATGAGATATGATATATTTTGATACTATAAATCTGGATAGCCAATAAGATATATCAAATCGTAATCCAGATTCGTAGTACTAGCCTGGCAGCTAAGGGGGTAACTTATAATTACCCCATGACATGAAAAGATCTACATAAATCCTAGATTTTATAGCTTATAAATGAAAATATCAACATAAATCCTACTCCCTTTGTTTCATATTATAAGTCATTTGACTTTTTTTTCAAAGTTCTTTACGTTTGACCAAATTTATATAAAAAATAGTAATAACATTTATAACACCAAATAAGTTTCATTAAATTTAATATTAAATATATTTTGATAATATGTTTGTTTTGTATTGAAAATTGTTAATATATATTTTTTCTACAAACTTAATCAACCTTAAATAAATTTTACTCAGAAAAAAATCAAATGAGTTATAATATAAAACGGAGGAAATTGTTTTCATAACTCGTAACTTATTATGTCAGGGAGACAGGGAGTATGTCCGTGGCTCACGTAAATAGGCAATAAGCATATGATGTTCATAAGTTCTTATATTAAATACTAGGCATTAATTAGAACGAAACAAAGAAATTTTCCGTAAGCGACAGCTTTTGCTGTTGAGTCATTTTCTGCACAGTACAAATAAAGACCGTACTGTTAGTTTAAAAAAAAAAAAAGACCGTACTGTTCGGAGCATATGACTGACTGGAACAACGGTCGTGTTACGTATGCCCATCGTGTTCACCTCCCGCCTCATATATAACCAATCTGTCCAACTCCCTTTCTTGCCATTATACGGAGTATTATTTTTCCTAGATCATAGTCATCATTCGAATGCGACAGTATTGTTCTTTTCTGATTAGGATTTATATTATTATACCTCGGTTTTTGTTAGTACATTTTTTTAACTACTAAATAGTACGTTCCACCAAAAACTTTCTATATAAAAAAGCTGCTTTAAAACATCACATATATCCATTTGCCAAGTTTATAGTAGTTAAAACTTAATTAATTATAAACTAATGATTTTTCTCATTTAACGTGCGCCATCTTAATCTTAATTGAGCATGAACTAATGAACTAATGAAGGGGTAGGCAAACCACTAAGGGAGTTGTTTTGTACTGGTTTTAACACTTTGGGAGGTAATATACCCGGTTTTGGGGTTGAGGGATGTAATTCGACAAAGGGAAGAATTGAGGGAGGCAAAATGGACTTATTCCGCAAGGGTATGAGGTGTAACGGTCCAATGTATGTTACTCTTTTCCCGCTGGGCCTTAGGAACTTACGAATGGGCCAAAATTGGCAAGGTCCGTGGGTGAACGAGCCCAGTACAGCATCTGAATGGAATAAGTTCATCCTAGGTTCCTCAACTTAACGTCGAGTCTAGCTGAGATCCCTTAACCCTAAAATCAGAAATGTATATCCCGAAACTCACACAAACCGTTAAAAAAAAAGTCCCCTGGCAGTGTCGACTCTATTTTTGCCCGCTTTTGCTGGCGTGGCGGACAGTGGGCCCACATGTCAGTGTGCCGTTGGAGTGAACATTGAGGCTTATTTCAACCTTGTTTAAACAATCTAATAAAACAAAATATATTCCCAAATACATATTAATTATACGTTGTCATGGAACAGACAACCTACTCATCACAATTCATGGATACAACATACAAGAACCTGAAAGCATCACTATAGTTTTAACGTAGCTGTGGTAACTAATGCATAGACGTTTTTTCAGCTAACAAGTAATCTTACATACAGAGAACTTTTTTCCAAAACGAAAATCTGTTGTCTCGAGACCTTTTCTTGGTGCGGATTCCCCATGTCACAACGATTATAACTGCAAACCCGATGCCAACTCCAAGTCCAACAAAGAGAAACAGTATAACATCCACATGTTTTTCCTCTGAAGGATGTGAGCTTGGTGGTGTTGTCATGTTGCTGCATTCCTTGGACAATGGAAACCCACAGCCGTGCTTAAGAAGAGGAACAGGAGGGAGGGGAGGGACAACAAACCAGTGGTGGCGTCTCTGGATTGGCGCGTGCGCCGTCCTCCCGCCGGCACCGCCTCCATCCTTGTGCCGCTCCCACCGGCGCCACCTCCATCCCCCTACCGCTGGCGCCGCTCCCGCTGGCGCCGCTTGCGCCACTACAGAGAAGAGATGAGAAGGATAGGAGAGAAGTGGGTGAAGAGACTGACGTATGGGACCCACTATTAAATTGGAGAATGTAATGGAGATGCCGTTGGAGGAAAACCTAGATTTGACTCTCTAAATTTTTGGTAAGTTGCTAAATAGGACATTTGGAGAGTCAAAAATAGCCATTCACTTGGAGATGCTCTCGTATATAGTTGGATGTAAAGTAACAATTATTTTGGAATAACTTTTGAATGTTAGAAAGATATGTATTGTGAGACGGATAAAGTATGAGTTGGTTCCGCAGGCTCTGAACTCACAAATTACTCCTTGCAAGATTTTCTGATGCCTCTACTCGATGCAGGAAGAGCTAAAACCGATAAATACAAAAAGAATGACCTGAAACCGAGAAATATAAAAGGATGATGTCTTAAGCTCTTGTCAGCTTAAGGGCTCTTCGGAGCCAAGGATTTTTTTTTTCGGAATTTCAAATGATTGAAATTCTGTGGAAAATTTCCTTTGGAGCCATTTGGATTGTAGGAATGTACTCTAAAATTTCTATAGGATTTCTTCCATTTGTCCGCTTTTTGAAGGATTCCAAACATTTGATCAAACCTCATGTTTTCAGTTTTCTTTAGTCCAAGACAAATGCTTCATCATCTCTTCTCTTTTATCTATTCTAATCAAGTGTTTCATTTAAAATTCCTATGGAGTAGCCAAACACCTCTTTTACTAAATTCATGTGTTCCTATTTCCTATAGAATTGAGCTAGGCATGGCACTCTATTCCTGCATTTCTCCTGTTCCCTATGTTTTTAAGATCAAAGGAGCCAAGGTCTAGTTGTTTAGCCTTCTCTGGACAATCGAAGTTCAAGTTTAGTTTGTGAAAGTTCGCCTTGGCAAAGAGTCTCCCTAGTTGGGCCTCAAACATTATCATGATATATATGATTTCTCATGTATAATTAAATCCCTCTTGGAGACATCATCTATAATTATTAGCATCACACTATCACAGGCTTATTGCCAAAATTGTCCTCATATTATACATATAAATCATACTATAATACACAGTCGAAAAAACCTCTTATGGAACTCAAGAAAGATAAAAGAAAGGGAAAAGAAAGAAAAGAAAGAAGAAAAAAAATGCTGAGCTACTAAAAGCATTTCATCTTGGTCATGTGTCAATATTCTTCCAGCAATGTTGCTCCTTGAAGGAACTTCTGTACTACTATATATGAACGAATGTTGTGCCTCATGAATACAGGCGTTTTTGGTGTGCTGAAAATCACCTCTTACCACACATCTCTCAGATACCTACCCTCCGTTTGGAGGCTCTTCACAAAGCTCTCAGCCTTAGAGCTGTCAAGTGATCCCTGTAACGAAAAAAACCGTCATCAATTTATGCCGGAAATATACTG
Organism: Oryza longistaminata; assembly: GCA_009805545.1. NCBI lineage: Eukaryota > Viridiplantae > Streptophyta > Magnoliopsida > Poales > Poaceae > Oryza > Oryza longistaminata. The sequence goes on from CM020178.1 coordinate 5,760,817, forward strand.
ACGGACAGAATGAAGCAAATTTTATCAGCAAGTGTGTAATGGCTGTGAGAAAAATACCTGTTCCTGTACAATGGTGTGGAGAACTCTATGTACATCTCGGGCCATGCCTTTGGCATCACCACAGACGTAAATGTAACCACCCTGGGAGATCATGTCCCAGATTTCGGAAGCCTGGACAGACAAAGGTAGGAAATATGAGCAACGCTGAACAAAAACATGAATTTGCAGATCGACGAACATGTTTGAAAGTGTCAAGTAGTTTAATTACTTTCTGCGACATTTTGTGCTGCACGTATTCCTTCGTAGGGCCCTCACGAGAGAAGGCGAGAACCAGCTCGGACAATGCTCCTTCCTCAAGGAAAGTGTTCAGCTCATCCTCATAGATGAAGTCCTGCAAAGTTTATAATATGTCAGCTACATTAAAGAACCCTCTAGTGTTTTAAGGATATTCATGTTATGCAGAGTGTCTATTTGGTGCGTACCATCTTGCTGTTTCTGCATCCAAAGAAGAATACGGAGCGACCAAGCTCAGCTCCTGATTGTTTTTGAGACAGCCTCTCCTGATATCATGAATGCATTTATATATTAGTTACTTCTCATAATAAATATCAGTAGTGATGTAAAATTATCATTGAACAGCAAGAAACCTGCAAGAATCCGCGGAAAGGCGCAAGACCAGTTCCTGGGCCAATCAAGATAAATGGTGGAAGTGAAGGATCAGCAGGATGTTTAAAGTTAGATTCTCACAAAAATTGGAGACCAGCTGCAGTTCTTGGTCTGTTCTGATGGTATAGCATTCTGCAAAATTAATTACAACAGGAGATAAATCGATGATAAAGGCGCAACAACAAAAGGAAGTTACCTAAAATGAGACGACAGCATGATACATCAATGCATTTATGCATCACCTTCTAAACACATTTACTTAGCTTGCAGGTCTTTGTGTGTTGAAAGTCATGATACGGTATAATTACATCCCTGATGAGTCATAAAGTTGTTTGGACACTTGCAAATATGCCAGGGGAGTTCAGGGCGTTAATAGGAGCACCATTAACCTGCAAATATGGACCCACTCATTGATCTAGCCTCAAACAACTTCTCTGGTCCATTGCCGCAAGATCAATGGTTTAAGAAATTGAAGTCCATGATGATCGGATACTCGAATACGTCATTAGTCATGGATCATGAAGTACCACGAGTAGGAAGGTACAAATTCAGTACTACGATCACATATAAAGGGAGTGCCGTCACATTGACCAAGATTTTGAGGACATTTGTATTCATCGATGTCTCAGAAAACAATTTCCATGGGAGCATTTCAGGGACTATTGGAGAACTTATTCTGTTACACGCACTCAACATGTCACACAACTTCTTGACAGGACCGATTCCATCTCAACTCGGCCATTTGAACCAGTTGGAGGCTTTGGACATGTCCTCAAATGAGCTTTCAGGAGTAATTCCTCAGGAGCTAGCATCCTTGGACTTCCTTGCAATATTGAACCTGTCATACAATAAGCTAGAGGGAAGAATACCACAGTCACCTCATTTCTCTACATTCTCCAGCATCTCATTTCTGGGGAACAAGGGTTTGTGCGGCCTTCCTCTGTCGAAAGGATGCAGCAACACGACATCTCTGAATGTGATCCCTTCTGAGAAGAATCCTGTAGACATCGTGCTATTCCTTTCTGCTGGACTGGGATTCGGCCTTGGATTTGCCATTGCAATTGTAGTAGCATGGGGAATTCTCATTAGGAAACGGTCCACAGTAAGGCAGAGAGCTCTCTGAATTATCTCCTGAAATATTTTTTTTCTGTATCAAGGTCACTTGCAGTATATTTGTAATCAAGGCTATGCCATTGCCGTCGCAAGCTAATAATATTCGAATCTTGCATCATATGCAGAGTGACATACTACAAATTTTACTCAAAGTCACCGGGATTGATTTTCTGAAATCTGACATCTAGAGCAAATTAACAATTGACGCCAATCGTTGTTAAACTTAGGAAAAAAAGTTCATTTTTGCATCCCTCGACTAACGGTTAAGCTTCATTCGCATCCCTATATATAGAGTGGAGCTAAAAAAATGACATTGGGGTCACTCTTTTCACATATCATGGTGCAAATGTCTAATAAGAGTGATTTATTAACTAGTTAGAATATTTTGGTAGTGTAATTAGCGAAAGTCAAAGCGCGGACGCGCGGTTGAGGACGTGAATGAAACTCCACTATTAGTTGAGGGACATTAATTATTATTGAATTCCATATTAGCCAAAAAAAAAAAATCTCCTGCTCTATTCAGGGTGTGTTTAGTTTCTGAAAAAAGTTGAAAGTTTGAAGAAAGTTGGAAGTTTCAAAAAAAAATTAAAAGTTTATTTGTGTAGGAAAGTTTTTATGTGATATGATGTGATGGAAAGTTGAGAATATGGGAGAAACTAAACACGGTCCCAATGAAAAGACACTACCGTGCTGTTTTCTGTTAAAAAAATATTAGCAAAAAATAATTCAATGAGAGGGAGAGGGAGAGATAAGTGAGAAGTGGGGATGTGATAAGGATAAGGGAGAGAGGAGCTAAATAATCCTAAGCAGCCCTTTTTTTAAGGCTCTCATGCGGCTGGATTGGCTCGTAGTGATATGTGCCTTTTTTCACCTATAATATGTCATTATAATATGTTATAGGTGGTAGTTTCTTTTTTTAAAAAATGCTAATGATGTAGATATTGGTTTTTATTTAAAACCGGCAACTATATGTGTTTAAAGGTGTCAATTTTTTTAACCTAATAAAGGTGGGAAATGGTCAATAAGTGTATGTTTTAAATGAACTGGCACCTATTAACCGTCTTCTGTTAGGGATTCTGTAGTAATGCTCTTTCGGTCTATTTCAAATGAAGCATTAAATCTTATGGTTAAAAATTTGAAAGATTTGAGCCTCAAAAACTGTCGACGGATTACTAGCTAGTTCCTTCTTCCAATTGATCAGGCCACACCGCAACAAGCAAAGCATCCTTTCCATCCATAGATGCTCTCTTTCTGGCGTGGCCAATTCAAGAAGCTACACCAGTAGCGCACGCGCGCATGTACCATCCATTCTCTCACAAAGCTTCTTAAAACTCGTGTTACAGCCAGCTACAAATCTATCACGCACTTTTCTTCAATCCCTTTTAATTCAACATAAATCTGAGGCGCCAACTAGGTGCGCTCTCTTCCAATGACATTTGAAGTTTTTTTTAAGGTAGAAGAGTAGCCATCTTTCGGCATCATTGTTTGTTTATTCGAGAAATAAGCCAAACGACATATTTACAGATGAAAATAATTTGTGAATACAATTTTTATATACGTGTTCTTAGCGATTTAAGAAAAACTTCGATTAAAAAACCTAAAATCAACTTCAACTTTAAGGTTGTAAATTTGAATTTTGACTAATAAGCATAAGTGTAGATGAGACTGTTTGTTTTAATAGAACAAAGAGTAACGAAAAAGCTATTTACAGGACATTGGAAAGGACCCGCGCCTGAACTTGTATATTGTCTCACCACCAGGGTTTACGTTACCGCCGGTAACCACACGGTTACCGCGGTTACTGGGCATACCGCGGGGTATGTTAATATAAATACCGCGGTACCCTCCTTAAATTCAAATAAATTTAAAAAATAATTTAAATTGTGACTTGATTTACCATAAATATTCTTTAAGCATGAATAAAATAGTTTTATATTTGTAATAATTTTGAATAAGACAAATGGTCAGATGTTGATAAGAATCAATGGCGTTATATATTAAAAAAAATAAAGGTAGCTTATTTGAGAATGGAGAGTATGCGGCTCACGTAAACAGGCAATAAGCATATGATGTTCATAAGTTCTTATACTAAAGATTGGACATTAATTAGAACAAAACAAAGAAATTTTCCGTAAACGACAACATTTGCTGTTGAGTCGTTTTCTGTACAGTGCAAATAATGACTGTACTGGTCGGAGCATATGACTAACTGATGAACAACGGTCGTGTTACGTATGCCCATCGTGTTCACCTCCAGTCACGCCTCATATTAACCATTTTGTCCAACTCCCTTTCTTGCCATTATACGGAGTTTTTTTTTTCTGGATCCGAATGAGACAGAGAAGCAGCAACATCAGCGGCGATTGCTCTTGGGATGACTTTTAAGATACATTCTAGTGCAAAGTATATATTTGCAGTATATAAAAGGGTGGGTTTGGTATTTATTAAAAATCTGAAAATGGCTGTCCAGTCATTGGAAATTGAGATTTATTTTCATCGGGAGTAATTTTCCATCGATAGTAGAGATTCTTTTGGTCGCACTTGCATCTAAAAGTATATATCAACACTGTTAAGTTTTGACATGCATAGCCATGATCCATGAAATTGATAGATGCATGACTAGGTAGTTCATATTTTTTTTGCCAGACATATCAAGTTCTATGTATCTACTATGTTGATTTCTCGTTCAAATAATTTATGACGAGATGATTTGCCAGTTCTATCAATCCCTGCATGGAGGCGGCACCAGGAGATAGTCATGCAAAATGAAAACGATGATGGCTATCAGTACAATTTCTCAATGGGGTTGGGACTGGTGACCGAGAGAACGAGAGGCTGGGGCGCGCCGTCGCCGACGGCACTGAATTTGGCTCAGGCGCTTATTGTGCCAAAGATAAAAGAGATAAAGCTGAAAAGAAACTGAAAAATAAGGAGAACAACAAGAAAACTTGACAGCCTCGCATGTGTTTTGTTGGGATATTGTCACAATATCTTCGGCACCGCACATAATCCACACATTAGTCTCATCTATAATTTTGGTCACTAGTTGAGACAATTGAGTTTCCTAATTGCGGATCACTCGTTTGTTTCATTCGCACCAAATTTCTCAAGCCACCATCACTAGTAATATGCCCGTACTAACGTTACGGTGACAATTTGTTAGTACGGTGAAAATTTTAGTTAGTGCACGAACAACCTACAAGCTTGTGCAGATGTGTCATATGATTTCCTAAACTCTCAAAATATATTTTCGAATTTCCGAACTTGTCTCGGGTATCACATAGGTCCAAACGGGCTCCAACCTTCTCTGTACGTTGACGTGGCATGCCATGGTGGCGTCTACATGTATTTTCGGATTTCCGAACTTGTCCTGAGTATCACATAGGTCCAAACGGGCTCCAACCCGCTTTATACGTTGACATGTCCTAGGTATCACATAGGTCCAAACAGACTCTAACACACTCTGTACGTTAATGTGGTATGCCACAGTGACGTCTAGACGTCAATGTGACTCACACGTCAGTCATATAAAAAATAATAAAACACCTTTTGTCCTCTCTGTCTCTCAACTCTCCACTCTTTTATTTTTCTATATAACTGAAATATAGATTCCACTGACAAAAAAACCACGGTTGTGGTATGCTACATCAGTGCATGGAGCAGGTCGAAGACAATGGCAACACATCACTCCACGTTTTTTTTTTGAAGGCAATGACACCACTTTACTGATTAAGTAGCATCACTACAGAGCACCCCATCAGTCCGGGATCATAGATAGATAGAAATTACAACTGGGGTGCTCAGAAGAACGAGCTAAATAATGCACGGCTGAATTACTCAAGCGCTTAACATGCTTAAAAGAACAAGACAGGAATATAGCAGCGATCGTCTTGATACCATCAATCAGGTAGCCAACTTCAGAATGGTCTTTCATAATTGAATGGATACGTTAATCAGCTTAATCTGCAGCCTACTCAGCTGCTCCTTAATCAGCACAGTGCAGCAATACCAATAAGATTATTTGATACTCAGTCAGGCTATTTGTCAAGGGGAGAAACGCATCTCCTAATAATATTGTGCTTGCTGCAGGAAATTGCTTGCACTCTTTTATCTCACCTCTTTTAATTCAAAAAGCTTTTCTTTTAAAAATAGATTGTCTAAAAAAGCTTTGACAGGATTGAATGGAGATTCATAGCGGACGCTCTCTTGTCGAAAGGAGTATATATCAGACTATTTCGTAAATATTTGATCCTGCATCATATGTTGTTATAAAAAATGGTCAATCGTACGGGTACTATATTATCAGCTCATCGAGGTATTCGTCAGGTTGTCCTTTATCGCCTTAAATTTTGTCCTTGCGATTAATGAACTTCTGACCAAGCTTGCAGATGCAATTAGACATTATCAGATAAATTAGGAACAAAATGTATATATATTTTTAGATAGTATGATTGAACTAATCATTGTAGAGAGAGAATATGAGATATAATAATATATATATGTCATATAGGCCAGACACAAATTGGGAGCAAAATATACCATATAACATAAGAACAAAGTACTCCTGAAGAGGTAAGACAAATATTCAATTTAACCTTTTCTCTTATGAACTCCAGCACAAAGCATCTAGGGCTCCTCTCGGTGAGTGCAAAAGACAGAAAATGCTGCCACAAGTTTCATTGTCGACAGTTTTAAAAAGCAAGCTTACTACTTACAAAGCTAATTCTCCTTTCTCATGGGCAGGTAGGCTTGCCCTCATAAATCTGTCTTGGCTTCCATTCCTATTTTACATGTCCATCATGTTTTCTCAAAAAATTTGATTGCTAAACTAAAATAACTCGCTATTATAACAGGAAATTTTGGTGGACAGGAATTCAAGCAGATGGTGCAAAAAAGGAATGGCTCTTAGTTTGGAAAGACAATTTCATTTTCATGAGGAGCTTGGGCACGAAATGATGGCTGTAATAACTTAATCTAGATTCTAACTAATACCAAATGATCTTCTATCACTCTTGTCCTTAAAAATCAAAATATTTTCCAAACACTTCCTTTTTGAAGCTAGAACAGAAATATAAGCCAAAATCTGCTTTCTGTCTTCTATTCTTTCAGGTAAGGGATGTCTTGGAGGAAGCTTCAGTGTGGCAACTTTCTAAAGGTGATATTTCTATTTTGGAGCCAACCCTGGTGCTCTATTTGGAAAAACATTCATGATCATCTTAATCTTGATAATTCCTTTTCACATTGCCTGATAAGGTTCTGATCTTTGGGATGGAGATAAAAATTGGGATGCTCAGAAATTAACTCAATTTGATAGTGCAGCTCAACATTCAATTATGCAGGTTCAGATTATGGCAGGGGAGAGGAAGATAGGTTTGCTAGAAGACACACCTCAGGAGGATAGACAATTTACAACAATGAAATGTACCCCAATCAAAATCAGGTCGATAATTTAACAAAAAAATCTTTTGAAATTAATCTGGAACACAGGTACATGCCTCCAGAGTCAAAACTTTTGGATGGAGGCTGCTGAGTAATGCTCTCTCCAACTGCTCAAAGAATGCACCACAGGATCAAACCGTTAGTCCAATTGTCAGACCTGTGGTCAAAGGGAGGATGACTTGCATCTCTTCTTTCTCTGTAATTTCAGTCGTTTATGTTGGTTTCATCTCTGACTTTAATCTCAAAGCTGATAATCTTCTTCTCTAAAGGCTCTGTTCAAGATATTATTGCCTATCTTTCAGCTAATGGCATCAATATATACAATCTTTACTTATGCTTTGGCAGTTTGGAAAGCAAGGAATGATATCAACTTCAAACAAAGATTTGGAGCCACAACAAGTGTGACATAGCTACAGGACAAAGAACTAGAAAGTTTTCATCAAATAAGAAGACAGTTGCCAAGAATGGAGAGGAAGTGAAAGTGAAGAAATAATATAAATATCTGTTGGTTAAATTCCTGCAGGAACAAGAAGATAGGATGCCTCTTGGAAGGAAGAGAACAGGAGTAGAAAGGATCAATCCAACAAACACATAGATACTATTGCAAAAATAGAACTCCTTTGCTAGCAGAAGCTGAAGGATTATTTTAGCTATGCAAAGTATCTTAGCTGCAAAGACCCTATTTTTCTAATAACTAATGATAGTAATAAAAACACAAAAACAAAAGAAATGGACATTGCTCTCTGAGGAACCAATTCTTTCAGAATTAAAAATTTTTGCAGGAATCAAATATCGAATTATATGGATCTCTAGAGACTCACAAAGTTTGCAGATGGCCTTGCAAGAGTCAGACAAGAAAGCTCAACTAACAGCTGCTTAGCTTTTGATTGCTCTAATATTACTCATGTTCCAAGAGATGTTCCTACTAAAAGAGTCTTTCCTTCACTCCTATGGAGCAGTTAATGTAACTCATCTTTGTGTTTTAAACGCTTTCTTTTAATAAAGTGCATGAGTTCTCAAAAAAAAAAAATGTGATCCTTCTGAGAGAAGAATCCTGTAGACATCGTCTATTCCTTTCTGCTGGACTGGAATTCGGCCTTGGATTTGCCATTGCAATTGTAGTAGCATGGGAAATATTAAACGGTCCACAGTAAGGCAGAGAGCTCTCTGAAATTATCTCCTGAATATTTTTTTTTCTGTATCAAGGTCACTTTGCAGTATATTTGTAATCAAGGCTATGCCATTGCCGTCGCAAGCTAATAATATTCGAATCTTCATCATATGCAGAGTGACATACTACAATATTTACTCAAAGTCACGGGATTGATTTTCTGAAATCTGACATCTAGAGCAAATTAACAATTGACGCCATCGTTGTTAAACTTAGGAAAAAAAGTTCATTTTTCATCCTCGATAACGGTTAAGTTTCATTCGCATCCCTATATATAGAGTGGAGCAAAAAAATGACATTGGGGTCACTCTTTTCACATATCAGATGGTGTAAAAGAGTGATTTATAACTAGTTAGAATATTTTGGTAGTGTAATTAGCGAAAGTCAAAGCGCGGACGCGCGGTTGAGGACGTGAATGAAACTCCACTATTAGTTGAGGGACATTAATTATTATTGAATTCCATATTAGCCAAAAAAAAATTTCTTCCTGCTCTATTCAGGGTGTGTTTAGTTTCTGAAAGTAAATAAAGTAGAGAAAGTTGGAGTTTCGAAAAAAATTAAAAGTTTATTTGTGTAGAAAAAGTTTTTATGATATATGATGTGATGGAAAGTTGGGAATATGGGAAACTAAACAGGTCCCAATGAAAAGACACTACCGTGCTTTCCGTTAAAAAAAATATAGCCAAAAATAATTCAATGAGAGGAGAGGGAGAGATAAGTGAGAAGTGGGGATGTGATAAAGGAATAAGGGAGAGAGGAGCTAAATAATCCTAAGCAGCCCTTTTTTAAGGCTCCCATATGGAGGCTAGTGATATGTGCCTTTTTACCTATAATATGTCATTATAATATGTTAATAGAGTTCTTTTTTAAAAAATGTAATGATTAGTATTATTTATAACGGCATTATGGTTTAGGTGTCAATTTTTTAACCTAATAAAGGTGGAAATGGTCAATAAGTGTATTTTTAAAATGAATGGCACTATTAACCGTCTTCTGTTAGGGATTCTGTAGTAATGCTCTTTCGGTCTATTTCAATGAAGTATTAAATCCTATGGTTAAAAATTTGAAAGTTTTGAGCCTCAAAAACTGTCGACGGATTACTAGCTAGTTCCTTCTTCCAATTGATCAGGCCACACCGCAACAAGCAAAGGCATCCTTTCCATCCATAGATGCTCTCTTTCTGGTGGGGAGAAGGCATATCAAGGAAGCTCACCAGTAAGCGCACGCGCGCATGTACCATCCATTCTCTCACAAAGCTTCTTAAAACTCGTGTTACAGTCAGCTACAAATCTATCACGCACTTTTCTTCTTTCCCCTTTTAATTCAACATAAATCTGAGGCGCCAACTAGGTGCGCTCTCTTTCCAATGACATTTGAAGTTTTTTTTAAGGTAGAAGAGTAGCCATCTTTCGGCATCATTGTTTGTTTATTCGAGAAATAAGCCAAACGACAAATTTTCAGACCGAAAATAATTTGTGAATACAATTTTTATATACGTGTTCTTAGCGAATTTAAGAAAAACTTCGATTAAAAAAAACTAAAATCACTTCAACTTTAAGGTTGTAAATTTGAATTTTGACTAATAAGCATAAGTGTAATGAGACTGTTTGTTTTAATAGAACAAAGAGTAACGAAAAAGCTATTTACAGGATTAAGGAAAGGACCCGCGCCTGGACTTGTATATTGTCTCACCACCAGGGTTTACGTTACCGCCGGTAACACACGGTTACCGCGGTTACTGGGTACCGCGGGGTATGGTAATATATACCGGCGGTAACCTCCTTAAATTCAAATAAATTTAAAAAATATTAAATTTTTGATAAATTTAACACGGTTTTTCACGGTTACCGATAACCGTGCTTACCGCCGAGCGGCGGTGTACCCCGGTACCGGCGGTTTGGGAAACCCCTGCTCACACTTTTACCCAAGTTATGGTCTCTTCTTTGATTTTTCTATTACGGTGGATGGGGTTGCTGCGATGTGGCGGAAGATTCTCGTGTTTCTCTCTGCACCATAGCTCCCAGATTTTAACGTCTTGTTAGGGTGTGTGGTGTCGATCGAGAGTGTTTGCAGCCAGCCAGCCACCATCTACAGGTCCACATTTGCAGCTCGACGTTTGAAGTCGTGTTACGTGGAGTAGTACTATTAGTTGGGATCAACTCGATACTGACTGGAATTGGATGCCTAGTTTCCCTTGCCCACCTTGATCATGATCTGTGTCTCAGCTCTCCTATCTTGTTTACTCATTTTCCTTTTTCTCTGAACGGAACTCATTTTCCTTTTTGACTTCTTCGTGATGCTCATTTCTGGCAACAAGCCAACAACCAATGCTTGTTGCTCTTTCTAACTAAAACTGCTCTCACCATCTCAAAAATCTGGGCCGACGTAACTTTCGTCGGCCTGGCGATAAACAAATAGTGGTGGCGACTATCAGTCCAGCAATGCCATCTGGTCATGGCAGACCGGCCACCATTGCTGCGGCTGGGGATACCTGAGAGGGTGTTGAGGTGAGGAGTAGGCAAAACAAAAGTAAAACATCCTTTGACTTTTGATCGATCGATTTGCGATCGTTGTGAGCACGTGCTTGGAATTTGTCACCACCCTTGACTACTTGGCCATTTCAACTTCCTAAATTCGTATATCGAGACGTAATTCCTCCATACGTGGTTCAATTGCGGTAGTAGACTACTCGTCAGAAGTTCAAAACCTATCGGATAAAGAAATTATTTTTTACCAGCGTACTCTCTCCGTTTCTATAATAATTGACGTTTTGAACAATGTTGAAGTCAAACTTTTATAACTTTGACCATCAATAACTTTAAAAATATTTAGTTTAAAGAAACTAGAACAAGATACATAAATTTGTCTTTCAAAACACTATAAAAAAATAAACATGCATTTATTTATTATATATTATAATAAAAATAAAGGTCAAAGTGTATTTTATAGACCGTGTCATTGTTCAAAACGTAAATTAAAATGAAACCGGAGGGAGTATGCGATAAGACGAGTAACTTCTTTTGGACGATGACTCTGAAAATTTTGAGTGTTGTTTCCTTGATTTTTTGGCTAAATAAGTCGTGTACAAAGACTAGTGAGTACGGTAGAATCCTCCCTCCATACACCTGACCCAATCTAAGCTCTTACTTATAGCTGCTAACCCAATCAAACTAAGCTGCTATTATGCCCTCCACAATGACCGTTACAAGCTATTGTTCATGCCATTGCTGCTGCTCCTCTTACACACCCAGCTCGTTGTCCCTTCTTCATCAGCAACATCAGCTACGCACACCAACCACACCGGAGCGCCGCCGCCGGCGGTTCCATGCATGCCGGACCAGGCATCGGCGTTGCTCCGACTGAAACGATCCTTCTCCATCACCAACAAGTCCGTGATCGCCTTCCGGTAATGGAACGCGGGCGAGGA
>CM020178.1:5772657-5804549 GCA_009805545.1 Oryza longistaminata
GGAGGATTGCTGCCGGTGGGAAGGCGTCCGCTGCGGCGGGGGCGGCGGCGCCGGTGGCGGCGGCCGTGTGACATGGCTTGATTTGGGTGACCGTGGCTTGAAGAGTGGCCACCTCGATCAGGTGATTTTCAAGCTGAATTCCCTGGAGTATCTCAACCTGGGTGGAAATGACTTCAACCTGTCCGAAATCCCATTCACTGGCTTCGAGAGGTTGAGTAAGCTCACCCATCTGAACCTCTCCTCGTCCAACTTCGCAGGCCAAGTGCCTGTACATAGCATTGGTCAGCTCACAAATTTGATCTCCCTTGACCTCTCCTTTCGTTTCAAAGTTACTGAACTATTCGATATGGGTTACTTATATACCGGTGCATACTCTCACGAATGGCAGCTCGTCCTGCCGAACTTGACAGCCTTGGTTGCAAATCTTAGCAATTTGGAGAAGCTTCGTCTTGGCTTTCTTGACCTATCACACCAAGAAGCTAACTGGTGCAATGCTTTAGGCATGTATACTCAAAATCTTCGTGTTCTCAGCCTGCCCTTTTGCTGGTTATCTAGCCCCATTTGCGGGTCGCTCTCCAACTTGCGCTCACTGTCAGTTATTGACATGCAGTTTAGTGGTTTGACGGGTCGGTTTCTAGATTTCTTTGCCAACTTATCCTCCTTGAGTGTTCTCCAGCTTAGCTTTAATCACCTTGAAGGATGGGTCCCTCCTTTAATCTTTTAGAACAAGAAGCTAGTGGCTATTGATCTTCACAGAAATGTTGGATTAACTGGTACTCTGCCTGATTTTCCCGTGGATAGTAGTTTGGAGATTTTGCTTGTTGGTCACACCAACTTCTCTGGTACGATACCAAGTTCCATTAGCAACCTCAAATCTTTGAAGAAGCTAGGCCTTGATGCAAGTGGTTTTTCTGGAGAGTTGCCCTCAACAATTGGTACGCTTAGACATTTGAATTCATTGCAGATCTCTGGGTTAGAGGTAGTAGAGTCGTTTCCCAAATGGATCACAAACTTAACTTCCTTGGAGGTCCTTGAGTTTTCCAATTGTGGCTTACACGGAACGATACCTTCTTCTATTGCAGACCTGAAAAAATTGACAAAGTTAGCAGTATATGCCTGCAATCTTTTTGGGGAAATACCTCGACATATATTCAATTTAACACAACTGGATACCATCTTTCTTCATTCAAATAGTTTTACTGGCACAGTCGAACTCTCCTCATTCTTGACACTACCAAACCTATTTGACTTAAGCCTCTCACACAACAAATTAACTGTAATAAATGGAAAAAGCAATTCTTCATTCAAATCCTTCCCCAACATAGGGTACTTGGGTTTGTCATCTTGTAACATGACTAGATTTCCGAACATTTTGAAACATCTAAACAAGAATGAAGTGAATGGCATTGATCTTTCACATAACCATATCCAAGGGGCCATACCCCATTGGGCATGGGAGAACTGGAAAGATGCTCAATTTTTCTTTTTGAACTTGTCACACAATGAATTCACTAATGTTGGCCACACCATCTTTCCTTTTGGTGTAGAAATGTTGGATCTCAGTTTTAACAAGTTTGAGGGGCCAATACCACTTCCCCAAAACTCTGGAACGGTGCTTGATTACTCAAACAACCGTTTCTCGTCCATACCACCAAATATTTCTACTCAACTTAGAGATACTGCCTATTTCAAGGCATCAAGAAACAACATCTCCGGAGACATTCCAACATCCTTTTGTACTAATAAACTACAGTTTCTTGATCTCTCTTTCAATTTTTTTAGTGGATCAATTCCTCCTTGCCTGATCGAGGTTGCCGGTGCATTACAAGTACTAAATCTGAAACAAAATCAACTTCATGGAGAACTACCACATTATTTCAACGAAAGTTGCACATTGGAGGCACTAGACTTTAGTGACAATAGGATTGAAGGAAATTTGCCTAGATCTCTTGCTTCTTGCCGAAAATTGGAGGTCCTTGATATCCAAAACAATCATATCGCTGACTCTTTTCCTTGTTGGATGAGTGCACTTCCTAGACTCCAAGTCCTTGTCTTGAAATCTAACAAGTTCTTTGGACAAGTGGCACCTTCTGTTGGCGAAGACAGCAGTTGCGAATTTCCTAGTTTACGTATCCTGGATCTAGCCTCCAACAAATTTTCAGGCACATTGAGTGAAGAATGGTTTACAAGATTGAAGTCCATGATGATTGACTCAGTTAATGGTACATCAGTGATGGAATATAAAGGTGATAAAAAACGAGTCTACCAAGTTACCACTGTGCTCACATACAAAGGATCTACCATGAGGATAGATAAAATACTAAGGACTTTTGTATTCATTGATGTCTCGAATAACGCATTCCATGGAAGCGTCCCTAAAGCTATTGGAGAGTTAGTTCTGCTAAACATGCTCAACATGTTACACAACTCATTAACGGGGCTGGTTCCAACTCAACTTAGCCATCTAAACCAGATGGAGGCTTTGGACCTGTCCTCAAACGAGCTTTCAGGAGTGATTCCACAGGAGCTAGCATCGTTGCATTTCCTCACAACATTGAACCTGTCCTACAACAGGCTGGTGGGAAGAATACCAGAGTCAACTCAATTCTCAACATTCCTGAACAACTCGTTTCTAGGGAATGACGGTTTGTGTGGCCATCCATTGTCAAAAGGATGTGACAACATGACGCTGAATGTTACACTTTCTGACAGGAAATCTATAGACATTGTGTTGTTCCTCTTTTCTGGATTGGGATTTGGCCTTGGATTTGCAATTGCAATTGTAATAGCATGGGGAGTTCCCATTAGAAAATGGTCGCTACTAGGGCAGAGAGTCCCCTGAATTATGTACTAAAAGAAATTTTCCTGTACCAAGGTCATTTGCAGTTCGTTTGTAATCAGGACCATGTCATTGTTGTAGCAAGCTAATATATATTTGAATCTTCTATCTCGAGATAATCGATTACGGGTGTTAAAATGATAATGGTGTTATGCTTATTTAATTACTTTAGAGATACACAAGTCACTAGGATACACGCATTATATACAGATTTTTCTTTCGAAGTATACGTCATATACAAATTTACATACTAGCAATTTTACTATGATTGATTTGCTGCTCAAGCAAAATCTAGCTTCAGCAACTTAGCTCCCACGAAACAGCTGGGTTTGGAATCGGCTTTACAGTGGCCATTGTTCTGGTGAGCGAAACGCTGGAACTAGAACATTTCTCGCTCCACCAGTAATACTGTACTCCTAATTTAGTAGTGAGCGCGTGCGGTGTGTATGAGCTTGTATGAATCTACTCTTTTACGAACAATGCAATATAATTCGACTTCAATTGTAGTCTAAACTGTAAATTAAGGTGGCAGAATCACCTGATGAGTGAGACGATGCTGGTCATGTGGAAAATCTTGATTGCTTTGTCCCCATCTCTCCAGCTTCAAGACCGATGATTAATCGGGTGCGGGAACACATGCTGGATTTGCAAAGCTAGATGATGTCACCTGAAAATGTACTGCAGAAAAGGAAAAACTACTCACGCACCAAATCGACAGGACGATATGTGCAATTTGCTCTCACCTGTGCTGTGCAACTGCACAGGCGCATTCCGTCGAACACGTACCAGGCGGAAGGTAGAGCGCGACGACGTGCAGCGCAGCAGCAGGATTGATTCGCTCCTGCAACGTCTCCATGATGACAGGAAGGTCACTGAGACTTGCCCTGATCGAGCTCCATGTCGCCGCCTTCTAGCTCCGACGGGTCACATTTTCTCGCCGGAGAGATACACGTAGCGGCGGGATTGGGGAAATCCGGTGCACGGTACAGCTGGTGGAGTGGGTGCTGGAATTTAGGTGTGGTGGGAATTGGCAGAGTTGTCGAAGTGGGATGAGACGCCGACGAGGTGAGAAAAAAAGTGGCAGGCGAATGGGGTCGGCGAGGACGGACGGCGAGCGGCGTCGGGGCGCCGGACACAGGGCGTGCACGATGAACTCGAGCGTGTGACGGCGGCGAGTACCACTTTGCCCTTGGCGCGCAGGTAGATGCTGTCCTTGACCGGCGCTCGCCACGAGGATGGCCGGTTTGAGACCCTTCGTCCGCCGGTGCATCCACCCCGTGGATGCATTCCATGGAAGCATTCCTGAACCTATTGGAGAGCTAGTTATGCTAAACACGCTCAACATGTCACAAAACTGCGAAAGGCCATGTAAAGCCTGACTTACCTCAACATAATGTTGAGTTCAAATCTTTATAATAGCGAAATTTAGATTGAATTATTTAAAAGGTTAACTTTTCATTTTTAAAATACCGTATATAAGCAGTTGCTAGGTAAAAAAAATATCGTTCTTTAAAAAGTAAAAAAAACGTGTCGCACAACTCATTAACTTGTGCCGTCTAAACCAGATGGAGGCTTTGGACCTGTCCTTAAACGGGAAGAAAATTATATAAGACTGAAGTCTTACCCTCATCCGAAGGACTTTGTTGCTCTGCACGACACCTGTTCCGCACGAATCACAGCGCATGCTTACTCCCTCAATCTCCCTCGTGTCTCTTCGGTTACTCGTTCTTTCGCTCCTGGCGAAGTGGCGAGGCGTCGAGCTCGGGCCCGTCCGACCACCCACGCGGCGGCGCCCCGCAGCATCGAGCTCATGAGGGCAGCCAGGAATTAGAATCAAGGCATCAAGCTCGTGCTTCCGGCCTGCTTGTAGAAGATATCTCAAGATTTGGAAGAAGGTGTGTCATCGATGATCGATTCGAATCTGCTCCTTGAAACTGCAAAGAGTTGCCCCACGATGAAATTATTCAACGATTAGATTTTGCTTGCCATTGAGTTTAGTCTGTATGGTGCATTGCACTGATTATCTTTGCTGGTGATTGAACTTGATTGAGCCTTCAAAGATTTCTTTGTATTTGAGTCTTTCAGGATTATAATATGTTGATGTCTTGACGATTCTTCCCGAGCAGCGACTCATGCGAGCATGGATGCTGCTGAGTTTCTCTGCCACATCGCGAATCCCGCTCGATGCCCGCGACAGCGACAGCCGCGAGCTCGACGCCTCGCCGTCTCGCCGTCTCGCCGAGAAGAGCAAGAGAATGAGGAACCGGAGGCAAAAGGATGAGGGGAGTAAGCCTGTCTTGTGATTCGTGCGGGGACAGGTGTCGTACAGAGGAATTAAGTCTTTCGGATGAGGGTAGGACCTCCCATCCTATATAATTTTCTTCCGCATCGTTGCACTTCCTCACAACACTGGATCTGTCATACAACAAGCTGGTGGGAAGAATACCAGAATCAACTCAGGCTCATCTAAAAATTCCGTCACATTAAATGTTTGACATATGCATGAAGCATTGAATGTGGACGAAAAAAACTAATTGCACAGTTTACATGTAAATTGCGAGACGAATCTTTTGAGACTATTTACGCCATGATTTGTCAATGTGGTGTTACAGTAAATATTTATTAATGACGGGTTAATTAGGCTTAATAAATTTGTCTCGCAGTTTACATGCGTAATCTGTAATTTATTTTGTTATTAGTTTACGTTTAATACTTCAAATGTGTGTCTGTATACTTCAAACTTAGGCTGTGTTTAGTTCACGTCAAAATTGGAAGTTTGGTTGAAATTGGAACGATGTGACGGAAAAGTTTGAAGTTTGTGTGTGTAAAAAAGTTTTGATGTGATTAAAAAGTTAAAAGTTTGAAGAAAAACTTTGGGTCTAAACACGGCCTAAGGAACTAAACACAGCCATTGTGCGGTTCCTCTTTTCTGGATTGGGATTTGGCCTTGGATTTGCCATTGCAATTGCAATAGCATGGGGAATTCCCATCAGAAAACGGTCTCCAGTAGGTCGGAGAGCTCTCTGAATTCTGTATTAAAATGAACTTTTCTGTATCAACGTCACTTGCAGTATATTTGTAATCAAGGCTGTGCCATAGTGCCATTGTTGTCGCAAACTATACTCAAGTCACTAGGATAGGATTGATTTGCTGGAATCTGGAGCAAACTGACCATTGCTGCTATCTTTATTTTTTAGTTATAGTACAAGTCACTAGGAGTGTAGGAATCTAGGATCGATACACGCATCATATACATACTCCCTCCGTTAAAAAAAAAAAAAAGACAAACCTGGTTTCCGTGTCAACGTTTGACCGTCCGTCTATTTGAAAAAATTATGAAAAAAATTAAAAAGACAAGTCACGTATAAAGTATTAATCATGTTTTATCATCTAACAACAATGAAAATACTAATTATAAAAAAAATTTCATATAAGACGGACAGTCAAACGTTGGACACGGAGACCAGTGTTTGTCTTTTTTGGGACGAAGGGAGTATATAGTAGCTACATCACACTATAGAGGCTATTGTACTACTACCTCCGTTCCAAAATATAACAACTTTTGGCTATATATCTGGACACGCAGTTGTCCAGATTCATAACTGAAAATACTTATATTTTGGGTTGGAGGGAGAATCAATTTTACTCGAGTCGCTCGGATTGATTTGCTGTTCGATCAAGCAAGCTGAAATCTACCAGCAGCAGCAACTTTAGTTCCCATGAAACAGCTGAAGCGCCGTCGCCTTCGTCATCCCGGCCGGCACCTTCTCGACGAACAGCAGGATCCCCACCGCCTTGGCCGCCTCCACGTCGGCTCGCAGTGATATGTGCCGGTGCTAATGATGTAGATACTGGTTTTTATTTAAAACCGGTAACTATATGTGTTTAAAGGCGTCAGTTTTTTTTTTTACCCAATGGAGGTGGGAAATGGTCAATAAAAGCATGTTTTAAATGAATTGGCACCCATGAACCGGCTTCTATTAGGGATTCCGTAGTAATGCTCTTTCGGTTTCTTTCAGATTAAGCATTTCTTCCAATTGATCGGGCAACACCGCAACAAGCAAAGCATCCTTTCCAGATGCTCTCTTTCTGGCGTGGCCAATTCAAGAAGCTACACCGGTTGCACACGCGCACATGTGCCATCTCATTCTCTCACAAAGCTTCTTAAAACTCGTGTTGTAGTTAGCTACAAATCTATCACGTACTTTTCTTCTTTCTCTTTTAGTTCGACATAAATCTGAGGCGCCAACTAGGTGCGCTCTCTTCCAAAACATTTGAAGTTTTTTTTAAGGTAAAAGAGTAGCCATCTTTCGGCCTCATTGTTTGTTTATTTGAGGAATAAGGCAAACGACATATTTACAAACGAAAATAATCTGTGAATAAAATTTTTATATACGTGTTTTTAGCGATCTAAGAGCAAAGACTGAAAAATAAACTTCGATTAAGAAAACCCCAAATCAACTTCAACTTTAAGGTTAAAATTTTAAATTTTAGCTCATAAACATAAGCATAAGTGAAGATGAGACTGTTTGTTTTAATAGAATAAAGAGTAACAGAAAAGCTATTTGCGGGACGGAGAAGGACCCGCGCCTGAACTTGTAAATTGACAAATTGTGTCACCACTTTTACCCAAGTTATGGTCTCTTCTTTGATTTTTCTATTACGGTGGATGGGGTTGCTGCGATGTGGCGGAAGATTCTCGTGTTCCTCTCGCAACGTAGCTCCCAGATTTTACACGGCTTGTTAGGGTTGTGTGGTGTCGAGAGTGTTTGCAGTGCAGGCTTGCAGCCACCATTTCCTCAACTGAGGTAGCGTTACCCCATTCCTGGATTCACAGGTCCACATTTGCAGCTCGACCTTTGAAGTCGTTGCTACGTGGAGTACTAGTATTAGTTGGGATCAACTCGATCCTGACTGGAATTGGATGCCTAGTTTGCCTTGCCCACCTTGATCTGTGTCTCAGCTCTCCTATCTTCTTTGCTCATTTTCCTTTTTCTCTGAACGGAAACTCATTTCCTTTTTGACTTCTTCGTGATGCTCATTTCTGGCAACAAGCCAACAACCAATGCTTGTTGCTCTTTCTAACTAAAACTGCTGTCACCATCTTAATAAATCTCGGCCGACGTAACTTTCGTCGGCCTGGCGATAAACAAATAGTGGTGGCGACTATCAGTCCAGCAATGTCTTCTGGTCATGGCAGACCGGCACCAATTGCTGCGGCTGGGGATACCTGAGAGGGTGTTGAGGTGAGGAGTAGGCAAAACAAAAGTAAAACCATCCCTTGAATTTTGATCAATCGATTGCGATCGTTGTGAGCACGTGGTTGGAATTTGTCACCACCCTTTGACTATTTGGCAATTTCAACTTCCTAAATTCGTATATCGAGACGTACCTAATTCGTCCATATGTGGTTCAATTGCGGTAGTAGACTAGTCAGAAGTTCAAAACCTATCGGATAAAGAAATTATTTTTTTACCGTCTTGTGCGATCGATAAGACGAGTAACTTCTTTTGGACGATGAGTCTGAAAATTTTGAGTCTTGTTTCCTTGATTTTTTGGCTAAATAAGTCGTACACAAAGACTAGTGAGTACAGTAGAATCCTCCCTCCATACACCTGACCCAATTCTAAGCTCTTACTTATAGCAGCTAAGTAGCTAACCCAATCAAACTAAGCTGCTATTATGCCCTCCACAATGACCCGTTACAAGCTATTGTTCATGCCATTGCTGCTGCTCCTCTTACACACCCAGCTCGTTGTCCCTTCTTCATCAGCAACATCAGCTACGCACACCAACCACACCGGAGCGCCGCCGCCGGCGGTTCCATGCATGCCGGACCAGGCATCGGCGTTGCTCCGACTGAAACGATCCTTCTCCATCACCAACAAGTCCGTGATCGCCTTCCGGTCATGGAACGCCGGTGAGGATTGCTGCCGGTGGGAAGGCGTCCGCTGCGGTGGCGGCGGCGGCGACGACGACGGCGGCCGCGTGACATGGCTTGATTTGGGTGACCGTGGCTTGAAGAGTGGCCACCTCGATCAGGTGATTTTCAAGCTGAATTCCCTGGAGTATCTCAACCTGGGCGGAAACGACTTCAACCTGTCCGAAATCCCATCCACCGGCTTGGAGCGGTTGAGTAAGCTCACCCATCTGAACCTCTCCTCCTCCAACTTCGCAGGACAAGTGCCTGCACGTAGCATTGGTCAGCTCACAAATTTGATCTCCCTTGACCTCTCCTTTCGTTTCCAAGTTACTGAACTATTCGATATGGGTTACTTATATACCGGTGCATTCTCTCACGAATGGCAGCTCGTCCTGCCGAACTTGACGGCCTTGGTTGCAAATCTTAGCAATTTGGAGGAGCTTCGTCTTGGCTTTCTTGACCTATCACACCAAGAAGCTGACTGGTGCAATGCTTTAGGCATGTATACTCAAAATCTCCGTGTTCTCAGCCTGCCCTTTTGCTGGTTATCTAGCCCCATTTGCGGGTCGCTCTCCAACTTGCGCTTACTGTCAGTTATTGACATGCAGTTCAGTGGTTTGACGGGTCTGTTTCCAGATTTCTTTGCCAACTTATCCTCCTTGAGTGTTCTCCAGCTTAGCTTTAATCACCTTGAAGGATGGCTCCCTCCATATATCTTTCAGAACAAGAAGCTAGTGGCTATTGATCTTCACAGAAATGTTGGATTATCTGGTACTCTGCCTGATTTTCCTGTGGATAGTAGTTTGGAGATTTTGCTTGTTGGTTACACAAACTTCTCTGGTACGATACCAAGTTCCATTAGCAACCTCAAATCTTTGAAGAAGCTAGGCCTTGATGCAAGTGGTTTTTCTGGAGAGTTGCCCTCAACAATTGGTACGCTTAGACTTTTGAATTCATTGCAGATCTCTGGGTTAGAGGTAGTAGAGTCGTTTCCCAAATGGATCACAAACTTAACTTCCTTGGAGGTCCTTGAGTTTTCCAATTGTGGCTTACACGGAACGATACCTTCTTCTATTGCAGACCTGAAAAAATTGACAAAGTTAGCAGTATATGCCTGCAATCTTTTTGGGGAAATACCTCGACATATATTCAATTTAACACAACTGGATACCATCTTTCTTCATTCAAATAGTTTTACTGGCACAGTCGAACTCTCCTCGTTCTTGACACTACCAAACCTATTTGACTTAAACCTCTCACACAACAAATTAACTGTAATAAATGGAGAAAGCAATTCTTCACTCACATCCTTCCCCAACATAGGGTACTTGGGTTTGTCATCTTGTAACATGACTAGATTTCCGAACATTTTGAAACATCTAAACAAGAATGAAGTGAATGGCATTGATCTTTCACATAACCATATCCAAGGGGCCATACCCCATTGGGCATGGGAGAACTGGAAAGATGCTCAATTTTTCTTTTTGAACTTGTCACACAATGAATTCACTAGTGTTGGCCACACCATCTTTCCTTTTGGTGTAGAAATGTTGGATCTCAGTTTTAACAAGTTTGAGGGGCCAATACCACTTCCCCAAAACTCTGGAACGGTGCTTGATTACTCAAACAACCGTTTCTCGTCCATACCACCAAATATTTCTACTCAACTTAGAGATACTGCCTATTTCAAGGCATCAAGAAACAACATCTCCGGCGACATTCCAACATCCTTTTGTACTAATAAACTACAGTTTCTTGATCTCTCTTTCAATTTTTTTAGTGGATCAATTCCTCCTTGCCTGATCGAGGTTGCCGGTGCATTACAAGTACTAAATCTGAAACAAAATCAACTTCATGGAGAACTACCACATTATTTCAACGAAAGTTGCACATTGGAGGCACTAGACTTTAGTGACAATAGGATTGAAGGAAATTTGCCTAGATCTCTTGCTTCTTGCCGAAAATTGGAGGTCCTTGATATCCAAAACAATCATATCGCTGACTATTTTCCTTGTTGGATGAGTGCACTTCCTAGACTCCAAGTCCTTGTCTTGAAATCTAACAAGTTCTTTGGACAAGTGGCACCTTCTGTTGGCGAAGACAGCAGTTGTGAATTTCCTAGTTTACGTATCCTGGATCTAGCCTCCAACAAATTTTCAGGCACATTGAGTGAAGAATGGTTTACAAGATTGAAGTCCATGATGATTGACTCAGTTAATGGTACATCAGTGATGGAATATAAAGGTGATAAAAAACGAGTCTACCAAGTTACCACTGTGCTCACATACAAAGGATCTACCATGAGGATAGATAAAATACTAAGGACTTTTGTATTCATTGATGTCTCGAATAATGCATTCCATGGAAGCGTCCCTAAAGCTATTGGAGAGTTAGTTCTGCTAAACACGCTCAACATGTCACACAACTCATTAACGGGTCCGGTTCCAACTCAACTTAGCCATCTAAACCAGATGGAGGCTTTGGACCTGTCCTCAAACGAGCTTTCAGGAGTGATTCCACAGGAGCTAGCATCGTTGCATTTCCTCACAACATTGAACCTGTCCTACAACAGGCTGGTGGGAAGAATACCAGAGTCAACTCAATTCTCAACATTCCTGAACAACTCGTTTCTAGGGAATGACGGTTTGTGTGGCCATCCATTGTCAAAAGGATGTGACAACATGACGCTGAATGTTACACTTTCTGACAGGAAATCTATAGATATTGTGTTGTTCCTCTTTTCTGGATTGGGATTTGGCCTTGGATTTGCAATTGCAATTGTAATAGCATGGGGAGTTCCCATTAGAAAATGGTCGCTACTAGGGCAGGGAGTCCCCTGAATTATGTACTAAAGGAAACTTTCCTGTACCAAGGTCATTTGCAGTTCGTTTGTAATCAGGACCATGTCATTGTTGTAGCAAGCTAATATATATTTGAATCATCTATCTCGAGATAATCGATTATGGTGTTATGCTTATTTAATTATTTTAGAGATAATGGTGTTAAATTGATAATGGTGTTATGCTTATTTAATTATTTTAGAGATACATAAGTCACTAGGATACACGCATCTATATACAGTTTTTTCTTTCGAAGTATACGTCATATACAAATTTACATATATACTAGCAATTTTACTATGATTGATTTACTGCTCAAGAAAGCTGAAATCTAGCTTAAGCAGCTTAGATCCCACGAAACAGCTGGGTTTGGGGGATCTGGGTTTGCGATCGGCCGTTGTTTCGTCAGTGGTTTCTCGAGCACGCTGGAACTGGAACATTTCTCGTTCCACCACTAGTAGTGAGTGCGCATGCGCTGTGTATGAGCTTGTATGAATCTACTCTTTTTACGAACAATGCAATATAATTAGACTTCAATCACAGTCTAAACTGTAAATTAAGGTGGCAGAATCACCTGATGAGTAAGATGATGCAGGTCATGTGGAAAACCTTCATTGCTTTGTCCCCATCTCTTCGGCTTCAAGACCAATGATTAAAATCGGTGCCGGACATGCTGGATTTGCAAAGCTAGATGTATTGCAGAAAAAGTCAAAACTAGTCACGCACCAAATCGACAGGACGATGTGTAATTTGCTATCACCTGTGCCGTGCAACCGCACAGGCGCATTCCGTCGAACACGTACCAGGCGGAAGGTAGAGCGCGACGACGTGCAGCTGAGCAGCAGGATTGATTCGCTCCTGCAACGTCTCCACGATGACAGGATGGTTAGTGACTCAGTGAGACTTGCCCTGATCGAGCTCCATGTCGCCACCTTCTAGCTCCGACGGGTCGCGTTTTCTCGCCGGCGAGATACAGTTAGCGGCGGGATTGGGGAAATCCGGTGCACGGTACGGCTGGTGGAGTGGGTGCTGGAATTGAGGTGTGGGAGTTGGCAGAGTAGTCGAAGTGGGATGAGGCGTCGACGAGGTGAAAAAAAAGATGCAGGCGAATGGGGTCAAGTGTACCAAACCAACCGGTGGCGCCGGCGCCGTCGGCGAGGACGGGCGGCGACCGGCGTTTGGGCACCGGACAGGGCGTGCACGATGAGCCCGAGCGTATTCTCCTGTGAAAATAATTTTTTTTACCATCTGAACCCGACTAGAAATAAGATTTATCTCCTTGACCTCTATGTAAAGAGGGACAGAGTAAGATATCTGTGGTTAACTTGTACTCGAGACCGCGTGCCAAGCCACCAACTATCCCCCCTCCCAAAAAATGAAGATGATGTGTTACAGTTTTTTTTTCAAATATTAGAGAAAAACCTAATATCAAATAATTAGAAGGGGTGAGACTTCGAACCCAGGTCGTCTAGCCCATTACCTCGTGGAGCTAGCTCAAAAATCTCCGGGCGTTTCTCAACAGTTTTTTTTGTCACCGGCTAGCTGATCGATGTAGTTAAGTTGGTGGCCTTTTTTTCAGCAAATAGTAATATGATCATGCATTATTTTGTAACGGGTATTTGAGATTAAGGATGGGATACATGGCCGTATGATTAGGAATAGGTTGGAGTATGGATTAATCGTAAACCACCGGATCCAACTGTTTTTTTTTTCATTTCCTTTGGCTCTCATACTACACACATGCGGTGGAGGACGGAGGGATGACTTCTTTTACTGTAGTAGAGAAATGCAACCCAAACGGTGCTATATCAATTAGAAAACAGCCCAGCAATCACTTCTATGTTGCATTCTTTCATTTTATTTTGTGGCAGCTACTTTTTTGAAGGGGCTTTAAACCGACAATTGTGTAATAATTGGATGCAGTTTTTATTGAAGTGAAGGCCAGATTTTATTCATTATCTAAAAAAAAAAGGTAGAAACTTGCATGTACCTTTCATTCTATATACTATAATCGGTTTAAGAAATAATTGTTATAAAGCAGCATCCACGTTAAGCCACGTCATCTCAGTTATTGGATCAACATGTTCCTCAAACACTTACTCATAGATTACCATACCTACAGAAAAGGACTGTCGATGCTCATGGCCTATCGTAAGTTCTAAGAAAGTCTAAGGGCCTGTTCACTTTGATGCCATTTTCAATCTTACCAAATTTTGGTAAAGTTACCAAAAAAGTGGCTACATTTAGTTTGCTGCTAAATTTTAGTAACTATATAAGAAATCATGCCAAAATTTTGGTAACTATGCCAAAATTTGGTAAGGTTTTTCTTGGCATCAAAGTGAACAGGCCCTAAAATGGATGTTAGTGTTACGGAATAATATATGTTGGGAATTTTTTTTTTACCAATTCTAAATCGGAGTAAAGATAGAATTTATCTCCTTCTAAGATCTCTATATAAAGAGGGACGGGATAAGACATATATGGTTAACTTGTACTCGAGACCAGATCTATAATGAAGAAAGAGCTTCACCATATATCTATGGTAATTGTCTATTTCTGCAATGTTCTTGAAAGCAACAGGAAGGGTGTGGGTATTGTACATCTTTACTGCTGTGGGAGGAACAAGGAATGGATGTTAGGACTAGACATACTCCCATCTTGTTTTTTCCTCGCTTATCTTTCAATATCTTCTAGTATATATTTTCATTTTAACATAGTTAGTTTGGTAGCAACTATTTTTAACTACATATTCTATAGTAACGCCGGGGGTTGCATCTAGTTATGCAAGGGCACTCGTTGAATCAATGATTGATGATTACTTGTTGTTCATGAAGATCTCTTATGCTTCTTGAAAAAAATCTCAAAGAAAAAGGGAACATAATGTTGCCTTCTCAAACCGGGAAAAGAAGAGGCAATTTCCATACGTAAAACGTACGTGACACGACCGTCATTAGTCGTTGGGGTCGTGCTCTCAAACCAGCGACGTCTGCAGATGTAAGTATATTTTGCTACTTGTGGCGCTCAAAATTTGTGTAATTTACTAGGAAACATTGTAAAAACCTTAAAAAAACTGATAATTTGCAAAAGAACTCAATTGGAAGATATATTCTTAAGAAAGACAAGAATACCTTCAGAACCACATGCTTTAAACATGACGTTAGAATAAAAGTTTAGAAATTATGCAACTCCAAATTAATTTGCCATCACCCCAAATACATCATATTACATCTCCACTCCAGTCTCAACTTAAAAGCTTTTGACTCTAGTGGCATTCTCGTCTTTTTTGAAGAATTTTGCTCTTCAATTTGAGTCGAAAGTGTCCTCTAACAGATTACTATTTTTATGGTGTTTTCAACCATGATACGTTTTTATGATATCTATCATAAATGTAACTAAACGGAGTTGATCAACGCTCACGACCACGCTGATGTTGGAACAGCCGAACAGGTAAATAAAATGTTGGAACAGCCGAACAGGTAAATAAAACTAGCCTAGTAGTATAGCCTTGGAATTGATCGGTCGATTGAGATCGTTGTGAGAATGTAGGGAGCTTCGCTCCCGGCCGTTGATTATTCGGCCCTTTCAACTTGGTACATTAATTTTCTCCGGCCCACAAGTTGTTCTTGCTGTAAACTTCCATCATGCGGCCCATGGCTGCAGGAAGGCCGTGCGTAGAACGTTGCGTATGAATGTTACCCCTGCATGCTGATTGGGATAATTACCGTTTACCGTTTACCAAGTTGCTAAACTTCAGGAAATTAATCAGGATGACGACCCTTTGAAAAATTTGATCCATTACCTCGTATTGATTAGTTGATATTTCCTGTAAATCATTCTCACTAGATGTCCTCGACCCGTGACTGGCCGGTTGATCCTCTTTCTTCTCTCTTTTTTACCAAGGCAAAGGTATCTAATTCGTGTATAAAAATGAGGGAGCAAGGTAGAAGTAGAGCTACACTCAACTGTATCTCTACAGTTAGCGCAATCAAACTAAGCTGCTATTATGGTGGCCTCCCCAGTAAAAACGTTGTTCTTGCCGTCGCTGCTGCTCCTACACATCCACCTCCTCCACCTCTTCATTCCTTCATCAGCAGCTACGTACACCAATCACACCGGAGCCCTCTCACCAATGGTTCTATGCTTGCCTGACCAGGCAGCGGCTCTGCTCCAACTGAAAAGGTCCTTCTCTGTCACAAACAACTCCACTGCCGCCTTCCGTGATTGGTCGAGATGAGGAGGTAGGTGGATAAATAGTTTCATTTTGGGACAAGGTATTGTGCTAGAAATAGCTACATTTTGAGACAGAGTAATATGAACCCTAGATCGATCCATTCATGGGCGTTGACGGCGGTTTCTGATGAGTAGGGAGTTGCAGCTGCGTCCTAGAGAACAAGGGCAGAATGGTAATTACCCCAGTCAAACGTGTTGACTAACAGAATTATTTGATCCTAACGACAGAGTGCCATTTTGGCGTGCCCAACTGTGAAACCAGTGGCATTCTACCAATTGACCAAAAACCAGTGGCAGAATTGAATGACAAATACGGTAAACCCTAGTGGCATTTGTGCAATTGGCCCTATATATATATGCTAGTAATGGTCTATTTCTGTAATGTTTTTAAGGTAACGAGAAGGATGTGGGTATTCTACATCTTCTCACATCTTTACTGTTGTGGGAGGGACATGAATGGATGTTAAGATCAGACAAACTCCCATCTTGTTTTCTCCTCGCTTACCTTCCAATATCTTTTTATTTTAACATACTATCTTCGTCCCATAAAAAACTAACATAGTACCGGATATGACACATTCTAGTACTTGTGTCACATCCTGTCCTAGATTTGTTTTTTATGAGACGGAGGGAGTAGTTTGGTAGCAACTATTTTTAACTACATATTCTATAGTAACGCCGGGGTTGCATCTAGTTATGCAAGGGCACTCGTTGAATCAATGATTGATGATTAATTGTTGTTCATCAAGATCTTTTATGCTTCTTGATAGAAAAAAATCTCAAAGAAAAAGGGAACACAATGTTGCCTTCTCAAACCGGGAAAAGAAGAGGCAATTTCATACGTAAAACGTACTCCTACGTGACACGACCGTCATTAGTCGTTGGGGTCGTGCTCTCAAACCAGTGACATCTGCATATGTAAGTATATTTTGCTACGTGGCGTTTAAAATTTATGTAATTTACTGATAAACATCGTAAAAAACCTATCATGGTCGAAAGAAACCTTAAAAAAACTGATAATTTGCGAAAGAACTCAATTGGAGAGATATATTCATAAGAAAGACGAGAATACCCTTAGAACCACATGCTTTAAACATGACGTTAGAGTAAAAGTTTAGAAATTATGCAACTCCAAATTAATTTACCATCACCCCAAATACATAATTAGAATACATCATATTCCATCTCCACTCCAGTATCAGCAGTATCAGCTCAAAACCTTTTGACTCTAGTGATATTCTTACATTTTTTGAAGAATTTTGCTCTTCAGTTGAACCGAAAGTGTCGTCTAGCAAATTACTATTTTATGGTGTTTTCAACCATGATACGTTTTATGATAACTATCAATAAATTACACAAAATTTAAATGTTCTATAGTAAATTTTATGTAAATGTAACTAAACGGAGTTGATCAACGCTCACGACCACGCAGATGTTGGAACAGCCGAACAGGTAAATAAAATGTTGGAACAGCCGAACAGGTAAATAAAACTAGCCTAGTAGTAGCCTTGGAATTGATCGGTCGATTGAGATCGTTGTGAGAATGTAGGGAGCTTTGCTCCCGGCCGTTGATTATTCGGCTCTTTCAACTTCGTACATTAACTTTCGCCGGCCCACAAGTTGTTCTCGCTGTAAATTTCCATCACACGGCCCATCGCTGCAGGAAGGCCGTGCGTAGAACGTTGCGTATGAATGTTACCCCTGCATGCTGATTGGGATAATTGCCGTTTACCGTTTACCAAGTTGCTAAACTTCAGGAAATTAATCAGGATGACGACCCTTTGAAAAATTTGATCCATTACCTCGTGTTGATTAGTTGATATTTCCTGTAAATCATTCTCACTAGATGTCCTCGACCCGTGACTGGCCGGTTGATCCTCTTTCTTCTCTCTTTTTTACCAAGGCAAAGGTATCTAATTCGTGTATAAAAATGAGGGAGCAAGGTAGAAGTAGAGCTACACTCAACTGTATCTCTACAGTTAGCGCAATCAAACTAAGCTGCTATTATGGTGGCCTCCCCAGTAAAAACGTTGTTCTTGCCGTCGCTGCTGCTCCTACACATCCACCTCCTCCACCTCTTCATTCCTTCATCAGCAGCTACGTACACCAATCACACCGGAGCCCTC
Source organism: Oryza longistaminata (assembly GCA_009805545.1). Taxonomy (NCBI): domain Eukaryota; kingdom Viridiplantae; phylum Streptophyta; class Magnoliopsida; order Poales; family Poaceae; genus Oryza; species Oryza longistaminata. Next base: position 5,790,616 of record CM020178.1, read on the forward strand.
TCACCAATGGTTCTATGCTTGCCTGACCAGGCAGCGGCTCTGCTCCAACTGAAAAGGTCCTTCTCTGTCACAAACAACTCCACTGCCGCCTTCCGATCATGGAAGGCCGGCGAGGACTGCTGCCTGTGGGAAGGCGTCCGCTGTGGTGACGCTGACGGCCGCGTGACATGGCTTGATTTGGGGGACTGTGGCTTGGAGAGCAGCCGTCTCGACCCGGCGCTTTTCGAGCTGATTTCTCTAGAATATCTTAACCTGGGCGGAAATGACTTCAATGTGTCTGAAATTCCATCCACCGGGTTCGAGCGGCTAAATAATCTCACCCATCTTAACCTCTCCACCTGCAACTTCGCTGGTCAGGTGCCTGCACAAAGTATCGGTCAACTCACAAATTTGGTCTCTCTTGACATTTCCTTTCACTCCGAAATAATTGAGATATTTGACGGGAGTTATTTGTTTGGAGGTGATTTCACTCACCCATGGCAGCTCAATCTACAAAACTTTACAACCTTAGTTGCAAACCTTAGCGGTTTGAAGGAGCTGCATCTTGGCTTCCTGGACATATCCGAGCAGCAAACCGAGTGGTGCAATGCTCTAGCCAATTATACTCCAAATCTCCATGTTCTTAGCTTGCCGTTTTGCCAGCTCTCTAGCCCCATTTGTGAATCGCTCTCTCGCTTGCGCTCACTATCAGTGATTGACCTACAATACAGCTTTTTGACTGGTCCAGTTCCAGAGTCCTTTAACAACTTCTCCTCTTTGACTGTTCTCCAGCTCAGGTATAATAACCTAGAAGGATGGGTATCTCCTTTAATCTTTCAGAACAAGAAACTGGTGGTTATTGATCTTCACAGAAATCCCGTCTTATCTGGTACTTTGCCTAATTTCCCTGTCGGCAGTAGCTTGGAGAGTTTGCTTGTTGGTCACACCAACTTCTCTGGTACAATACCAAGTTCCATTAGCAACCTCAAATCTTTGAAAGAGCTGGGCCTTGATGCAAGTGGGTTTTTTGGAGTAGGAGACCTGCCATCATCAATAGGTAAGCTTACATCCTTGAACTCATTGAAGGTATCCGGTCTAGAGATAGTAGGATTGTTTCCCCAATGGGTCACAAACTTAACCTCCTTGGTGGTCCTTGAGTTTTCCCATTGTGGCTTATATGGAACTCTACCATCTTCTATTGGAGATTTAAAAAAGTTGACAAAATTAGCACTCTATGACTGCAACTTTTGGGGGGAAATACCTCGACATATCTTAAATTTAACACAATTGGATACCATCCATCTTTGCTCGAATAATTTTGTTGGCACCGTCGAACTTGCCTCATTCCAGATACTAAGAAACCTATCTGACTTAAACCTCTCATACAACAAATTAAGTGTAATAGACGATGAAAATAATTCTTCTCAGGTATCCTACCCAGATATTGATTACTTGAGCTTGGCGTCCTGTAACATAACTAGATTTCCGAACATTTTGAGGCATATAGATTATGAGATTAATGGCATTGATCTTTCACATAACCAAATCCAAGGGGCCATACCCCTTTGGGCATGGGAGAAATGGACAGATTTTGGGTTTTTCTTTTTGAACTTATCACACAACAAATTTACTAGTGTTGGATATGATGTCTCCCTACCCTTTTATATTGAACTGTTAGATCTTAGTTTTAACATGTTTGAGGGGCCAATACCTCTACCCAGAGATTCTGGAACCGTTCTTGATTACTCAAACAATCATTTCTCGTCCATACCACCAAATGTTTCTACTCAACTCAGAGGTACTACCTATTTCAAGGCATCAAGAAACAACCTCTCAGGAAACATTCCAGCATCTTTCTGTACTACAAACCTTCAAGTCCTTGATCTCTCTTATAATTTTTTGAGTGGCTCATTCCCTCCCTGCCTGATGGAAGATGCCAATGTGTTACAAGTTCTAAATCTGAAACAAAATCAACTTCATGGGAAGCTGCCACATTATATCAATGAAAGTTGCACAATAGAGGCTATAGATTTCAGTGACATAAGAATTGAAGGAAATTTGCCTAGATCTCTAGCTTCTTGCCGAAAATTGGAGGTCCTTGATATCCAAAACAACCAAATCAACGATTCTTTTCCATGTTGGATGAGTGTAATTCCTAGACTCCAAGTCCTAATCCTAAAATCCAACAAGTTCTTTGGGCAAATGACACCTACTGTTGCTGAGGAAAGCACTTGTGAATTTCCTAGTCTGCGGATCCTAGATCTGGCCTCCAACAACTTTTCAGGCACACTGAAAGAAGAATGGTTTACAAGACTAAAGTCTATGATAACTGATTTTGGTAATGAAACATCAGTGATGGAATATGAAGGTGATCAAAAGCAAATCTACCAAGTGACCACTGTGCTCACAAACAAAGGGTCTACCATCATGATGGAGAAAATACTAAGAACCTTTGTATTCCTTGATGTCTCGGATAACGCATTCCACGGAAGCATCCCTAAATCTATGGGAGAGCTAGTTCTGCTACATACGCTCAACATGTCACACAACTCACTGACAGGACCAATTCCATCTCAACTCGGCCGTCTAAAGCAGATGGAGGCTTTGGACCTATCTTCAAATGAGCTTTCAGGTGTCATTCCACAGGAATTAGCATCCTTGGACTTCCTTGGAATGCTAAATCTATCCTACAACAGGCTGGAGGGGAAAATACCAGAATCGCTTCATTTTTCGTTATTCGCCAATAGTTCATTTCTTGGGAATGATGCTTTGTGTGGCCCTCCTCTATCTAAAGGCTGCAGCAACATGACATTGCCGAATGTGATACCTTCCGAGAAGAAATCTGTAGATGTTATGCTGTTCCTCTTTTCTGGAATAGGATTTGGCCTTGGATTTGCCATTGCAATTGTAGGAGCATGGGGAATTCCCATTAGAAGATGGTCTCCGGCGAGGCAGAGAGCCCTCTGAATCATGTATTGAACTGAACCTTTTTCTGTATCAAAGGTTGTAAACTTGTAACCAGGGCCATGTCATTGTTGCCACAATCTACTACGTATTTGAATTCTTCCATCTGGATCAAATCAACTATATCGTATACAGAGTTACGTTACATACTACTAGTAGCAATTTTGCTGAAGTTCTCGGATTGATTTGCTGGTCAAGCAAGCTGAAATCTAGCTGCAGCAGCTTAGCTCCCACGAAACAGCTTAGCCGGCGCCGATGAGGCCGCGGGTGTGCTCCCACCACGCGCCGTCGCTGCTGCGGAAGCCCTCCAGAAGTCCAGGTAGAGGTTGTCTGAAATCATACAACGTTATATACTGCTTTGGTAACTATAATAGCACTGGATAATTGGATATGTACTACAAAATTGGGTCACGAAGATTGCCAGACTGCCTAATGCACATAGTATCAGTATTGTCAGATACGTTCAGTAGCAAAGACAAAACTAGCAACGATCAACATCTAGCTGCTTCAGATAGAACAGGATCAGTTTAGCACAACTATCTGGAAGCATGCATCAGCAATTTCAGCTGAAAAATCTTAGGATGCCGAGTCAAAGAAGTACTCCATCATAACAGTGCTAAGTCAAACCTTTTACACTTTGACTGTCAATAGCAAAAAAAAAAATCATAAAAGATTCACGACGTAAGAATTATATTATTAGATCTATCGTGAAACAACATAAGTACAACTCTTTCTATTTAAATAATTTATTTTCGTGAATATTATTGGTCAAAAGAGCATATCAGATATCGTGCACTCTGCCGAGTATGTATAACTTTTTTTTTTCTCAAATTGAGCAACAAATAGACCTGATCATATTAGTTCTAATCAGTGTAAACCCCATTGAACTTTCAATGTTTTCCCGACAAGTGACAAACTACGGCAAAGTGCAGAGACATTGGCCATGCAATCGGGTTTGTAGCCTTCTCTTCTAAGACCCTGTTTAGATGGGACTAAAACTTTTAAGTCCCTATCACATCGGATGTTTGGACACTAATTATAAATATTAAACGTAGACTATTAATAAAACCCATCCATAATCCTGGACTAATTCGCGAGACGAATCTATGGAGCCTAATTAATCCATGATTAGCCTATGTGATGCTACATTAAACATTTTCTAATTATGGATTAATTAGGCTTAAAAAATTTGTCTCTTAAATTAGCTTTCATTTATGTAATTAGTTTTTACGCGCGAGCCGCCGAAGCCGACGTAGGTGGAGCCGATGAGGCCGCTGGTGTGCTCCCACCACGTGCCATCGCTGCTGTGGAAGCTCTCCAGGTAGAGGTCGTCTGAAATCATACAATGTTATATATACTGCTTTGGCAACTATTAATAGCACTGGATAATTGGATATATATGTATAAAATTGGGTCACGAAGATTGCCAGACTGCCTAATGCACATTTTCCTGGAGGAATATGGTTATATGGTTAGAGTAGGCCACGTTTGGATCCAGGGACTAAATTTTAATCACTGTTACATCGGATGTTTGATACTAATTTGGAATATACACGTATACAAACTTAATATACGTACGATCATATTAAAAAAATCAAAAAAAGAGAAAAAACACATCACGTATATAAAGTTACGTATATAAAGTTTATATACGTATATAAAAAAACCAGAAAAAAACAAAGAAAAAAATACGAAGAAAACTGAAACACAAAAACCGGCGAAAAACCAACATGGGCCCCCACTGCGCGTGGCCGCCGTGCCCCCTCCCCTCCTACGCGCGCCATGCGTCCATCCGCACGGGGGAGGGGCGCGCTAGTCGCTAATTAGCTATTTCGGACTCACGTTGGTGCCTTGGCGGCGTTGCCACTCGGACTCCCGCCACGTTCTCCACTTCTCCCTGTGTCCCCGCGCATTACCAACCCATCATCCGTGGCCTTTTGGGTTCGGTGAAAATGGTACGAACATCTTTTGAGTGTATCGAAACTGCTAAACTAGCATAAAAATAATATTTTTATTGAATGCTATCGATAAAATTTAGTTTTTCTATTTTTTACAGTGTCACATTGAATTTGGCACTAAATAGTTAAATTTGCAAATGTGGAAATTCCCCGACCATTTTTTATCGTTTTTATAAAAGTAAAAAAAATAATACCGCTTCTGATCATTTATGAATATTTTCATCCCTACTTCCGCAACCGCCGCCAAGGATGCGATGCGATGAGGATGCAAAACAGCTCACGGTTAAAAAGCTAAACAAACCACTATATTAAACATTTAGTCTTAATGAGTGAAAAAAATCATATGAAACATATAATATATTTGCAAATACTTGATATTGAAGCATTTATATATATGAAATATTTTGAAACATTATAAAATATTTAATGAAAGGTTCAAAGAACATCACGTGCAACAATTGCAAATGAAAACATCTAGGGTGCCATCGTTTGGCATATTGGTGGAATAAGCCAAACGGCATATTTACAAACGAAAAATAATTTGGGAATAAAACTTTTATATATGTGTTCTTAGCGATATAAAAGCAAAGGCTGAAAAATAAACTTCGATGAAAAAACCCCAAAATCAACTCCAAATTTAACGTTGAAAATTCAAATTTTGGCTGATAAGCATATGAATATGCCAAACGATGAGGCTGCTAAAACATCTAGATAGATCACATGCAACATTAAAAAATATCCATAAAAAGAGTTAAATATTTTTTCTCAAGAAATAATTATGTGTGATTTTGTTACAAAATTTTGATTGTAACGATTTTAGTGGTACAATCAATAATAGATCGATTTTGCTATATATTTGTCAACAATTTTTTTTCCAAAAAATTGACAAATGTAATTACAGTACAATCATAGTGTAATTACACTGTAACTATAGTATAACTTGTATGTAACTTTCAAAAATCTCTCCGTAACATGTTATTTCGGTAAAATGGAGGTCGTCGGAACAAATTATTTCACATATGTGTGTGCTATGATTTGTTTTCTTCCTCACCAAAACAAATCTTGTAATAGATCTAACGATTCAAAATTATGTGAAACTTACATATAAGTTACACTGTAGTTACATACAAGTTATAGTGTAATTACATATAAGTTACAGTGTAATTACACTACAATTATACTATAATTACATCTGTCAATTTTTTGGGGAAAAATTTGTCGACAAATGTATAGGTAGTCCCTCGTAGAAAGTTCACAACAATTTCTTTAACTAGTGCATGCTACATGCAGCTTGCTGTCTCGAAGCATGCATGATGGTCATTCTGATTTCTGAGTACGGGTACTGTTTAGTTGGAGTAACCGATCTTCTCTCCGGGCGTCCGGCACCCAAGGAAAAGTATTCTCCGTTTGCTGAAATGCATTTTTAACTATATATCCCGTTGTAATGTGCGAACATCTAAGTTATGCAAAGACACTAGTTGAATTAAGGATTCCATGATTACGCGTTGTTCATCAAGATCTTATGCTTCTTGATAGGAAAAAAAAACATTTTTCAAAGAAAAAGGAAACATAATGTTGCCTTCTCAAACCGGGGAAAGAACAAAGAAGAGGTAACTTTCCATACGGAAACGTGACACGACCGTCATTAGTCGTTGGGCGTGTCTCAGACCAGCGACATGTCTCCTACTCTCCTACACATAAACTCTGTAAATGTAACAGGTAAAATCTAGCCTAGTAGCCTTGGATTTGATCGGTCGATTGGATCGTTGTGGCCGTTGATTTTAACTACGTCTACGTACGCCGGCCCATAAGTTGTTTTCGCTGTAAACTTCCATCACGCGGCCCATCGCTGCAAGAAGGCCGTGCGTAGAACGTTGCGCATGAATGTATGCATGCAGAATGGGATAATTACCGTTTACCTGAGATGATGATGACTCGTTGGGAAATTTGATCCATAGCTGTGTTTGGAACCTGGTTTCCCAACCCCTTCCATCGTATTTCGTGCGCACGCTTTTCAAACTGCTAAACGGTGCGTTTTTTGTAAAAAAAAATTTATACAAAAGTTGTTTAAAAAAATCATATTGATCCATTTTTTTAAAAAAATAACTAATACTTAATTAATTACGTGTTAATGGACCGCTCCGTTTTCCATGAAAACTGTGCATGCTGGGAACTGCTGATTCCGAACACAGAATCATTTTCACTGCATGTCCTCGATCCGTGACTGGCCTGTTGATCCTCTTTATTCTTTTCCTTTTTCCAGGCAAGGTATGTATCGTGTATAAAAATGAGGAAGAGGAACTACTGTAGAACCGCACCCAACTGTGTAACACTGCAGTTAGCCCAGTGAAACTAAGCTGCTACAAGTATTATGATGACCTCCCAGACAAAAACGTTGCTCATGCTGTCCCTCCTCCTCCACCTCCTCATCCCTTCTTCATCATCAGCTACGTACAAGTGCTTCTCTCACTCTCAGTTAGCCTTAGAAAAGACAGCAAAACATGCCGGCCTGGACATGGAAACAACGTTAGCCACATGACGGTCGCACACTAACTGTCATCTTCGAGACCTGGACTAATAGTTAAAGGTGATATTGATGATTGATCGCAACATATTGAGGAAATACAAATACTAACAAATATAAAAATTTAATGATGTACAGTCCAGCCTTTTCCCTTTTCTTTTTAATTAAAACCTACTGTTTTTCCTATGTAATTAACCTACATATATTACCTTGAGAACCACCCAAGTGGTTGTGTGTAGTGGCAAACCAATACAGGGATGACTTCTCATACTGCTGCTACTCACACTGTCACTCAGCAACAGATCATTTTAAGGTAATGTAGGACCCTGTGGAAGGCCACTGTCCAAACAGTGCAACGATTCAGGCAAAGAAGCTACAAGATCATCAGCATCCTCGCGAGATAGTTTGGGCATAATAATATTGTTTGTGTTTGTGGGACTGGGATCTGGTTTTGGAATCGTGGCTTTACAGTGGCCGTTGTTTTGTCAGTGGTTTCTCGAGGGAAACGCTGGAACTGGAACATTTCGCGTGTGGTACGAGCTTATATCTATTCTTTTTATAAAGCTAATGTCCACTACACTAAAGCTCAACATGTAAACATAGTATTTATTAGCACTACTGAGACCTATATGCAAGCATGCCACATCAACCAATTAAGTTCATAAAACTCAACATGCAAACACATAGCAATAATATGTACAATTTATTTTATTCTAAACTAAACATACATATGCTAAATTATTATTCTTAAATCATTTTCATAATATTTCAATCCAAATCATTCATCATTTCTTCATTATCTAATATTTATCCCGCAGCAAAGCGCGGGACGTCATCTAGCATATAAATATACTCTTTTACAAATAATTAATGTTTGGCTTTAATTACTATCTAGACTGTAAATCAAGGTGGCAAAATCACATGATGTCCACCCGGCCAGACGATGCTGGTCACGTGGAAAACCTTGATGACTTGGTCCCTATCTCTCTAGCTTCAAGACCGACGATAAATATGCTGATGAATTTGCAAAGCTTGATGAGGTCACCTGAAAATGTAGTGAAGTACAAGCAACACATGTTACGCATCAAATTGACAGGACGATATATGTAATTTGCTCTCACCTGCGCTGTGCAACCGCACAGTCGCATTCCGGGCGCGACGACGAGTAGCGGAGCAGCAGGGTTGACTCGCTCCTGCAAGTCTCCATGATGACCGGATGATCACTGAGAGAGTAGCGTCCAGAGATCACTTGCAAGTTGCTTGACGTCAGAATCTTGCATGTATTATACTCCCTCCGTTTCAAAATATTTGACGCCGTTGATTTTTTTAAACATGTTTTATCATTCTCTTATTAAAAAAATTAAGTAATTATTAATTTGTTTTATCATTTGATTATTTGATTCATTGCTAAATATACTTTTATGTATACATATAGTTTTACATATTTCACAGAACTTTTTTGAATAAGAAGACCGGTCAAACATATGCTAAAATATCAACGGTATTAAACATTTAGAAACGGAGGGAGTACATGGTTCACGACGAACAGCCAACGGACTAGCGGAACTGGTAAAAGTAAAACTTCGTATGTGTATTAGCGGACTAATTCGTATGTGTACTTGTCTCCCATGAACGTCGTTTTCACTGAGTCCTGAGGCCATCGCCGCCAGCGTCATCTCTTCCAAAATAAACATATCTAAAATAAATTATAATATATTATAATAATATGAATGATGTCTAAATTCGTAATAGTAAATTATATCACATCGTATATTAGGGCTTTGTTTAGATCTAAAAAATTTTGGCCAAAAACATCACATCAAATATTTGGATACACGCATGGGACATTAAATATGGGAAAAAAACCAATTGTACAGTTTGCATGTAAATTGCGAGACGAATCTTTTAAGCTTAATTACGCCATAATTTAATAATGTGATTCTACAGTAAACATTTGCTAATAACAGATTAATTAGGTAATAATTTTGTCTCACAGTTTACAGGCGGAATCTGTAATTTGTTTTTGTTATTAGTATATGTTTAAATGTGTGTCCGTATACTTTAAAAACTTTACACCAAAAAACTAAACACATCCTAGGTTTATTTATTTTAGGTTGAAGAGTAACAGTGTTTTACTGTACCACATCTCCCAAAAAAAATACACCGGACCAGCCGTGTTCGTTTTACTCGATCTACCACGTCTCCCCCAAAAAATACATCGGACCATGCAGTTTTCCATGCCGTGTATAGAACGTTAGGTAGATTTTTAATAGTAGTATATATCGACTCGTGTTTTAGATTTATTTATTTTGAAATGGATTAAGTACCAATATTCTACTCTACCATCCAAAAACAATTCATCGGACCAGCATGCAGTTTCCCATACCGTGCATAGAACGTTGCGTACTCCCTCCGCTTCAAAATATAAGAATTTAGCATCGGATATGACTGTATATGTAGAGCGATGGACGGAGTATGCTACATATAAACTCTATTATCTTTACTGTGCAATATTATTTTTATAAATAAAACTAGGTGATTCCCTGTGCTTTGCTGCAGGAATTTTCAATATACTTTTTTTTAACAATCGAGCTAGAAGTAAAAAGAAAAAAAATGAAACGTGAGGGTTTATCAATACTTATCATAAAACAAACAAATGATACTCGCGATTTAATGGGAAAAATATTGATAAGTGTATTTTAAAAACTATAAAATTGATAGATAGATAGATTTGTTAAAATATTGTGGAAATGATATGAGGGTGATGATTAGATATACTTACATGTTGATTTGTAGAATTAAATATATCATAGATGATGTTGTTTGCAAGAATTAAATAAATCATAGATGATGTTGTATGCTTGCATGCGGTTAAATATATAATTATTGCTAGTGGGTGATGATGTGGCACGATTGTATGTTAAGTTTTAGGAGTTAGTGGGCATCAATTTTATAATAAGATATGATTACCATCTTATCAGTGTTTAGTGTCCCAAATTGCCCGAAGGTATCTTCATTAGCCATCACTAGATTTTATTTAGTACTACACATCATTAGAAGTGAAAATGGGCGGGTTCGGTCAGATCACAACATTATTATATCCTAGTCTATACTTTTTTAAACTTGGAACCGGATATGGGTAGTGCCGGATAACATATCACTTATCCTGTATCTTACCTCGTATTATTTCCTCCGAATCAGATTTGGAAATAAATATTTATTTGTATATCTAATTTATAGATATTAAATATAAGGAGACAATTAAAAATGATACGTCAAGAAAACAATTATGTAATATTATATTTGAGCTCATAATAGTGATTAACCAATCTTTATCATATTTATATAGGTGGATTTGTAATAGTGATTAACCAATCTTTATCATATCATATTTATATATGCTTCATAATATGGGACATATGGGTGGATACAACTATTCCAGTGTCGATTCGGATTCAAACCCGGATAATACCGGGTATACCATATTTCTCTCTCATATTTTTTCCTGCGAGTCTTCGATCAAATGGGACAGGTAACAGATGGTTGGCAAATGCCCGTCCCGTTTTCACCTCTACACATCATGCCTTGCATTTACTCCCGTGAAGCCATAAGTACGTTTCTTCCAAACACGCTACTCTCAATTAAAATGACACCACTAATCAGCGCACGTCATAAGCCATTTATTTTTTAATTTTATCTCATTAATTTGCTTACGCTAATTTTATAGAGATTTCCACAAATCATCTAGTTAAATAATGAACACCACGACATAAGCCATTTGTGTACGTCGATCATATTTTCCAATCCCATTATTTGCTTTTTAGTTTATAAGTTATTGCTAAAATTTAAGTTTTAAAACATAATTTAAGGTTTTTTATAGTAGTTTATTTTAAGGTTCATAATATTCTAGGGGAGGGGGTGTAGAATAGATTCAAATATATATATATATTATATATATATATATATATATATATATATATATATATATAATATATATATATATATAATATATATATATATTATATATATTATATATATATATATAATAAAAACTTGTTAGTAAAGAAGTTAATGTTCATATATATAGTGAATCTATTCTACACCCCCTCCCACCCATGGGCCAACCCACCCCCCCACCCTTTCTAGGGCCCAAAACCCCCCTCCCACCCCGGTCAAAGTATCCTCCCCGCCGATCAGACCTCGGTCAAACCCGCCCACTCACTTCCCCCCACGTCCACCTCTTTGTTGTCCTCGTCTCGCAGGAATTGCGGTCCAAGACGGCCATCGTGCAGTAACAGGGTTACTGTCTCGTAGTAACAATATTTATACATTGTCAAAATATAGTGATGACGGATCTAGTTTTGTAAAGCTCTTTTTTTAAGCATTATGGTGGAACGGTTCAAAAATATAATATGTGATGCGAGAGATACGATTGTTTAAAGATTAGAATTTCAAATAATCCACATGTGTTTAGTTTGCTACTATGTATCTTTTATGTTACTCACTTCCGTCCACGCCCACCTCTTTGGTGTCCTCGTCTCGCAGGAATTGCGCAGTAACAAGACGACCATATTGTAGTAACATGATTATTTACTCGTAGTACAACATTCGGTAGTCTGTAGAAATACCGTTACTACTATATACATGTTCTGTGTTACTACAATTTCCACAGGATGTTACTGTCAAATTGGCAGTAACAGCCTATGTATTTTTGCAGTAACGTGACGTGTTACTACACTTTTACAATAATGTTACTACTAGAACATAATAAAAGATGATAAGTTTCACAACAATATAAGTGATTTGCTCTCACAAAGTTTGAATAGAGATATATAAAACTGAAGCAATAAACTTTAATCACAAGATGTCATAGGGTAAATTGGTTAATAATAGAGAATTTCTTTGAACCATGAGGTCATGGGTTGAAGTCTTGGCTTTGTCACTTTAATTTTAAATTTTTTCTCCAATGTGAGATGAAAAAAATTAGAGGGAGACAAGCCGTCGGGTGAGAGAAAAACAAATCAACCGAAGAGAGAAAAGAGAGAGAGAGGAGAGGAGATCGATCGATCCATCAAGAGAGACGAAGAGAGAAAAGAGAGAGAGGGAGAGAGATCGATCGATCCATCCGAGGGAGGGGCGCCGGGAGAGGGGAGAGAAGCGAGAGGGAGAGAGATCGATCCACGTCGAGACAGAGAGGGGAGGCGGCGAAAAGAAGGGAGGAGGGAGGCGGTGCGAGCAAAGAGGGCGGGATCGGGGTGGGCCGGGTGGGGTGGGTTGGGTGGTTGAGTAGGAATGGAGGGGGAGGTGTAGATAGTTATTCTAAGGGAGGGGTGTATAATAGAGCTACTATATATATGTGTGTGTGCGTGTGTGTGTGTGTAACTATTCTACACCGGGGTATAGAATTGCTATTCTATACCCCCCCCTCCCTCCAACCCACCTCCTCTCCCCGAAGGGCCCAAAACCCACCTCCACCTCAGTCAAAGGCCGGTCAAAGGTTCCCCACGTCGGTCAAATCTCGGTCAAACCCGCCGGTGACTTTTCCCACCACCCCCTCTCTTCTTAGCTCTCGTCTCAGAACGACGTAGTAACGTCTTGTTTCATCGTGTAGTAACACCGTGTTTTACTTGTAGTAACAAAATTAAAATTTAGTCATAATATAGTCATGATGGATCTACTTTTGATAAATACTTTTTTCGAACATCATGTGCAAACAATTTTTTAAAAGTAGTATATGATGTGAGAGATATTACCCTTCAAAGATTTGTTTAAAAATTAACTATCCACAAGCAGTAATACTATATCAAAAGTGTTACTACTGACTGTTTTGCGTTACTGTAATCACATCATGTCGTTACTGTAATGATTATAAGTTTCACAGTAACATAGGGCCTGTTTAGTACAGCTCCAACTCTAAATATAACTCCAGGAGTTGAGTCTGGAGTGGAGTGTGGAGGCTGCCTAAACCCAGCTCCACAACTCTAGTATATTTTGTGATAGAGCTCCACCCAACTCCACTCCCAGTTTTGGTGGAGCTGAAACTGTTTGGCTGAGCTCCAGCTCCAAGAGGGGTGGAGTTGGAGCTGGAGCTGTGCCAAACAGACCCATAGTGTGGAAACCCTCCACATGCAGTAACACTATAGCATCATGGTGGAAACGGTTTTAAAAAATAATACATATCCTGTGAGATAATTGCTTTTCAAAGAATATTTTGAACTTTAGCCCTCCACATGCAGTAATAGTATGTATATATTTACAGTAACAAGGGCATATACATGCAGTAACATGGTTGTACAAAATGTATAAAATTGTTGATAAAACACTCAAATACATATCAATTTTCAGGAACAGACCGTTTCGCTCAGAAGCCGCCGCACTATAACGATACTATACAATGGGGCCCAGTCTACGATGAATAAACTAGTTGTTATTGGGTGGAGGGTACTGCAACTCGATCGGTACAGGTAAGCGAGAGACGGGATACAGGAACGTAATAATTAGTAAGACCG
>CM020178.1:5804574-5835853 GCA_009805545.1 Oryza longistaminata
GGATCTAGTTTTGTAAAGCTCTTTTTTTAAAGCATTATAGTGGAAACGGTTCAAAAATATAATATGTGATGCGAGAGATACGATTGTTTAAAGATTAGAATTTCAAATAATCCACATGTGTTTAGTTTGCTACTATGTATCTTTTGTGTTACTCACTTCCGTCCACGCCCACCTCTTTGTTGTCCTCGTCTCGCAGGAATTGCGCAGTAACAAGACGGCCATCGTGCAGTAACAGGGTTACTGTCTCGCAGTAACAATATTATAACATTGTCAAAATATAGTGATGACGGATCTAGTTTTGTAAAGCTCTTTTTTTAAAGCATTATAGTGGAAACGGTTCAAAAATATAATATGTGATGCGAGAGATACGATTGTTTAAAGATTAGAATTTCAAATAATCCACATGTGTTTAGTTTGCTACTATGTATCTTTTGTGTTACTCACTTCCGTCCACGCCCACCTCTTTGGTGTCCTCGTCTCGCAGGAATTGCGCAGTAACAAGACGACCATATTGTAGTAACATGATTATTTACTCGTAGTAACAACATTCGGTAGTCTGTAGAAATACCGTTACTACCATATACATGTTCTGTGTTACTACAATTTCCACAGGATGTTACTGTCAAATTGGCAGTAACAGCCTATGTATTTTTGCAGTAACGTGACGTGTTACTACACTTTTACAATAATGTTACTACTAGAACATAATAAAAGATGATAAGTTTCACAACAATATAAGTGATTTGCTCTCACAAAGTTTGAATAGAGATATATAAAACTGAAGCAATAAACTTTAATCACAAGATGTCATAGGGTAAATTGGTTAATAATAGAGAATTTCTTTGAACCATGAGGTCATGGGTTAAAGTCTTGGCTTTGTCACTTTAATTTTAAATTTTTTCTCCAATGTGAGATGAAAACAAATTAGAGGGAGACAAGCCGTCGGGTGAGAGAAAAACAAATCAACCGAAGAGAGAAAAGAGAGAGAGAGAGGGAGAGAGATCGATCGATCCATCAAGAGAGACGAAGAGAGAAAAGAGAGAGAGGGAGAGAGATCGATCGATCCATCCGAGGGAGGGGGCGCCGGGAGAGGGGAGAGAAGCGAGAGGGAGAGAGATCGATCCACGTCGAGACAGAGAGGGGAGGGCGCGGAAGAAGGGAGGAGGGAGCGGTGCGACGAAAGAGGGCGGGATCGGGGTGGGCCGGGTGGGGTGGTTTGGGTGGTTGAGTAGGATAGGAGGGGGAGGTGTAGAATAGTTATTCTAAGGGAGGGGTGTATAATAGAGCTACTATATATATGTGTGTGTGCGTGTGTGTGTGTAAACTATTCTACACCGGGGTATAGAATTGCTATTCTATACCCCCCTCCCTCCAACCCACCTCCTCTCCCCCGAAGGGCCCAAAACCCACCTCCCACCTCAGTCAAAGGCCGGTCAAAGGTTCCCCACGTCGGTCAAATCTCGGTCAAACCCGCCGGTGACTTTTCCCACCACCCCCTCTCTTCTTAGCTCTCGTCTCAGAACGACATAGTAACGTCTTGTTCATCGTGTAGTAACACCGTGTTTTACTTGTAGTAACAAAATTAAAATTTAGTCATAATATAGTCATGATGGATCTACTTTTGATAAACACTTTTTTTCGAACATCATGGTGCAAACAATTTTTAAAAGTAGTATATGATGTGAGAGATATTACCCTTCAAAGATTTGTTTTAAAAAATTAACTTTCCACAAGCAGTAATACTATATCAAAAGTGTTACTACTGACTGTTTTGCGTTACTGTAATCACATCATGTCGTTACTGTAATGATTATAAGTTTCACAGTAACATAGGGCCTGTTTGGTACAGCTCCAACTCTTAAATATAACTCCAGGAGTTGAGTCTGGAGTGGAGTTGTGGAGCTGCCTAAACCCAGCTCCACAACTCTAGTATATTTTGTGATAGAGCTCCACCCAACTCCACTCCCAGTTTTGGTGGAGCTGAAACTGTTTGGCTGAGCTCCAGCTCCAAGAGGGGTGGAGTTGGAGCTGGAGTTGTGCCAAACAGACCCATAGTGTGGAAACCCTCCACATGCAGTAACACTATAGCATCATGGTGGAAACGGTTTTAAAAAATAATATATATCCTGTGAGATATTGCTTTTCAAAGAATATTTTGAACTTTAGCCCTCCACATGCAGTAACAGTATGTATAATTTACAGTAACAAGGGCATATACATGCAGTAACATGGTTGTAACAAATGTATAAAATTGTTCAAAACACTCATACATCAATCAGACTTCGCTCAAAGCCACCTACATACTTTACCAATGGCCCACCTATTTGATCTTGATCTCGTAAAAATGACATAGTAAACCTACAATTATCGTACAGTAACATAGCTACTTGGAAGTGGTAACATACACCTATCATGCAGTAACACTTATACTTTTGTGCAGTAACAAGTATACAGTTAGCACGTAAGGCTTTAACCTATCATGTGAAAACACATCCTTTGTCTGCCATGTCACGCATCTCTCCTCACCTGCCTTATGCGCACTCTCCTCCCTCGTCGGTACCATTCAATACATTGTTCAAACAAAAACATATAGTAAATTAATTTTAGCACGTGTAAGATACATGGTACAATTTCGTAGTAACCATCATCACAGAATTAAAGTAACATGCTTGGTTACTACACAAAACGCAAGTTATTACTGCTATTTAGCACTATATTACTACACAATTCTAACTAGATAGATGTAGCATCCGCTTGAGGGTTTGACCAAGATTGGATAGTTTGTATAGTATCATTTTCATTCTAATATGCTATCACATATTGTTTAGTACGCTATTCAAACAAAAAAATAAGGTAGATTATTTCTACCTCCATGAAAGAAGCAAATCAATGCCGTTACAATTTCTTAGTAACATCATCATGGATTTGCAGTAAAACGATCGGTTACTGCAAAACACATATATTGTTGCTGTACACGGGCACTAACGTTACTGCACAATTTTCACAAGATGAATGTTGCATCCGCTTAGGAGTTTGAACGAGATTAGACATCATGGATTCGCTTTGACTAGTTTGAGCAAAACTGGTGGCGGTTCTTGGCCTCCAATCGCACTCCTAATATTCCCAATTCGAGCAACACTCACCACCCCTCGCCTCTCACATGTCCTCCTCATCATAAAGCAAACCATTTTTTTTCTCTATGTAAAATTTATTGGTTGTTATTACGTTCTTGTGGTAACATTACCAAGCAATTGCAGTAACAGTGTTTACTGTAAAAGTTGTAGTAGTTACTGCACTCTCGCAGTAACACGGAACAAATGGTAGTAACGGTAATGATATAGTGTTATTACATGTTGAGGATTAAACTTCAAAATACTAACATTTGAAGAGCAATATCTCGCAAAATATGCATTATTTTTTAAAACCGCTTGCGCCATGATGCTAGAAAAAAAGTACTGTCAAAAGTAGATCCGTCATGACTATATTTTAACTATATTTTAGCGTTGTTACTGTACGTAAACTGCTGCGTTACTACACAATGACCGTCACGTTACTGCACCGTCTATGTGAGACGAGAGCTGAGAAAGGGTGGGTGATAAGAGAAGCCACAGGTGGGTTTGACCCGAGGTTTGACCGACGTGGAAGCACTTTGACTAGCCTTTGACTAATGTGGGAGATAGGTTTGGCCCTTAGAAGGGAGGGGGTATAGAATAGCTATTCTATACCCCGATCAGCATACTTCAAAAGATAGGGCTATACATGTGTAGGCTAAGGTCCCACGAAAAGCAATATTTTTGTAGTAGCTCGCATCACAACGGAACGATCAATATTTGAAAAGCAAAACAAAAACAAACAATTACCAAGTCGTTATATGCAATAAACTCTGGACGATGACCCTTTGAAAATTCGATCCATACTCCTGTTGATTTGTTGATATTTCAGCTAAATCATTTTCGCGCGCTGCATGTCCTCCGCAAGTGGCTGGCCGATTAATTGATTTTTTTTCCCCAGGCAAGGTATCTTATGTATAAATTAATTCGTGTATAAAAATAGCGCGGGATACGCACTACGCAGTAGTAGAATCCTCCCCCACTACACCCAAGTAGCTCTACGTATTGCAGTGTTAGCATAATTAAGTTAAGCTACTATATACTATGCCCTCCACAATGATCCGTCACGATCCATTGTTGTTCTTGCCGTTGCTGCTCCTCCTACACATCAGTCATTGTTCTTCAGCACCCATATACGCTAACCACACCGGAGCCCTGCCGCCGGCGGTTCCATGCTTGCCGGAGCAGGAGTCGGTGCTGCTCCGGCTGAAACTGTCCTTCTCCATAACCAAAAACTCCATTTCCACCTTCCGGTCATGGAGGGCCGGCACAGACTGCTGCCATTGGGAGGGCATCCGCTGCGGCGATGGTGATGGCCATGTGACATCTCTTGACCTGGCCGAGCGTAGATTGAAGAGCGGCGGTCTTGATCCTGCGATCTTCCATCTAACCTCCCTCAATCACCTCAATCTCGCCTGCAACAGATTCAATGGGTCCCAACTCCCACACACTGGGTTTGAGCGGCTCACTAAGCTCACCTATCTCAACCTCTCCAGCTCAGATTTTGGAGGCCAGGTACCAACCGCCAGCATCAGTCGCCTAACAGATCTGGTATCACTCGACCTATCTATTCAATTTACAGTTGTTGAACTGCTCGGCGATGGCTCTTTGACGTACCCAGATAGATCTTCCGAGTCTTTCGTGCTCACGGAGCCAAACTTTGAAACTTTAATCGCAAATCATAGAAATTTGAGGGAGCTCCGCCTTGGCTATATGGACTTGTCCGATAATGGGCTGCTATGGTGCAATTCTCTAGCCTCGTCCACTCCTAACCTTCAGGTTCTAAGCTTACCAATGTGTGGTCTCTCTGGTCCTATCTGTGGATCTCTTTCTGGTATGCACTCGCTTGCTGTTATTGATCTACGGTTTAATAGTTTGTCTGGTCTGATTCCAGACTTTGTCGTTTTCTCTTCTGTGCGTGTTCTCCAACTGGGACATAATAAGCTTCAGGGATACGTCTCTCCATTAATCTTCCAACAGGAGAAACTAGTAACAATTGATCTTTACCATAATTTACAACTATCTGGTTCATTGCCGAATTTCTCAAGTGTTAGTAATTTGGAAAATTTGTTTGTTAGTATAACTAATTTCTCCGGTGAAATACCAAGCACAATTGGAAATCTAAAATCTTTGAAGAACCTTGGCCTCGGTGCAAAATGGTTTTCTGGGGAGTTGCCCTCATCAATTGGACACCTTAAATCGTTGAATTTGCTGGAGATTTCTGGAACAACAATAGAAGGGTCCATACCATCATGGATCACAAACCTGACCTCTTTGACGACCCTTCAATTCTCTAGATGTGGTCTATCCGGACAAATCCCTTCTTTTGTGGGCGAGTTAAAGAAATTGAAAAAAATATCGTTGTGTCGTTGCAACTTTTCAGGAAAAATACCGCAGTATATCTCAAACTTTACTGAACTGAGCACGCTCTTGCTTTATTCAAACAATTTCGTGGGTACAGTGAAACTTGCATCATTGTGGGGACTACAACACCTCCGTTACTTGGATATATCTGACAATAATCTTGTTGTGCTAGACGGAGAAGTCAATACCTCATCAATACACTACCCCAAACTAGAATTATTATCTTTATCAGGTTGCAACATCACTAAATTCCCTGATTTCTTGAAGAGCCAAGATAAAATCGGTTTGCTAGACCTTTCAAACAACCATATCGATGGGGCTATACCATTTTGGGCATGGGAGTCTTGGAAGGATGGAATAAACGTTTTGAATTTAGCGGGCAATAAATTTACTACTGTTGGATATAGCCCTTTCCTTCCTTTTCAAATGGATTTGCTTGATCTTAGCTACAACTTGTTTGAGGGGACAATACCTATACCTCAAGGTTCTGCAAGAGTATTAGATTACTCAAGCAACAAGTTCTCGTCGATTCCTTTTAATTTTACTACCCATCTCAGTGATGTTACATTTTTTGATGCCCGTGGAAACAACTTGTCCGGAGAAATTCCACCGTCATTTTGTAGTGCTACTCAATTAGAACTTCTTGATCTCTCTAACAACAGCTTTAGTGGCTCAATACCATCTTGTTTGATCGAGAATGTGAATGGAATGGAAGTATTAAATCTAAAGGTAAATCAACTTCATGGGGAGTTCCCGGACAATATCAAGGAAGGTTGCTCATTTCTTGCACTAGATTTTAGTGGCAACAAGATTGAAGGACAATTACCCAGATCACTAGTTGCTTGTCAAAACTTGGAGATCCTTGATGTTGGGAACAATCAAATTAGTGACATTTTTCCATGTTGGATGAGTACACTTCGTAGACTCCAAGTGCTTGTACTGAAATCCAACAAGTTATTTGGGCAGGTCGTACAATCTCTTGCCAATGAGGAAAACATTTGTGCATTTCCGAGTGCAATAATTATTGATTTATCCTCAAATAACTTATCTGGTCCGTTGCCCAAAGACAAGTGGTTTAAGAAGTTAAAGGCAATGCTACAAAGAGACTCAAATATATCAGTGGTCATGGATCATGTAGTGGCAGATTCAGGACGAACATATGATTATACCGCCGCAGTCACGTACAAAGGTCATGACACCACATTTGCTCCAGTTCTAAGAACCCTTGTATTTATTGATTTCTCAAATAATGCATTCAATGGTAGCATCCCTGAAATTATTGGGGAACTTGTTTTGCTACACGGGCTAAATATGTCACATAACTCCCTGACTGGGCCAATTCCATCTCAGCTCAGTGGTTTGAAGCAGCTGGAGGCTTTGGACTTATCTTCAAATGAGCTTTCAGGAGTCATTCCACAGGAATTAGCATCCTTGGACTTCCTCGGAATGCTAAACCTGTCCTACAACAAACTGGAGGGAAAAATACCTGAATCACCTCATTTCTCGACATTCCCCAATAGCTCATTTTTGGGGAATGATGGTTTATGCGGCCCTCCGCTATCTAAAAGTTGCAGCAACATGACAGTTCTGAATGTGATCCTTCCCAAGAAGAAATATGTAGATATTGTGCTGTTCCTCTTTTCTGGATTAGGATTCGGCCTTGGATTCGCCATTGCAGTTGTAGTATCATGGGGAATTCCCATTAGAAAATGGTCTACAGTAAGACAGAGAGCCCTCTGAATCATGTATTGAAATAAACTTTTTTTTATCAAGGTCACTTGCAGTGCATTAATTTGTAATCAGGGCCATGTCATTGTTGCCGCAAGCTAATATTTGAATCACTATTATAAGTATGGGTGTAAATGGTATTATATTTATTACTCTACTTTAGAGTTACACAAGCCAGTAGGATGCACACATCATTTACAGAGTTTACATTACATACTAGTAATTTTCTGAATCAACTAGTTGGGATATGTGTGATTTATAGGCAATACTTGCTTTGGGACCTATCTTCAAATCAGCTTTCAGGAGCCATTCTACAGGAATTAGCATCCTTGGATTTCCTTGAAATGCTAAACCTATCCTACAACAAGCTGGAGGGGAAAATACCAGAATCACCCCATTTCTCGTCATTCTTCAACGGCTCATTTCTGGGGAATAATGGTTTGTAAGGCCCTCTGCTATCTAAAGGTTGCAGCAACGTGACAATGCTAAATGTGATACCTTCCGAAAAGAAGTCTACAGATATTGTGTTGATTCTCTTTTCTGGAATAGCGTTGGGCCTTGAATTTTCCATTGCAATTTGTAGTAGCATGGGGAATTCCCGTTAGAAAAAGGCCAGCGGTACGGCAGAGAGCCCTCTGAATTATGTAATTAAATAAACCTTTTCTGTATCAATGTCATTTGTTGTTCATTTCTAATCAGGGCCATGTCATTGTTGTAGCAAACTACTAATATATGAGTCTTCCATATGGAGGAAATCAACCATGGGTGCTAAACTTATTTATTTCTGAGTTACACAAGTCACTAGGATACACACATCATATACATAGTTGCATTACATACCGGCAATTTTATTCAAGTTGCTATGATTGATCTGCTGGTCAAGCAAACTGAAATAATCTAGCTGCAGGAACTTGCCTGGCTACGCAAGCCCGGTATGGTGGTGTTTGGTTGGTGTCTTGAAGAGCATGCCAGACAAAAATGCATGCCTGAGTGGCATCTAAACTTCTAAAAGTGTGATAACTCTTGCCTAGCTAGGCAAGCCTGATATTGTGGTGTTTGGTTAATTGGTGCCCTGAGCCTGAGACATCTAATATATGATTTAAATTTTGATAATTGCTTGTGTAATTACATAATTATATTTTATATAATAGTGGTATAAATTGGTCGCATAAATCCTTTTTTAATCACCTATTTTTTCTTTACAATCCTGTAAGATTAAATGTACATTATTGTTCACAAATCTATCCAAAGGAAAAAAAACGGAGAATGAGAAATACGGACAGAAGAGACAATCAGACAGAAATCAAGGAAAAAAATTCCAAACCTAATACTCGGTTGGTTGTATTGGAATTGAAGAGGTCATCGTTAATCACTTGCCTTTAGCAACTGTTGGGGAATAACCCAATACCTAAGGTGTTGTATAAACTAATATAATAATAGACTAGAACGCCCCTGGCATTGCCCCTCTAATGTAACTGATCAAGGGTAACATCGTAATTTCCCGTTACATATGAATAAAATAAGCCCTCCAAGGGCAAGAAAGGGGGATCTCCTCTGTCGGAGGGTGAACACCTCAAGCGGGGAACTGTGGGACCCCCTTTCCGGTTTGGACCAGGGACGCCGGTGAAGGATTGAGAATCGGTGAGAGAATGAGAGGGGGTCAAGTTGGGCCAAGATACATCTAGGAATACAAAAGCAAATTTATATATTTAACAGTATGAGCTTGTATAAATGTACTCTTTTACGAATAATGCAATTTGGATTTAACTACTAGTTCTAGACTGTAAATTGAGGTGGCAGAATCACCTGATGAGTCCCACCAAGACGATGCTGGTCACCTGATGGTTCCATCCCCATCGCTCCAGCTTCAAGACCAATGATTTATCAGTGCCGGAACACATGCTGGATTTGAAAAGCTAGATGAGATCACCTGAAAAATGTAATGAAGAAAAGGCAACACTAGTCACGCACCAAGTTGACAAGAATGAGATTGTGTAATTTGCTGTAACATGCACTGTGCAATCGCACGGGCGCATTCCCTCGAACACGTACCAGGCAGAAGCAGCGCCGCACTGGCGAACAGCTGAGCAGCAGGAGATTAACTCGCTCCTGCAACGTATCCATGATGACCGGATGATCACTGAGACTCGCCCTGACCTCCAGGTCGCCACCTTGCAGGTCCAACCGGTCGCGTTTTCTCTCCGGCGAATTGCAAGTGGCAATGGACCTTACTGGAACTAGGGATTGGGGATTGGGGTGTATGGACGGCTGGTGGAGTGGTGGTGGGAATCGAAGTGGGGTGAGGCGTCGACGAGTTGAAACAAAGGCAGGCGAAGGGGGAACAAGTCTACCAAACCAACCGGTGGCGTCCGCGAGGACGGGCGGCGAGCGGCGTCGGGGCACCGAACAGGACGCGCACGACGAGATCGGCCGTATGACGGCGGCACGTACCACTTGATCTTGGTAGACGATGAGCGGCGCTCTCCACGAGGATGGCCGGTCTGGGTGGGAGGGAGCCTTCGCCCGCGGCGCATCCACCCCGTCGCCGGCCATGGCCGTGCCCGGGAGGAGACACGCAGACCATGGCCGCGCCGCCATTTCCCGACCGTCGCAGATCTAGTGGCAGGCCTCGCATCGTAATGGGCCCGTACACATGACGGGCCTGGTGGTGGTGGCCTCCAGTAATTAAAGCCCGTTTGTGCGGCAATGTCGGCCCATCGAAGCGCTTTCGCGACTCGCGTTGGCGGCGTTGCCGCTCCCGCATCCCGCCACGTTCTCCCCTGCATGGCGTTCCCGCGCATTACCTTCCCTTTGCCTTCCGCAACCGCTGGATCTCAACAGATATGTGATGAAGATGGGGAAACTATTCTAATCTCTCGAGGAGATATTCCCTCGTTTGCTTAAAAACCATCTAAACGGTTATGAAAAATTCTGAAAAAAATTTGACAACATTCATACAACATATATATACAACTCCACAAAATCTTAAGTCCAAACTTAGCTCACATGTCGAGATATAAAAAAGACAAATTCAACATATGAATAGTAGCGTTCTGTTTATATCTAAATTTTTCTTTTTTGTTTCTCGATGTGTAGATCGAATTTGAACATGAATTTTGGTGGACTAGTAGGTATCATTATACTCTATATTGTCAATTTTTTTAAAAAAATTTCACAACTATTTACATCGAATTTGAAAGAAAAAAGTATACGAGGGATTAGAATCCACTCCCGATGAGGATGCAACGCAGCAATGCAGCATCGCTGAGCTGACAATGTTCGTCTGCTTGAACACTTTCTGGCTTCTGCATGCCCTTGGATAAACCTTCTGTACAAAGATGCACGTTGTGCAATTATGCTCATCCCCTGAATCCGAAAGGCCTGGCCCTTTTGAAACTCGAACGTCTAAAATCATATAACTTGGTAGTTGGTTACTAGCTACTACGATTAGATCGTCCCGTACACAATGACCATGAGACCATGAATGCTTTAGGATGATGATCATGAACAACGTTGAAGAAAATTCATATTTTTCAGATAATTAAAAAAAAAACACCAGGGAGTTCACAACACTGAAGTTATCCAACTGTATCTTGAGGTGAATATTTTCAGCTCCTGCTTTCTTACTATCCTATAATTGCAAATTAAAAAATAAAACTGTAGACAAAGGTTACAAAAGACAAACTTGTCCCATACACTGTGTCCATATTTATCCTTAGTATTTAATTTTTTTATGGAACAGAAGGAGTGTCCTACCCCCACGACGCAACATCCCAGCCGCTCTCCGCGTCCATCTCCTCCCTCCTGGAGGCAACTTCCCCACCGTGGAGCTCTCCTCCGGAAGCCGGTGGTGTTATAGCCCCTCCTCGGAGAACAAAGCCACCGCGCGCATCACCACCCGTGTGTTTGGCAGCCTGAGACTGGTCACAGGGGAATCAATCACTGAGCTAGTTTTCGGTAGGTATCGCCGAGGGAGGCAGCCGGATCACGAGCTAGGTTGTGTTTAGTTTGCACCAAAATTGAAAGTTTGGTTAAAATTAGAACGATGTGACGAAAAAGTTAAAAATTTGTGTGTGTAGAAAAGTTTCGATGTGATGGAAAAGTTGGAAGTTTGAAGAATTATTTTGAAACTAAACATGGCCTTAGGCTGTGTTTTAGACACAGGGGCGGCCAGTTTTGGCATGTCACATCGAATATGCTGACACACATTTGAAGTATCAAATGTAGACTAATAACAAAATAAATTACAGATTCCACCTGTAAACTACGAGATAATTTATTAAGTCTAATTAATCCGTCATTAGCAAATACTTAATGTAGCACCACATTGTCAAATCATGGACTAATTAGGCTTAAAAAATTCATCTCGCAAATTAGTCGCAATCTAAACAATTATTTATTTTTTAACATATACTCTCTCCGTCCCATAAAAAACAAATCTAGGACTGTATATGACATATTCTAGTATGATGAATCCAAAAAAAGGCAAACCCTGGGTTTCCGTGTCCAACTTTGACTGTCCGTTTTATATGAAATTTTTTTATAATTCGTATTTTCATTATTGTTAGATGATAAAACATGATTAATATTTTATACATGACTTGTCTTTTTAATTTTTTTCATATTTTTTTCAAATAAGACGAACGGTCAAACGTTGGACACGGAAATCAGGGTTTGCCTTTTTTTTTGGGACGGAAAGAGTAGATTCGTAGTACTAGAATGTGTCACATCCGGTACTATATTGATTTTTTATGGAACGAATGAAGTATTAGATGTTGAAACGTTCGATGGTACAGGTGTAGTAAAGTTTTGTTAGGGATGTAACAGGCCCTTAATTCGGGGCACAAATTGGCGGCCACTTGCAGGCGTTCATCAATGGGCGAACCAATCTGCACGCACTGGCAGTGACCGTTGTTGAGTCATCTGAATTGACAGCGCGGAGTGGAGTGGAGTGCGGGTTCGGTCCACACGCTTGTACCCTCGTGTTCCCTACTCGCGGTCCACACGCTCACTCATCGGTACTGTTAGCGGCGGCTTGCAAATCGATCATTTCCTTGGGCTGACTTCAGTCCTTTTCCATCACATCAACCTGTCATACACATAACTTTTCAGTCACATCATCTTTAATTTTAACAAAAATCCAAACTTTGCGCTGAACTAAATACAGCCTTGGTTTCGTACTGGTAGGAGTCGCTTTGATTTTTAACTAAGTCCGTGTTTAGTTCCTCCTCCAAAATATTTTTAGTGTTTACGGACGTATATTTAAAATATTAAACATAGACTAATAATAAAATAAATTACATATTCCGTATGTAAACTGCGAGACAAATTTATTAAGACTAATTAATCCATCATTAGCAAGTGTTTACTGTAACACCACATTGTTAAATCATGGCGTAATTAGGCTCAAAAGATTCATCTCGCAATTTTACATGCAAACTGTGCAATTGGGCTGTGTTTAGTTCTACGTCAAAATTGGAAGTTTAAAGAAATTGGAGCGATGTGACGGAAAAGTTGGAAGTTTGAAGAAAAACGGTCATCATATTTTGCCTTACTGGTGTTTAAACGTTCGATGCGATATTATGCAGATGTTCAAACGTTCGATGCGGTAGGGTGTAAAGTTTTATCAAGGATGTAACAGGCCCTTAATTCGGGGCACAAAATGGCGGCCACTTGCAGGCGTTCATCAATGGGCAAACCAACCTTACTTGATGACCGTTTTTCTTACTTGATGCATATATGCAATTTCACTTAAATACATCCATAAAATAACTCACAAATATAATATATGTCTCCACGTATTATCGTATATAAATACTACTTCCGTTTTTTAATAGATGACGCCATTAACTTTTTCTCACATGTTTGACCATTCGTCTTATTTAAAAAAATTACGTAATTATAATTTATTTTGTTATAAGTTGTTTTATCACTCATAATACTTTAAGTGTGATTTATATCTTATACATTTGCATAAAATTTTTGAATAAGACGAATGGTCAAACATGTGAGAAAAAGTCAACGGCGTCATCTATTAAAAAACGGAGGGAGTATCTTACATTATGGTTATGTATATCCACTCATGAATATAGAGACTGGACTTTTATCCATTACCTTAAAGAAAATATCTGATATTAGTGATATACATACATGAGTCCTATTTAGTTGCCATATCTCCTAGAGGGCCTTAAACGTAGTAAATGATAGGACATGGCGACTTCTACACCAGGTATAGATTGCAAGCATATCAAATATACAAAACCTTATATTTTGCCATGTTGGCATTATTTTTCTACAAAATTATCGCTCCAATGCTGATACCGCATAGGGATGGCAATTTCCCCCGCGGGTCCGAATCCCCTGCGGGGACCTGTCCCCACGGGGGCGGGTGACATTTCTGCTCCGCGGGTTCATTGGGGCCAGGGCCCCGCATTTTGCGGGTGAGGGGACGGGGAGAACATTCCACCCACGGGTGACACGCGGGCCCCCGGGGAGGTATATTACCTCTTAAAATGTAGCACGTTACAGAAAAACGGGCCCAAAAAGCCCATTGGAATCAACATATATAAGGAAAAAAAAATCTAACCCTACCCCATCCAGACCTCCCCTCCTCCCACCCCCACGCCGCCGCACAGCATAGGCACACCGCTCACGCCGTCACGCGCATCTCGCCAGCTCGCCGCTCTCCCTAGTCCCCTACCCTCCGGTTGCCCTCTCCACAGTCCCCTCCCCTTTTCTCCCCTCCGGACTCCGGTCACATGCCCCTCTCCTCTGGCGGCAGCACGTAGGACGGCGCACGGGCGACGCACAGTGGTGCGGCGGCTGCACACAGGCACAGAGGCACAGCAGCGCGCGGAGGGACAACGGCACGCAAAGGGGCAGCGGCGGCGCGGCGGCATGCAGAGGGACGGCGGCAGCGCACAAGCAACTTGATTGAGTTGCTTCTCAATACAGGGCCCCAGAGGGGCCAGGGGCGGGGGCTGATTTGGCCGTGCATGTCCACTCAAGGGGGTTAGAGAGTTCGAGGGTCGGGGGCTGGGCCGTTCCAGCCCTACACACCCCGTTGCCATCCCTAATACCGCACCTTCCATCTACAATAAATTGATGGTGTCTATTTTCACACTTCTGAACAAATTTCAATCTATCATTCATGTGCGTGCTGACTTATGGTCTCTTGGAGCTAAAACAACGTCTTTTTGACTAGTATTATACCCTTGCATGTAGGAAAAATTCTACAATCCTTGTTCACTCTTGCTGGACTGAAATACATTGACCTTAGACTGTATTTAGTTCACGCTAAAATTGGAAGTTTGATTAAAATTGAAACGATATGATGAAAAAGTTAGAAGTTTGTGTGTAGAAAAGTTTTGATGTGATAGAAAAGTTAGAAGTTTGAAGAAAAAGTTTAGAACTAAACTCGGCCCAGTGCGAATAAACTTTTTGGTTCTCTGGAAGACATTCTTTCCCCTTTAAGACTGTGTTTAGTTCTATGCCAAAATTAGTTGAAGAAATTAGAAAAATATGATGGAAAAGTTGAAAATTTGTGTGTAGGAAAATTCGATGTGACGAAAAAATTGAAAGTTTGAGAAAAAAAAGTTGGAATCTAACCAGGGCCTAACTTCACCTTTGCAGGGTATCTGTTAAATTCGGGCAACAAAATGTCAAAATCGCGGCCAGTTGCAGGCGTTGATCAATGGGCAAACCGACCATTTCAACCCATCTGCAGGTCCCGGCAGGAGAGCGCGTCGTTCATGGATCCGCTGGTCGGTTCATCGTGTTCTCACCGGAACGGGACTACCACGTCGTATCGTACGTGCCGAAAGTGACCGTTGAGGGTGTGTTAAGTTCGTGTCGTACGTGCCGAAAGTGACCGTTGAGGGTGTGTTAAGTTCGCGAAAAGAAAATTTTTGAATATCACATCGGACATTTGACTGAATGTTGGAAGGAGCTTTCGAACATGAATAAAAAAATTAATTTCAACTCATCTGGAAACGGCGAGATGAATTTATTAACCCTAATTAATCTGTTATTAGCACATGTAGGTTAATGTAGTAATTTATGGCTAATTATGGACTAATTAGACTAAAAAAATTTATCAAGTAATTTTCATGCAAACTGTACAATTAATTTTTAAATTTATCTATGTTTAATGCTCTAAAGATTCGATACGATGTTTTTTAGAAAACGTTTTTTTACGCTAAACAAGGCCTGAGTCATCAATTGACAGCGCGGAGTGGATCCACACGCTTGTACCCCAGTCTAGTGTTCCCCACTCGCGGAGTCGCGGTCCACACGCTCACTCATTGGTACTGTGGTACTGGTAGCGGTGGCTTGCAAATTATTTCAACGTAACACTACCGAGTGACACGACAAAAATTGTGTAATTGATTTTAAGACACTACTAGAAAAAGCGCGTGGCTTTGCCACGCATGGTACAGTGAGCCTGGCTAATTGGACCTGTAACAAATTAATACACATATATAAAAGAGCCAGATTAATAGTAGAGATAACTAAGCTGCTTATGTTAGAGCTTATAAGTTGGCTATAAAATTGTCTCTATAATTATTTTCCTCTCTTTATCTTACTTATAAGAATTTAATATATTTACCTTGAAACATGTGTAGAGCTAGATTTTACTTGAAAGCCAATACTGTTTTTTTTTTAATCTCTATCCTCCACGTAAGTTATAGCCCACTATTAGTCTATTATCTTTGCTCTAAGAGCAAATTTTATGAGCAAGTTTTATAGCAGGGGTGATTATGACTTCTAATTTATTCACATCATCAACTAATTAATTAAGATGTAGCAGCATCCAAACCAAACCATTCTTTTCTTGGAGTTCGTGAAGAAATTACCACTTGCATAAGGGGTGGTTACTTCTCATATACTATCTTGGAGCTCATACTACACCTAACTACAAATATGTAGTCCACTTTCTTATCTCTCCTTCATTGTTCAATAGCTAGCTTATTGCTCTATATTGTACTTGGTCTAAGGCTGCATTCGACAAAGGGACAAATAAAGGAAACGTCCATCATTTTTCACCCACATGTTGGCATGGTTTTACATAAAAAAATCTTTAGAAAAGTTACATTTTTTTAAAAAAAATCATATTTCTATATAGAAGCAATTATTAGTCAATTAATCATGTGATAATGTCTCACCTAGTTTTACGTATCTTCTTAATATTTTTCTCTCCTCTTAAACATAGCCTAAGGTATGTTTGGAACTCAGAAAAACAAAATACATGAAATAAAATATTTGGAATATAAAACACATTAATACGTGTGTAAAACAGAGAAATAAAAACCACATATAGAAAGTTTTAAAAGATAGATGTTTGGAACATAGGAATTTTTAGTGGATGATTTAACTACATCCTGCTAACCCTATTTTAATCTCTAACTAAAGTATCTTTGATCCACAAGAAATAGCGGCCTGCCTACCTGAGCTTTGCCAGCTGTACGGTGGGAATGTGAGAAATCAAAGTGTTTGCACTACAACATGTATGTATAGTATCCCGTCTCATCCACGTAAAGGCGCCGGATTGGGGAGAAATTTCTGGACGACCGGTGCACGCAGGCAAGGGCATTTCATCGATCCCTGCACGCGCGGACGCACGTTTCGTCGAGCCTGCAAAACCGGTGTTGCCACGTGGCACCATTCTCCTTCCTATTTTTGACATTGAATTCGTATTATAAGATAGACAATATATTATTATTTCCGGAAAAAAGAGGATAGAGAAATTTTGAAATTACCATGTAACCCAGTCGGACTGCGTCGACCATGGATCCATCTCGAAGAAGTTGTGCTGCTCGCCGGTGAACTCGACAAAGTCCACCGCTTTCCGAGCTCCTCCTTTATCCACCATGCATAGTGTTCATTCTGGTCTGTGAGAGCAAATTTAATAGTATAGTCCAGTGCTAGCTTCAAATCATTTATAGCCAACGTAATAGCCAATTCATATAATAATCATACACACATTACGTCTTGAAGTTTGTGCTACAGCTGGCTATAGATATGTAGTCCGCTGCTCTTATCTCTTTCTTTATTTTTTTAAAATATATTTATAGCTGGTTTATAGCCTGCTATTGTTCCCGCTCTGACGAGCAACCGTGTCAGTCTCGTCAGCCGCAGATGGAATCCTACACGAGCTGCGCAAATTTCTTAGAGCAGGTACAATAGCAGGCTATAAGCCAGCTGCAAATATATTTTAAGTAGATAAATGAGAAGAGAGAATGGCAGCGGGCTACAGATTTGTAGCTAGCTGCAGCACGGACTCCAAGACACAGTGTGTGTATGACAGGTGGGACCAGGTATTAATAGTATAGTAAGCAACTATTGTATGAATCGACTATTAGATTGGCTATATGTGAATTGGAGCTAGTAGTGGGCTATACTAACTTGCTCTCATGATGCATCCATATGCAGCAGTGCAGCTGCACTGACAAGAAAGAACAAGACACTGCGAGACCGTCACCACCGGCGCCGCCGCGCGTCCGCGCCGGTGATGACCACCAAGACCGGGTAAGGTGAGGATCGTCGCCTGGTAGGCTGGGAGAGTGGAGTTGAGGCATCTGGACAGCAGAGGAAGAGCGTGTTGCAGCTGAGGACTGAGGAGCAAGTGAAAGAGAGCGACGGCGGAGGCCAATCGTCTTCTCCGAGGCCGGTGGATGTCGCCGCCGACCACCGGCTTCCAATCGAGTCGCCGCGCTGATCGATGGAGCAAAAACTCGCAATTCCATTTCCGGAGTAAAGTATAGGCCGCACATAGCCCGCACTCCCATTTCGGCCCAATTACTATATGGGCTGCACGTGTTGCAGCCCAACAATATGGGCCAAAAGTAATTCGCAATCCAGTCCGGACCGACAAGTTAGTTACGTTGCCATAGAAGTGGGCCTTGTGGGCCATTGCATCGCACCGCGCATCTTCGCGTTCCGAACGGCCACCGGCCCACCGCATACTATCAAAGATAACATATGTTGCAATTTTGCGACTGCATTTAAATTTCTTCGAAACAAGAATGAAAATTTCGACACAAAATATTTTGAAACTACAGTCACTATGAAATTATCTAGTCCTGATGTAGATCGGTCTGTGATTTTGTCATGTAGTATTTCCTCTTTCTTTTCTTCCATTTGGTAGAGGTTGGCCAGTAGAGGTTGAATTCAGATTGACCAGAAGAAATATACCATACATTATTACATTTAAATGTCCTCTATACATGATGATAATTTATTTCCTTTCGGTTAATGTTTTCATGGTATCAGGCAGTATTTTGCTAACGTCTACATTACTGTGTACCCTGGGCCGCCTCCACCTTCTGGAACGGTCCATTCGATGTTTTGCTTTGGATCTTTGATGTCACAAGCCTGCAGATAGCGTCAACATCTCATTCAGTTACAAGGAAACAAAAGATGCAAATGTCCATGAACAACTGAATCAACATGGAGGCAAATACCTTGCAATGAAGACAATTTTGAGCATTTATGTGAAGCTTCTGGTCACCTTTCTCGTCGGTGACATACCTGCATGAGAACAGGTATGGCAGAAGTGATTAGCGATCCTTGTTTGGGCATTCTGTACTTAATTGTAGGTTATCTTTCATTCAAGTAAGAAAGGCCAATTTCCTTACTCGTAAACTCGAGAGGTAGGTTTGGGCGGGTGTGTGGGGAGGGCGACGAGTCCGACTAGGTTCTTGTTCGACCGGACCCAATTGGGGTCACATGGTGCAACGCCATAGGCATTCATGTCATTTCAAAATTTCTCTCGCCTCTTTTTGCCTGGAAATCATAAAATATTGCCTCCGGTGTTTTACAGCTAATTACACAACTTTTGTAGTGTCCGTCGGCAGTGTCATGTTTTTATGGTGTCCTTCAGCCAATTACACGATTTTTAAGTATCCTATTGCAAATTTTACCTTTTACTTTCAGGCAAGGTTTCTAAGAATTAAATTTAAAAATGTACTGTTCATTCAATTTTTTTCATGAATATTCGAGATGTAAATTTTTTTCACAAATATACCGTCGATCTCGTACAACCGTTGTGTCGACGTTTGATGTCGCGATTCCGGTATTTGCATAGTATGGGGATCGTTGGTACTTGGATATGTGCGAGATTGTAGTAAAAGAGATGGAGACGATAATTTTTATACAGGTTCGGGCCGCTGAATTGATAGGTAATAACCCTACATTCTGTTGGCCGAAGCCGGTATTGCTCTTATTCACCATAATCACACCA
This sequence comes from Oryza longistaminata, assembly GCA_009805545.1. Classification (NCBI taxonomy): domain Eukaryota; kingdom Viridiplantae; phylum Streptophyta; class Magnoliopsida; order Poales; family Poaceae; genus Oryza; species Oryza longistaminata. The sequence continues at coordinate 5,824,018 of CM020178.1, forward strand.
GTATAATATTTGGGGTAGCCTATCTATCTATTGTCGACATGGCGGTCTGAAGGTCTGACTCGTAGTCGACAACAGAGTAGTCTTCCTACTCGAGTTCGTGCCCGGCGAGATCAGAGACAGCGCTAGATCCCTACGGCCGGCCTCTGTAGGTACCGGATAGAGGGTCAATCCAGACGTATCTCTGATGTCGATATCCGGCGGCTTGTCTTGGCGTGTGTTGGCTTGTATGTTGATCTTGTGTCTTGATCTATTGTTCCGTGTCCCATCTCCTCCTAGGGGGCCTTATATTTATACCTATAGGTGTCCTCTTGTCCAAGTAGAACTAGTGAAACCAATATGGATACAATCCGAGTAGCTATTGTCGTTTCTGTGTAGAACTCTATTCATTCTTCCTTACGTGGAACTCCTCTTATATCCGAAGGTTATTTCCGTATAAGACATGATATGCGGTGGGTTCTGCCGAGATTTAGTCAACTACTATTAGGTATGTGGTATTCATAACCCTGACACGTCGAGTGAAAATGACGAGTGACATCGAGGACGATATCGCGAGGCGAATGCGCGAGACCGCGCGACAACGGCGCGAGACTGCGCGCTCTCGCGGGAAGGATGAGCGGTCTCGCTGAAGCATAGAGCGACTACGTCCCAAACTCCATTTGGTTAGTGACTAATGACCTAGTAAACTATTTAACTAATAATAATTAGTGGTTAATTAATAATTAGTTAATTGCTAATCATAATAATTAATCACTAATTAACCGTTTTGAAATCCGGTATCGCTGATTGGTTCAACGGCGCGGTCTCGCTCTTTCATTTCGCGAGACCGCGCGGTATCACGTCACGTCACTTTCGTGCAATAGTTATGCAAGATCGACGGTATATTTTGTAAACAATTTTGAATCCCGAATATATCTAAAAATAAAATGAATGAACAATATATTTTTAAATTTAATTCAGGTTTCTAATTCGTGTATAAAGGGAGGGAGCAAGGTAGAAGTAGACCCAACTATAACTCTGCAGTTAGCCCAATCAAACTAAAGCTGCTATTATGGTGGCCTCCCTAGTAAAACCGTTGTTCTTGCCGTCGCTGCTGCTCCTACACATCCACCTCCTCATCCCTTCTCCATCAGCAGCTACGTACACCAATCACACCGGATCCCTCTCACCAGCGGTTCCATGCTTGCCTGACCAGGCAGCGGCTCTGCTCCAACTGAAAAGTTCTTTCTCCATCACCAACGAGTCCATGGCCGCCTTCGATTCATGGAAGGCCAGCGAGGACTGTTGCATGTGGGAAGGCGTCCGGTGCGGCGACGCCGACGGCCGCGTGACATGGCTTGATTTGGGGGACTGGGACTTGGAGAGCAGCCGTCTTGACACGGCGCTTTTCAAGCTGACCTCCCTCGAGTATCTTAACCTGGGCGGAAATGACTTCAATGCGTCCGAAATCCCATCCACCGGGTTCGAGCGGCTCACTCGGCTCACGCATCTCAACCTCTCCTCGTGCAACTTCGCAGGTCAGGTGCCTGCACATAGTATCGGTCAACTCACGAATTTGGTCTCTCTTGACCTCTCTTTTAGTTTTGAAGAACAAGAGCTATTCGATACAGGTTACCACGGTCGAGTTTATAATTTGAAGCAATACTGGCAGCTCATAGTGCCAAACTTTACAGCCTTAGTTGCAAAGCTTACCAGTTTGAGGGAGCTTCATTTGAGCTTCGTGGACTTGTCCAACGAAGCTTCTAACTGGTGCATAGCTCTGGCTAACTACACCCCAAATCTCCGTGTTCTTAGCTTGCCGTATTGTGAACTCTCGAGCCCCATTTGTGGATCGCTCTCTGGTTTGCGTTCACTAAATGTGATTAACCTACAACACAATCTTCTAACGGGTCCCGTTCCGGAGTTCTAGGGCAACTTCCCAAACTTGAGTGTTCTTCAGCTTAGCTATAATATTTACCTTGAGGGATGGGTCTCACCATTAATATTCCAGAATAAGAAACTAGTGACGATTGATCTTCACAAAAATCATGGAATCTCTGGTACCCTACCAAATTTTACAGCTGGAAGTTGTCTAGAGAATTTGCATGTTGGTAGAACCAATTTCTCTGGCGCAATACCAAGTTCCATCGGCAACCTCAAATCTTTAAAGGAGCTCGACCTTACTGCAAGCGGCTTTTCTGGCAAGCTACCCACATCAATTGCTAAGCTGAGATCCTTGAAAACATTGCGGGTATCTGGGTTAGAAGTGGTAGGATCAATACCAACATGGATCACAAACTTGACATCCTTGGTGTTTCTGGAATTCTCCAGTTGTGGCTTATCCGGATCAATACCTTCTTCTATTGGAGATTTGAAAAAACTGAGAACATTAGCACTCTATAGTTGCAGCTTTATAGGGAAAATACCTCCACATATATTAAATATAACACAACTAGAAACCATCTTTCTTCATTCAAATAATTTCATTGGAACAGTCGAACTTTCCTCGTTCGGGACATTACCAAAACTATTTACGTTAAACCTCTCAGACAACAAACTAAACGTGATAGATGGAGAAAATAATTCTTCATTGATGTCCTTCCCCAACATACAGTACTTGAGTTTAGCATCATGTAACATAACTAGATTTCCAAACATTTTGAGACATCTAAATAATAAAAATAATGAAGGCAGTGGCATTGATCTTTCAAATAACCAAATCCAAGGGACCATACCCCATTGGGCATGGGAGAAATGGACAGATTTTGAGTTTATCTTTTTGAACCTATCACATAATAAATTCACTAGCGTTGGCTATGACTCTTTTCTTCCTTTTTGGATAGCTTTGTTGGATTTCAGTTTTAATTCTTTTGAGGGGCCAATACCTCTACCTAGAGATTCTGGAATCATGCTTGATTACTCAAACAACCGTTTCTCGTCCATGCCTAGCAATATTTCTACTAAACTTGGAGGAACAGACTTTTTCAAGGCATCAAAAAACAACCTATCAGGGAACATTCCAGCATCTTTTTGTACTACATACCTACTATTTCTCGATCTCTCTTACAATTTCTTCAGTGGTTCAATCCCTCCTTGCCTAATCGAGGATGCCAATGCATTACAAGTTCTAAATCTGAAACAAAATAAGCTTCATGGAGAGTTGCCGCATATTAATGAGAGTTGCACATTGGAGGCGCTAGACTTCAGTGACAATAAGATTGAAGGAAACTTGCCTAGATCTCTTGCTTCTTGCAAAAATTTGGAGGTCCTTGACATCCAAAACAATCTGATCAACGACTCTTTTCCTTGTTGGATGAGCACACTTCCTAGACTCCAAGTCCTTGTCTTGAAATCTAATAAGTTCTTTGGCCAAGTGACACATTCTGTTTCTGAAGTCAGCACTTGCGAATTTCCAACTCTACGCATCCTAGATCTGGCCTTCAACAACTTTTCAGGCACACTTAAAGAAGAATGGTTTACAAGACTGAAGTCCATGATGGTTGGAATCAATAATGATACATCAGTGATGGAATATACAGATAATCAAAACCAAGTCTACCAAGTTAACATTGGACTTACATACAAAGGATCTGCCATCACAATTGAGAAGATACTAAGGACCTTTGTATTCATTGATATCTCCAACAATGCATTCCGTGGAAGCATCCCTGAAACTATGGGAGAGCTAGTTCTGCTACACGCGCTCAACATGTCACACAACTCACTGACGGGGCCGATTCCATCTCAACTCAGCCGTCTGAACCAGATGGAAGTTTTGGACCTATCCTCAAACGAGCTTTCAGGAGTAATTCCACAGGAGCTAGCATCGTTGCACTTCCTCACAACATTGAACCTGTCGTACAACAAGCTGGTGGGAAGAATACCAGAGTCGACTCAATTCTCAACATTCTCGAACAGCTCGTTTCTAGGGAATGACGGTTTGTGTGGCCCTCCATTGTCAAAAGGATGTGACAACATGACGCTGAATGTTACACTTTCTGACAGGAAATCTATAGACATTGTGTTGTTCCTCATTTCTGGATTGGGATTTGGCCTTGGATTTGCAATTGCAATTGTAATAGCATGGGGAGTTCCCATTAGAAAATGGTCCCTACTAGGGCAGGGAGTCCCCTCAATTATGTACTAAAAGAAACTTTCCTGTACCAAGGTCATTTGCAGTTCGTTTGTAAGCAGGACCATTTCACAGTTGTTGCAAGCTAATATATATATTTGAATATTCTATATCGAGATAATTGATTAAAATCGGTGCCAGACATGCTGGATTTGCAAAGCTAGATGATCTCACCTGAAAATGTACTGCAGAAAAGGCAAAATTAGTCACGCACCAAATCGACAGGACGATATGTGTAATTTGCTCTCACCTGTGCTGTGCAATCGCACAGGCGCATTCCGTCGAACACGTACCAGGCGGAAGGTAGAGCGCGACGACGTGCAGCGGAGCAGCAGGATTGATTCGCTCCTGCAACGTCTCCATGATGACAGGATGGTCAGTGAGACTTTCCCTTTTTTATCAAATACAGTATTTTAAATAAATGTTAATGTAACCATGTGCAATATTACGGAAAATCAGCTTAGTTTGGTTAACTCGGACGAATGAGCTGTCTTGGTTCAAGTGCGTCCTAAGGTACCAGACTGTCAGTTCAGTGAACATTCATCTTTGAACTTTTTGACTAGTGTACTGCACTTGCATGCAGGGAAAATTCCACAATCGTTGTTCGCTCTTCCGAGGCTGGAAAATGTTTACCTTCAAGAAAACCAGCTTTCTGGTTCACTAGAAGAAATTCCTTCCCCTTTAACTTCATCTCTGTTATGTATTGACTTAGCCAACAATCAACTATCAGGCCCGATACCCAACTCACTTTTCCATCTTACAAATCTTAATTATCTCATTCTTGAATCAAATAAATTCACAGGCACAGTTGAACTTTAGCTCTGTATGGAAGCAGAAGAATCTATTTATCCTAAGCCTGTCAAACAATTTGATATCACTCATAGATGATGAAGGTGAAACAGTACCTCCTTATCTTCCTAACATCAAGTACTTATACCTGTCATCTTGCAACCTTACAAAAATTCCAGGCACATTAAAATATCTTTTGATGCGGTTTCCCTTCTTGACCTTTCGATTAATCAAATAACGGGGGCTATACCAAATTGGATATGGGAGAATTGGAAGGGCCACCTTAATAGTTTGAACCTCTCGTGCAACATGTTTACTACTTTGGAACAATCTCCTTCTCTTGTTAATGTGTCCAATTTAGCTTATCTTGATCTCAGTTTCAATAGACTTCAGGGAAGCATACCAATACCGGTAACCATATCTAGGGAGATCGCTTTGGACTACTCAAACAACCATTTCTCTTCTGTCGTATCTAATTTTGGCATATATCTTAAAAACGCCAGCTATATTAATTTCTCCAGCAACAAACTAAGTGGCCATATACCATCTTCAATTTGTAATGCAAGCAAAGTCATTATCATGGACTTATCTGGCAACAACTATAGTGGATCAGTACCACCATGTCTTACAGAAAGTATCAACTTAAGCGTTTTGAAGTTGAGAGACAACCAATTCCATGGGGTGTTACCTAACTATAGTAGAGAGGGGTGCAATCTTCAGTCAATAGATGTGAATGGAAACCAAATTGAAGGTAAACTACCTAGATCACTATCATACTGCCAAGATTTGGAGCTCCTGGATGCTGGAAATAATCAGATTGTTGATTCTTTTCCATTTTGGTTGGGTAAACTTCCAAATCTCCGAGTCCTTGTCTTAAGATCCAACAAAATAAATGGTACAATAAGGGGTCTTAAAAGTGGTTACCAAAATAGCGATTATTTCACAAGGTTGCAAATAATTGATTTGGCCTCCAATCATTTATCTGGCAACATACATTCAGAATGGTTTGAACATTTGCAATCAATGATGAATGTAACTGATGACCACCAAATATTAGAGTATCGTACGAACGCAAGTATAAAATCGCTCTATCAGGATAATACGGCTGTCACTTACAAAGGGAACACTCTTATGTTCACTAAAATCCTGACCACCTTCAAAGCAATTGATCTCTCAGACAACTCATTTGGTGGTCCTATTCCAAAGTCAATGGGGAAGCTTGCTTCACTACATGGATTTAACCTGTCCCACAATGCCTTCACAGGACAAATTCCATCACAGCTTAGTTCTTTGACTCAGCTGGAGTCATTGGATCTCTCTTGGAACATGCTCTCAGGGGAAATCCCTCTACAGTTAACCTCTCTAACCTCTCTTGCTTCGTTGAATCTTTCATACAACAACTTGACTGGAAGAATACCGCAGGGCAACCAGTTTGGGTCATTTAGCAGCAGCTCGTTTGAAGGCAATGCCAACCTCTGTGGAAAGCCGTTGTCTAAACAATGTGATACTCCAGGCTCAACATCTCGAAATGCATCAGCTACTTCAGAAACCAGCAGTTTCTGGCAGGACAGGCTTGGCGTGATCCTTTTGTTCTTCTTTTCTGGCTTGGGGTTCACAGTGGGCTTCATATTGGCGGTCTGGTTCCAATCATTCTTCCACATAGAACGATGGACTCACAAGCATTGATGACTGTTAGTATACTGTATACACTATGTATGGTGTTTATCCACCCAAGGACATGATATGTGTGTATGTGTGTACTCGTAATTAGTGACAGGTGAAGTCCATTCTCTGTTGATAATAATGCATAATTTTGTGTATGTGATTACCAAAATAGTGGGGTAGTGGCGACATCTATAACTGTATAAGAAATGTGCTCTTTGCACTGACCTATGCGCTGGCACATTTCCTCGAACACCTGGTGCCCTGGTGGTGGTGATGGAAGAAGAGCGCGACGACGAGGCAACGAGCAGACCGACGGACAGTCGGACAGGCTGTTCCTGGGACATCCCCATGGCGACCCCATTGAGAGCCGACTGCAAGATCTCAATATCTGCAACCCTGGATACCATCATCCTCTCTGCTTCGTCTCCGCCTCATCCTCACCCCTGACCCCTAACCATTCCGGCGAGGTCCAACCAAGAGGTGGTGGTTATCTCGGATTGGGATGTACGGCGTGTGGGGGGAGCGGGATTGGCAGAGTACTCTGAGTGGGATGTGGTGGAGAAGGACGACGAGGGGTGGAATTCTCTCGGCAGCTGGCGGCGGCGGCGTAGGCGCGTAGCAACTCTAGGACGGCGCGCGTGTTGGGCATGGGGTGTGTAGGCGGGAGAGAGATCGAGAGAGTATGACGCCCGCGGCGCACTACCTTCGGCTTCAAAGCAGATGCGGAGATGCATGCTAGACCGGGCTCAGAGCCCGTCCATTTTCAGCCGCTACTGCCTTCGATCCGCTGTCTCACGTCTTCAATTCGTACGTGTCGCCGTCGAATTGGGATGAAGATATAGACAAATTTGATAATGTACCACGTCTTAGAGCAAGTTTAATAGTACCGCCGTGGCGCGTCGCCAGCGACGCCGCCAGCGTCACGCAAAACGTCACGGCCACCACTCTCGTCAGGATATTAAGAGATTACTTACCTGCCTTTTAAAATAAACGGTCTAGATTAATTCTACTCGGAGTAGAATACTTCAAGTATATTGCACCGGAGCATCTCTCCAATAGTATAGCCAACTACTAGCTTCAAATCATCTATAGTCAATTTAATAGCCAATTTATACAATAGTTACATACTACACTATTAATATCTGGTCCCACCTGTCATACACACACTGTGTCTTGGTGTCCGTGCTACAGCTGGCTACAAATCTATAGCCCGCTGCTCTTTTCTCTTCTCTTTTATCTCCTTAAAATATATTTATAGCTGGTTTATAGCCTGCTACTGTACCACTCTAATTCTCTAAAATTACTCCTTTGATAATATCACCCGCCACGAGGATCGCGATTTTTTTTTCAAATTTTGTGCCACTTTCTCGTTGAGTAGGAAGGGGATGAACCCGTCGCTCCCCTTTGCCCGTCGCACCGCACGCGACCGCCACCGAGGTCCGTCGCCAGCACCAGCTTTATCTAGCCAAAATAGTACTCCATCCGTTTCAAAATGTTTGATACCTTTGACTTTTTAGCACATGTTTGACCGTTTGTTTTATTAAAAAAATTTGTAAAATATGTAAAACTATACGTGTACATGAAAGTATATTTAACAATGAATCAAATGATATGAAATGAATAAATAATTACTTAAATTTTTTAAATAAGACGAATGGTCAAACACGTACTAAAAAGTCAACGGTGTCAAACATTTTGAAACGGAGGGAGTATTAATAAGGCCTTTACATTGGCCAGGATTTCCACGCACGTGCCGAAAGTGTCCAAATGGCATCGACCGAGACCACAGGCAACAAAGCCACCGGCGAACGACTCCACGCCGGAGTTTGACTCCCTCGCTGGACACAGTCTGGTCCCGTGCAGCACGCATGACAGTATCCAGTATTTCAACACAACAATCTATTCGAATTATCGAGCTGGAAAACTGATTAGACAAAAAAAAAAGTACAGAAAACGAGAATGAGAGACAGGAGGATAGATAGGCCAACGAGGATAGAAGCTGCTGAACTGAGGCAGTATGAGGCTGGCAGCAAGTTTCATTGTCGCTTGCATCACTGTCTATCCGTTTAGAGTATAGACACTCTCTCCACAATTCCACATGATCAGGGTTTGATATTTCGGACTGAAATTTCGGTTATTTTGTGGGCCCCTCCGATACGATATTATTTCGGCCGAAATTTTCAATTTTTTAATTTTTCATGAATTTTGTTTATGTTTGTTCAAATTTGACTAAATTTTGTTCTAAATTTTGGAAATTTCAGAATTTTCGTTATATCGGCACTGCCCGATACAAAGGCCGAAAACGAGAAAGTGAACCCTGATCATGACTCGTGAGACTAACCTGAGTTGTTCTCTGAATTAGTCCAACTGTCCAAGACAATGAAACTTGCTGCTGCTGTGATCACTGATCAGTCATCAGTCTGTGTACAATTTCCTGTGTTTATAAAATTCTGAATAACAGAATAAGGCAGGTGGAAAAGTGCTGGCCATATCAAGGCAACAGGCTGGCATGGACCGACGAAAACAACACTGGTAACACGATATGAATGGGCATGCAGGAATGGTGCAAATTTATGTACGCTCCTGGAGCTTTTATATGTGTACCGAGCAAGCATATATACATCTGCAGTGCACTTGGAGCATCAACCCAAGACAGCAGCAAAATGATGATATCCACCAAGCAACGCCTCCCCACTCCCATTCTCGTTCTCCTCATTTGTTGTTACTCCATAGTCACTGCAGCCAACAATGACACAACCGTCCCTTGTCTCCCAGATCAAGCTTCTTCCCTCCTACAGCTCAAAGCTTCCTTCATTGGTAAAAACTTGCTGCCATCAGGGAGAACTGGATCGGACTGCTGCCACTGGGAGGGTGTCACCTGTGGTATGGCCTCCGGCAGGGTCATTTCCCTTGACCTCAGTGAGTTGAACATGATGAGCAATCGTCTCGATGCTGCACTCTTTAACCTCACCTCTCTTACAAACCTTAACCTTGCTTGCAATTACTTTGGGAGAGCCGAACTCCCAGCATCTGGGTTTGAGAGGCTCACAGATATGATCCACCTCAACTTCTCCCACAGCAACTTTTATGGTCAGATCCCCATTGGACTTGCTTGCCTCATGAATGATTATGACTTCTAGATGGATACTATACGTATGTAATACTATTGTTTGCTGCTAATGAGTCAAGTTGGTGATAGCTTGGTCTCGGAATATGGTTGCTTTGTTTGTTCCATGTGTAGGTGACTCGATGTCTTGGGAGAGTATTTGCGGTGATGGACTGGGAGTCGGCTTGGGGATAAGACGACGTCCGTTGTGGTCAGATATCATGCGGGATACTTAGGCTAGAGTTGATGCACGTGGTGGATGGAGATTCCATAATCTGGGTTTGAGAGGCTCACAGATATGATCCACCTCAACTTCTCCCACAGCAACTTTTATGGTCAGATCCCCATTGGACTTGCTTGCCTCATGAAACTTGTCACTCTTGACTTTTCTAGTAATGATGGGTTGTATTTCGATGAACCAAGTTTCCAAACCGTCATGGCAAACATGAGCAACTTGAGGGAGCTCCATCTTGATGATGTACAAATTTTCGGATCAACTTGGTCAGTTGTTTTAGCAGACAACATTCCCCAACTCGAGATTCTTAGCTTGTCTATGTGCCGTATATCTGGTCCTATTCACTCTTCCTTCTCAAGGCTTCGTTCCTTAAAGGTGATCAACCTTGGATACAATTCTGGACTCCCCAGCAAAGTTCCTGAGTTCTTTGCTGAATTATCTTCTTTGAGCATTCTTGAAATTGCAGGCAATTCTTTTGAAGGGCAGTTCCCAACAAAAATCTTCCACCTAAAAAGTTTGAGAACGCTTGATTTGTCTAATAACCCCAATCTTTCTATTAACCAACCAGAATTCCCCGATGGAAATAATCTAGAAACACTAGGTCTAGCAGCAACCAATTTATCTTATCACATACCGTCCTCATTTGCCAATCTCAAGTCCTTGAAGCGTTTGGGTATGAGCACGGCACGAACTTCCAAGGAGCTGCCCTCTTTATTAGGTAAGCTTCCTTCATTGACAGAACTGGAATTGCAAGGATCGGAATCAGGCTTGGAGAAGGCGGTATTATCTTGGGTAGGCAACCTTAAGCAGCTGACTGCTTTGGAGCTTGAATCGTACGATTTCTCTGAATCGGCACCCTCCTGGATAGGCAATTTGACGAATTTGAAGTTTTTGTGGATCTGGGACTGCAATTTCTCTGGGTCAATAATACCATATCAGATTGGCAATCTTGCAAAATTGGAGACCTTGGACTTTAGAGGGTGCGAGTTCTTTGGACAGCAAATACCACCGTGGATTGGTAATTTTACGAAGTTGGCAAATTTAGAGATGGATAGTTGTGGCTTCTCTGGGTCGATACCCTCAACAATAGGGAATCTGACCCAACTGGGAAGTCTGCGGATCACATCTAATCCCCAACTCAACGGTAAGTCTTTATACCACGGCTACTTCTTCCTTCATACATATGCAATTTAAAATATCATCATAAAATAAATTTATTCAAAATGCCACCAAGTGCTGTCGAACACTCAAAAGCTTAGGTAGTAATATATATATTTCTGTATTTTGATTTGGAACGTGAAAACACACATAGTAGATAACATGATAGACTGGTAGTGGTGGAACAAGTTCCACGTTCTGTTTGATAATTGTGGCTCGCATCTAGATATTAACATCCACCTACAGTAAATCAATGGCGTCTATTTTCAAAATCTTACAACATTTTCCTATCTGCAACTAATCTAGGAGCTTAGAAATCTATTGCTACTATAATATTATAATAGAACGGTAAAAGGAGTAACATGTTTGTTTTGAGAGCCTAGAAGTAACCATGTTAATTGGAGAAAAAAAAGAGAATGATCCACACGGCTTGATCGGAATGGGTCCATATTATATTATAACAACTAGTGGTGGCCCGCGCAAATTGCGCGGCTAGCATTCTTATGTTTTCCCTCATATAGTAGCATTTTTTTTTTCTTATTTTATTATTAAAATATCATAAATAACAACATAATTTAAAATTTGTACTAACTTGAACAAACTATCAATGTGCAATATTCATATTATGTTGTATATATGTGATAGGTATTAATTTTTTTAATACCGAATTTTAGTTATTTCTAAATTATATTGCTAGATGGACTCTAGACTCCTCTTCCAACATTCATTAATTTTTAAATTATGAATTTCTATAATTTATAAATTTTGTTCCTAT
>CM020178.1:5836816-5867605 GCA_009805545.1 Oryza longistaminata
ATTTTTTTTCCGAATTTTATTTATTTGTAAATTGTATTTCTATAATTACTCTAAACTCTACTTTTAATTTTATTATTTTTATTCTGAATTTTAATTAATTCTAAATTTCTATATGGACTTTATACTCTTCTTCCAATATTCCTTATTTTAATTCCTAATTTCTATTATTTCTAAATTGTATTTCTATATAGACTCTAAACTTATCTTTCAATATTTCTTTTTGTAATTCTGAATTTTAATTATTTTTAAATTGTATTTCTATATAGCCTCTATATTCTTCTTCCAATATTCCTTTTTTAAATTTTGATTTTTCGTTATTTCTAAATTGTATTTTCTATATGAACTCTAACCTCAATTTTTATTTTTCTTGTTTTTTAATTCCGAATTTCCATTAATTCTATTGTATACTGGTATGGACTCTAGTCTTCTCTTTCTATATTCCTTATTTCTAATTCCGAATTTCAGCTATTTTTAAATTGTATTTTTATATGAACTCTGTCTATTTCTTTCTCTCCTATTAATATAAGAATTTTTAGGCCATAAGAGTGAAATTTTTTTTATTTCGAATTTTCGTTATTTCTAAATTGTATTTCTATATGAACTCTAACCTCTACTTTTATTTTTTTTCTTATTTTTTTAATTCCGAACTTGCATTAGTTCTATTGTATAATGGTATGGACTCTAGTCTTCTCTTCCTACATTCCTTATTTTTAACTCCGAATTTCAGCTATTTTTAAATTTTATCTTCTCTACTTTTATTTTTAAATTTTATTCCTATATGGACTCTTTTTTTTTCCTATTTATTCGATTAATATGAGAATTTCTAGGCCATGAGAGCGAACATGGAGCCTTCTTTTTTATTTATTTAATAAGTTAATAGGTAGATGCTTATTGGTCCATGGTTTTATTATATAAAAGGGAAAAGCTAAACGTATGAACAATTTGTTACCAACTATTTTACAAACGTTGATGTGACACATCCACTACTTTCGCCTGCAAAAATTGCTCCTTTGAGTACGGTTCATGGGTCGCATGCAAAAATATATTTTGCAGAGGACCCTTAAGAGGCCTACCTGCAATGCTGCACCTTAAGGGTCTCCTATGAAAATAGAATTTCGCAAGTTAGCAACATGGAGAGCAAGTGGGCCACACGCGTCACCGCAATACATTTTTTTCACATTTTTTCACTCACGCACACTACTTATTTTCTCTGGGAAGACAGGGGAGATTGATTCTCGTTTTCCGCGTGCACGTTTTTCAAACTACTAAACGGTGCGTTTTTTAAAAAAATTTCTATAGGAAAGTTGCTTTAAAAAATCATATTAATCTATTTTTAAAATTTAAAATAGTTAATACTCAATTAATTATGAGCTAATGGCTCACCTCGTTTTGCGTATCTCCCCAATCTCCTTAATCCCCTTCTCCTCGAACACACCCAGTCATCTCAATTGACAGCGCGAAGTGGAGTGGAGTGCGGGTTCGGTCCACACGCTTGTACTACCCTTGTGTTCCCTACTCGCGGTCCACACGCTCACTCATCGGTACTGTTACCGGCGGCTTGCAAATCATTTCCTTGGTTTCGTATTAGGAGTTGCTTTGATTTTTATGAAATCAAATTTTGATAAGTTTGATTAAGTTTATAGAGAATGTAGAAACTTTATAGCATCAAATTAGTCTCATTAGATCTAATATTGAATATATTTTGATAGCACATTTGTTTGGTGTTAAATAAATTTGATTAAAAAAAACCAAAACGACTTATAATATGAAATAGAGGGAGTAGCAACCATGCATAGGGTCTTCATATTATTACGTACTGATATCCCGGAGCACTATGCAGGCCGTGTTTAGTTCACCCCCAACTACCCCAAACTTTCAACTTTCCATCACTTCACATCACATCCAAAACTTTCCTACACACATAAACTTTCAACTTTTTTTCTAAACTTGTAATTTTTTTCAGGAACTAAACACACCCGTAGTATATTAGCAACTTCAGCAAAAACATCTTAGGTCTGATGAATTTTTTAACAATCAACGGTCCCTCCAAATCGAGACAGCTAGCAAAACAGAAAATGAGCTTAGTTTTAATCAACGTTCAGTCCCCACTCCGCAGTCGTGATTGTTGCTGATCGGTGTGTGCAGAGTTTACACGGCGCAGTGTTTATAATTACGCCACCAATGTCGATCATTTCCTCCCGCATTTCCGTAACAAAAACGTGCGAGAGACGGCCAAACACGAAGTGGCTCGCCCACATGCATGGTTGGCGGCAGCTGAAGAGTGAATAATTACGAGTCCAAAGTCTGAACTGTCTAGATCACCAGATGTTCTTCTTTTTCCCAATATATAGAGGGTCACTGGACGCCATTGGAGGACGCAAGCCAGTAGCGGAAAATGTTTTCACCCAAGCAACGCATCAACATCCTCGTACTCCTCTTGTGCTCTTACGCCATTCATAGTGATACTGCAGCCCAGCATGACACAGCCGTCCATTGTCACCCAGATCAAGCTTCTTCCCTACTACGGCTTAAAGCTTCCTTCATCGGTACAAACTTGCTGCCATCATGGCAAGCTGGATCGGACTGCTGCCACTGGGAGGGTGTCACCTGTGACATGCCCTCCGGCAGGGTCATTTCCCTTGACCTCAGTGAGTTGAACTTGATAAGCCATCGTCTCGACCCTGCGCTCTTCAACCTCACCTCTCTTAGAAACCTTAGCCTTGCTTACAATAGATTTTGGGATGCCCATCTCCCAGCATCTGGGTTTGAGAGGCTCACAGATATGATCCACCTCAACTTCTCCGGTAACTCCTTTTCTGGTCAGATCCCCATTGGAATTGGTTCCCTCAAGAAACTTGTCACTCTTGATTTTTCCAGTAATTATGAGTTATATTTCGATAAGCCAAGCTTTCAAACTGTCATGGCAAATCTAAGCAATCTGAGGGAGCTCCGTCTTGATGATGTGAGAGTTTTAAGCAATGAATCATCTTGGTCAGTTATTCTAGCAGACAACACTCCTCAACTCGAGATTCTTAGCTTATATCAGTGCGGTATATCTGGTTCTATTCATTCTTCCTTCTCAAGGCTTCGTTCATTAAAGATGATCGACCTCCACTTGAATGGACTCACTGGTAAAGTTCCTGAGTTCTTTGCGGAATTATCTTCTTTGAGCATTCTTGATATATCATATAATGATTTTGAAGGGCAGTTTCCAACAAAAATCTTCCAGCTAAAACGTTTGAGAACGCTAGATTTGTCTTGGAACTCCAATAATCTTTCTGTTAACCTACCAGAATTCCCAAATGGAAATAATCTAGAAACATTATCTCTAGCAGGGACAAATTTAACTTATCATATACCGTCCTTCTCATTTGCCAATCTCAAGTCTCTGAAGAGTTTGGCTATTAGCACAACAGGAACCTCCAAGGAGCTTCTTCCCTCTCTAATAGGTGAGCTTCCTTCATTGAAAGAACTGGAAATGTGGGGACCGGAATGGAGCTTGGAGAAACCGGTATTGTCTTGGGTAGGCAACCTTAAGCAACTGACAGATTTGTATCTTGGCTCGTATGACTTTTCTCAGTCAACACCCTCCTGGATAGGCAATTTGACGAGTTTGGCAACTTTGTACATGTGGGGCTGCAATTTGTCTACATCTATACCTCATCAGATTGGTAATCTCGCAAATTTGACAAGCTTGTCGTTCGAGGATTGCGACTTCTTTGGGCAGAAAATACCGTCGTGGATCGGCAACTTTACAAAGTTGAGGGATTTACGGATACACAACTGTGGCTTATCTGGGCCGATACCCTCGACAATAGGGAATCTGACCCAACTCGAATATTTGATTATCAGGTTTAATGACCAGCTGAACGGTAAGACAATACCACGACTGCTTTTCTTACTTGATCCATATATGGAATTTCAGTTAAATACATCCATAAAATAACTCACAAATATATCTCTCCACATATTATCGTATATAAATATCTTACATTATGGCTATATACATCCACTCGTGAATATAGAGATCGGATTTTTATACATTATCTTAAAAATTTATATCTTATATTAGTGATATACGTACATGAGTCCTGTTTACGTGCCATATCTCCTAGAGGCTAGAGGGCCTTAAACGCAGTACGTAAATGATAGGACATGCGACTTCTACACCAGGTATATATAGATTGCAAGCATATCAAAAATACAAAACCTTATATTTTGCCATGCTGGCATTATTTTTATACTTCCTCCGTTTCACAATATAAGTCATTCTAGCATTTCCCACATTTATATTGATGTGAATGAATTTAGACATATATATCTATCTAGATTCATTTACATCAATATGAATATGGGAAATGCTAGAATGACTTACATTGTGAAACGGAGGGAGTACAAAATTATCGCTCCAATGCTGATATCACACCTTCCATCTACAGTAAATTGATGGTGTCTACTTTCGCACTTCTGAACAAATTTCAATCTATCATGTGCGTGCTGACTTATGGTCTCTTGGAGCTAAAACAACATCTTTTCGACTAGTATTATACCCTTGCATGCAGGAAAAATTCCACAATCGTTGTTCAGTACTCTTGCTGGATTGAAACACATTGACCTTAGTGCAAATCAACTTTTTTTGTTCTCTGGAAGACATTGCTTCCCCTTCAACTTCACCTTTGCAGGGTATCCTGTTAAATTATAGTCAACTGACAGACCCGAGAACCAAATCATTTTTCCAGCTTACATATCGTAACTATCCCAGCCTTAAGTCAAATAAGTTGACAGCCACAATGCAACTTAGCTCTATCTGGAGGATCAAGAGTATCTCTTACCTAAGACTGTCAAATAAATTGATATCACTCATGGATGATAAAGGTGAAAGGGTCACATCTCTTCCTAACATCAACTACTTGTGCCTGGCATCTTGCAGCCTTACAAAATTCCATGCATTAAGGTATCTTGATGCAATTTTGGAACTTGACCTTGAGAGTAACCAAAACACTCGAAACGCTCGAAATAATGGACTCGTATAGTACTCCTCCTGGTTGGACTGTTGACATGGGAGAAAAAAACTGTCATCACGCCCCATTTGATAAAAAAGGATACCCACGAGTAATCCCATTTAGTCAATTCGCAAGTTGCTGCATTAAATCACACCCACTCGTCAAGTTTGTGTACTAATGATGTAATTTACTCTAAGATTCATTTTAGGGTTAATTGGATCCATGCCGCTGCAAATATGCCAATTCGAAAAAATGCCACTACTATTCAGTATATCGGCTACGTGCCACTGGAATTTGGCGAAATTGGAACCATGCCACTCCCATCCAGTTTTTTGTTAACCTCCGTCGTCTCTCTCCCTCTTCCTTTCTTCGCTTCTCCGCCATGGATGCCGGCGAGCCCTCCACCTCGGACTCGCTGGTCCTTGCCACTGTAGCTAGCCAGCGATCCCCCCTCTCCATCTCTCGCTGCTCCGCCAGCAGCCGCCGCGACCCGTCTGTTCCTCGTTGTCCCCTCCGGCGGACGCGGCACCCTCGCCGCCGGGGAGCTTCTCCACCATGGACGCCGGCGAGCCTAGGAGGGCAACGGCTTAGGGGAATCGGCGGCCGGGGAACCAAGTGCGAAGCGCGGTGGGACGAGCGGCACGGAGGAAGGAGATGGAAGCGAGCGTGTTAGGGACGACGACGCGGCAATGGGCGGGGTGGCGACCGGCATGGGGGCAGTGGCCAGGGGCCTCGCCGGGGGAGCGGACGACAACGATGCAGGCGTAGCCCGACTGGCCAGCTCCGAGCGAGGCGCTCGATGAATGGTGCCACGACGGTCTCCTCATCGAGCCCCGTGGCTTGGTGCTGCGAATCGCCTTGGGCGGGCACGACGGGCTCGTCGGCCTCCCCGCCCGCGTCGCCGCCACCGACGTGGCCACGTCACCCATCACCGCGAGATCGATGAGACGATGGCGACGACACCTCCTGCCGCATCTACGGTGGTGGAGAGAGAGGAAGGGGAAAGAGAAGAGAGGGGAGGGAGGTGGGGCCCAAGTGCAGTTGTGGGGTAACGGGGATTTTTGATGGAAAATGTGATGGAGTGACACGGTTTCAATTTCTCCAATTTTCAGTGGTACATAGCTAATATGCAGAATAGTAGTGGCATTTTTTCGAATGGGCATATTTCCAGTGGCATAGATCCAATTAACCCTTTATTTTAAGATGTTTTAGTGGATGTAGCTAGCATTGCGCTATATAAAATACAATTGTATCTATAAAAAAATGGTTGAGTGTATAAATATTTTAAAATAAATTTTAATCTAGCCCGTGCAATATTACATGGAAAATCTGCCTTAGTTCGGTTAACTCAAAAGAATGAACTGTCTTGGTTATAGTGTTATTTTCAGATGAACTTTCACCGAACTGGCATCTTCTAAACTACTCCCTTCGTTCCACAATGTAATGTGCTACATTAAAATAAAGAAATGCTAGAATGACTTTACATTGTGAAACGGAGGGAGTAGTTTAGAAGGTGCCAGTTCGGTGAAAGTTCGTCTGAAAATTTAAATTAGTTTTGATGAATGTTTGCCCTTGCATGCAGGAAAAATTCCACAATTGTTGTTCGCTCTTCCGGTGCTGAAATATATTGATGTTTGGGCAAACCAGTTATCTGGTTCACTTGAAGACATTCCTTCCCTTTTAACTTCACCTCTTCGGGTTATTGACTTAGGTTACAATCAACTATCGGGCCCGATACCCAAATCATTTTTCCAGCTTACAAATCTTAATTATCTCAATCTTGGATCGAATAAATTCATAGGCTCGGTTGAACTTAGCTCTGTCTGGAAGCTGAAGAATCTTGATTTCCTAAGCCTGTCAAACAATTTGATATCACTCATAGATGATGAAGGTGAAACAGTGTCCCCTTCTCTTCCAAACATTATAACCTTATACCTGGCATCTTGCAAACTTACAAAAATTCCAGGCACATTAAGATATCTTGATGCGATTTTGGACCTTGACCTTTCAAGTAACCAAATTACCGGGGCAATACCAAGTTGGATATGGGAGAATCGAACGGACCAGCTCAATACTCTGATCCTCTCGCACAACATGTTTACTAATGTGGAGCAGTCTCCTTCTCTTGTTAATATCGCATATTTAACTTATCTTGACCTCAGTTTCAATAGACTTCAAGGAAGCATACCAATACCAGTAACCACATCCAGTGAGATCGCATTGGACTACTCAAACAACCATTTCTCTTCAATAGTACCTAACTTTGGCATATATCTTGAAAATGCCAGCTATATTGATTTCTCCAATAATAAATTAAGTGGCCACGTACCATCTTCAATTTGTAAAGCAAGCAAAGTCATCGTCATGGACTTATCTGGCAACAACTATAGTGGATCAGTACCAGCATGTCTTACAGAAAGTGTTAACTTACGTGTATTGAAGTTGAGAGACAACCAATTCAATGGGGTGCTGCCAGAAAACAGTAGAGACGGGTGCAATCTTCGGTCAATAGATGTGAATGGAAACCAAATTGAAGGTAAACTACCTATATCACTATCATACTGCCAATATTTGGAGCTCCTTGATGTTGGTAATAATCAGATTGTTGATTCTTTTCCATTTTGGTTGGGTACACTTCCAAATCTTCGAGTCCTTGTCTTAAGATCCAACAAACTCATTGGAACAATATGGGGTATTAAAGGTGGTTACCAAAACAGCGATCAGTTCACAAGGTTGCAAATAATAGATCTAGCCTCCAACCATTTCTCTGGCAACATACACCCAGAATGGTTTGAACAGTTGCAATCAATGATGGAAAATGACAATGATGAGGGAGGAATATTACAGTATGGTATAGACATCGATGTAAAAGGGCCATATCAAGATATTACGACTGTCAGTTACAAAGGGGGCATGCTTACGTTCACTAAAATCCTAACCACCTTCAAATTAATAGATCTCTCAGATAACTCATTTGGTGGTCCTATTCCAAAGTCATTGGGGAAGCTTGTTTCACTACGTGGACTTAACCTGTCACACAATGCCTTCACGGGACACGTTTCATCACAGCTTAATTCTCTGACTCAGCTGGAGTCATTGGATCTCTCTTGGAACAAGCTGTCAGGGGAAATCCCTCCTGAGTTAGCCTCTCTAACTTCTCTTGCTTGGTTGAATCTTTCGTACAACAACTTGACCGGAAGAATACCACAGAGCAACCAGTTCGGGTCATTCACCAACAGCTCGTTTGAAGGTAATGCCAACCTCTGTGGAAAGCCGCTCTCTAAACAATGTGATACTCTAGGCTCAACATCTCGAAATGCATCAGCTACTTCAGAAACCAGTAGTTTCTGGCAGGACAGACTTGGCGTGATCCTTTTGTTCATCTTTTCTGGCTTGGGGTTCACAGTGGGCTTCATATTGGCAGTCTGGTTCCAATCATTCTTCCACATAGAACGATGGACTCACAAGCATCGATGATTGTTAGTACACAATATGGTGTTTATTCACCTAAGGACATGATATGTGTGTATGTGTGTACTCGTAATTAGTGTTAGGTGAAATCTGTTATCTGTTGATAATAATGCAGCTTTCTGTTTCGCATAATTTTGTATGTGTGATTATCAAAATAGTGGGCTAGTGGCGGCGTGGCGCCATCTATAACTATATAAGAAACTAGTAGGGACCCCGCGGCGTTGCCGCGGGCGTAATTGGAACTCAGGCTATTCCATGATTTTGCAGTTATTCCATACTGTCATATAAGATGGATATACATATTTCATTAAAACAATTGAGGACAAACATTTACTAATATACGATTGTAGAGGTGGGGTTCGAATAACATATAAGAACTGATTAACAGATTGACTGTAGAATGGTATAACAATATTTAAAGAACATATTCATAGGTCTGAGAAACTATCGAAGCCAAGTATACGCGGGCAAAGCACATAGACGTATCAGTCATGCATATATATAGCAATATCATGTTATGATCCACACGTGCGCGCACAAAATGAGGCACATCACACGGTAAATATTCTAGTAGTTCAAGATGCACCCTGTGAAGAGAAAAGAAATAATTTAGCTGGGTCTGATATGAAGGTAAGTTGGATATAGACATAAGGGCAAGGGTAACCACTCATATGGATTAGCAGTAATGTTTAATTATATGACTAAACTGGAATATACTGATACATTGCTACGATGATATACATTGGAAGGAAAAGGTATTCCGACTGGAAAGCACATTTGTAAGTAACATTGAAGAAGGGTAATTAGATAGAATGGAGATCTACAAATTGATGTATAATAATGAATGTTGCATGAAAAAAAAATACCATGGATGATGAGCAAAGAAGAAAACATATAGGCAAATGTAGGCCTTGTACAGTGCGATCACATATAGTGAAAATAGATGGGTTTTTTTTTGTAACTGTGGTTATGGACATTGAAAAGAACGGACGTTGTTAATTGATTAGTTCTCTAAGAATGCAAAATCATACATATCAATTCTCAGCACCATAGAGATAAATACAAATTTTAGGTATATCTGGATAAAAAATAACAGAGAAACTAATAGAACTTTTCTATGGATGGCAGTTGAAGAAAGACCAATAATTATATACCTAGTTCATGTGCACCTTTAATACTCACCTAGAGAGAAGGAAAGTGAATGATTGAGCCAAAACGCTGTCGTTTCCCAACGTCAAGAGGAAAGAAGGGTGTACTTCTATTGCTGTACACAAAACAGGGAAATCAGGCACATTTCATAGGTTGGACTGCATGGAGTCTGAATAAGCAGTGAATCTGCAAAATATGACAATATTAACTTTCACATGATTCTGTAACTATAGTACAACAAAGGGGACGAATAAAAATAATATGCAGGATGATGGAAAGACATCTCAAATATGAAAAGATTGGCCCACCAATAAAAGCATCATTAACTGAGGAAGAAAGTCATTCAGTAAACAGTGGGCAGTAGTTGTACATGAAACCAAAAGGGAAATGCTTGCAGTTAGTAGAAGCCTGCAAAAAATAGAAAACAATATGTTTATTCAATTTTGATAAGGGGAAAAAATATTAGACTACATAAACATAGTACTTATGAGCTCAGCTTACATGTAAAACCATCGAAAATTTCTTTGTAGACAACATTTTGAGTGCTTTCTGCATGTTCAGGAGGGTTGTTATCTATCAGAACACGCAAACCATCTGGGGATGTCACTCGTGAGAAAGCAACATAGAGCTGACCGTGTGAAAAAACCGGGCTAGGTAGATAAACTCCAACCCTACTAAGTGTCTGCCCTTGTCTCTTATTTATAGTCATTGCATATGAAACTCGAACTGGAAATTGGCGACGCTTAATCTTAAAGGGCCACCTTTTGTCGGTAGATGTAGTTACTATCCTTGGTATATATGCCTTACATCCTTTAGCTTTTCCTGTGATTATTTCTCCTTCTATTATACGGTGAGTCAGCTGAGTTACTATGAGTCTTGTTCCATTGCAAAGGCCCTTTGATGGGTTCAAATTGCGGAGCAACATTATAGGAACCCCTACTTTTAATTGCAAGCAATGATCTGGCAAGCCGCTCATTCGTATTGTGTTGAGGAACTCCACTGGATAAAGGGCCTCAAGTGTAGCACGATTAGCTGTGCTATCATCTATGATGTCTGAGCTATAATATGACATTTGTTCTGTTGGCAACTGAGATATCATGTGGGAGTTGATTTCTGCAGTTATGTCATTAGTTGGGGCAAGGATTGCTCGCTCACAGAAATAAGCAACCATATCTGAAATGCTTGATTCATTGTACACAAAAGATACCAGTGATGAAATATTTCTTGATTCAGGTGGCAAAAGCAAGTATCCTGGAATTTTGATGTAACATGTATCATGTCTATCAGTAGGAGAGTTGTCAGGCAATGTTCCTTCTCCAATATGAAGAAGCCATTTTGAGAATTCTTTAAGGTGATCTCGCTGTGTATCAGACAACGGTGATTGAAGCCTCATATTCTCAGTTAGATGCAGAATAATGCAGTGGGACCACAAATAAGAGCGGGTAATAGATGCACTTAAGATCTCATATTTCTTTGCATGAGGCAGTACTGGAAGTGTTTGCCTAAAATCCCCTCCGAAAACAACTGTGAGGCCTCCAAATTGCTTCTTAGCTAGGGATGGATCATTTGAGGATAGGATATCCCTTAGTGTTCTATCCAGAGCTTCAAAACAATGTCTATGATTGACAGGTGCCTCATCCCATATAACTAAAGAAGTTTGTTGTATCAATTGGGCTAGATGAGTTTTTTTTTTTGATAGCACAGAGTGAATGTTCTTGTATATCTAATGGTATTTTGAAGCGGGAATGCGGTGTGCGACCACCTGGCAGAAGAAGTGCAGCAATGCCAGATGATGCAACAGCCAAAGCAATTTTTCCTTGAGCTCTAACAGCATTAAGCAAAGCATTCCAAAGAAATGTCTTCCCGGTACCACCATAGCCATGCACAAAGAATGTGTGACCAATGCAATTGTTGACTGATTGAAGGACAACATCATAAACATGTTTTTGATTCAGATTCAATTGATTGAGTTGTTCAGCTGCTTCTACTGATATCCTATCAATATCATAAGCTTGTTCATCTGTTAAAAGTCTATTGCCAACTGCACATGCACTGGTAAGAATGGGCTCAGGCAAGTTAAAGTGTGGTAAGCTATATCCAGAATTTCTAAGCAACTTGTCAATTTCAGCAAGAACAAATGATCTAACATGTTGTGTAAAAGGTGTAGAATGGTCTGTCATACTATGCCCAATGCAATGCATGTAGTCCTCATCCATTCTAGAAAAATGTTCTTCAAATAAAGCCAATGGATCTGTAACATTGCAAAAGAGGAGAAGTGTGACAAACAACTCACGGAGCTGGTATGGAAGAGCCCAATGCGCTGCATCAACTATAGCGGACGACCACTCACGATCATCACCTAGGAGACCTGGCAAGCAGCCTGGAATGTTGGATACTGTTGGCCTTCAATTGTTCTGATCTCTGAGTACGACCTTGCCCCCTTCACTATATGCAGCAACATACGAAGATAGTAGGAATCCCCCTGGTTAGGGCCTACATTGGCTAGTCTTCCGACATTACCAGTACCACGTCGATAATCCCAATACTTTCCATCAGCATGCCAAGTGAAGTGCTCTGGGAACTCTGCATATGTGTAGCACACAGCCTCAGGATAGGTCTTGTTAGCTTCAAACCAGGCAGTGAGCTTTGTAATTTGATTCCATGGGTTCTGCAATACTTGTTCTAGGCTGTCATCCTCATTGTATACTACACTGTTTCCGAGTGGTAGATGGACAGGAAGACGCTCAACAGAAGGGTTAGTGTGGTGAATTTCAAACTGGAGCAAGCGCCAAGCTGCATCATTGGGAGCTATACATTTGCACTCTAGGTAGTCTTGGATCTCATTAACACCTTTGGTACAGGTAGATGATTCACCGGATGCTCTTTTACGTTGGAGACCAACCTTTGAACAATCAAAACCTTTGGTAAAATACTTGAATAAATATTTTTCCATCCCATCACGGCTAACTCTCTCTACATTTATGTGTGCTTGGTACTTCACACATAAATCCACATTATGCGGGACAACAAATGCATTATCAACAGCAACACCATTCTTTTTGGTAGATATTCTATTCTTTGGTCGAGCATATCTAACATGTCCATTTTGTAAGATTGTTGTCTTCTCACAATATTCTTTTGGATAGTTCTTAGAGCATTCGCCGTTAACCATGCAAGCACATGATGGATGTCCCTCACCACAAGGACCATGAATCATAAATGCAGATACAGCATCAAAACCAATTGGATCGACAGAAGGATCAGGTAATTGTGCTGATATGAACTTATCAACCTCATCAGCAGTCAATGCACCAGTTTTTTTTAGCCATAAAATAATATGGACATGTGGAAGACCACGTTTCTAAAATTCGATAATGTATACAACTGCGAAACATCATAAATAAATAAAGTGAAAAACATATTTAAAATAAATGTAAAGGTAAATAAAAGGAGTATGTCTAGAATTAAAGTAATGTATCAAACCTGCAGTAATTGGACCAAAAAATTCATTCTTTGTGATATCATCGATGAAGAGATGCAGCTTCATATGAAACACACGATCAACAATATCAGGCTGTTCGATGAATGTTGCCCAGGAATTAGAGCCAAAGCCTGAGTAATTTTTGTCTATAAAGGGTTTGATGTGAAAGTGATAAACAAATCAGGACAACCATACTTTCGACAAAGAGCAACACAATCAAGGTAGTTTTGGTATAGATAGCGTGGCCCTCCAACATAGGAAGAAGGTAGTATAATTCTTTGGCCTGCTTCAGACCCTTCTATAATGCCTCTATGTATTGTATCATGAATTTCTTTGAGAGGAGCAGTTCTATATTTCTGTTGAAATGATTTAGTCCTAAAGTGACTCAACCGAGATTCTTCCATGCAACAATATGCGTCAATAACATAGGCTTGTGTACCTCTTTTGCAACGCGTTGGGGTGTTGAAATCATCACGTCTATCATGAAGCCTATAGGCATAATATTCTACCTCTGTGACACGCTTCCGTTTAATCCCTGCTGATCTTCGACACTGTCTATATGCAATGTTTTGATGATACCCATCTTCTCCATAAGGAAATAAAATTGGGTACTACATCGCCATAAATTTGCAATGATCTTCTTTAACTTTCCTTAGATTGCCAGCCTTGTCTTCTACCATCAGGTCACGTCCAATATCACTTGTACCTAAGTCACCAACAACTAATCCAACAACCTCTGATGCTACTGGAGCATTAAATATATCGCCATGCTTGTCAGGAGATCCAAACAATCTTATAAAATAGTGGTCATCGGGTGCACCTACCCTAGAAAGCCTATCACGGGCAACCCTAAATAACTTGACAATTGGGTTATGGGCATCAAACATTTGCATGAGAGCAGCTACAATTTCTTCGTTAGGTTGGAAGGCTCTTTGTAGGTGCCAACACGCAATATATTCATAAGCTCATTTTGAGTGTCAAATATGTACAGCTGAGCATATTCTGGTCATTTATCCCTTTTTGGTAGGAGCAACCCAATACGATGGCAGAGCTGGCCACTTATCTTGAATGTATATGGACCACGACCATCATTGATAGAATCAATCACATTCACCCCCATTGATGTAAAAGCAAACATAGAGTTGTAGTACCTTATATTCTCAAAGAAATGAGCTGATTTAGCTCTATCCACCGCAGTTAGCAGACTATGCAAAGGCTCTGGAGGTGGCTTGTAGGAAGGCAAGATAACACTTCCTCCTTTGCAGCACTTGTTGTATAACGGTCTTGTTGTGTGACGCCGTCGGTCGATGCGCTCCTCATACCAAAATAATGCGCCACAATAACAACATGTGTGACTTGGTGGACCAAGGTTTAATGGTGAGAAAACAGAGCCTGACAATAAAAAGGGGGAAATGTGAGCTCGAGTTCTCATTCTAGTGTAAAATGTACAAATCTATTGAGGCAAGAGTGTATACATCGAGACCAGCATCGAGATTGAACATTTACAATCGAGCAGTTTGATGAGTGGTCATGATTGAACAGTCGAGATAACATCATGATTGAGCATCACATACGAATCGTCTGCGAGAATCAACACAAATCAGTATGTATCATGTATGCCTTCTCAATTGCAAGAAACAAAATGTGTTCGAATACATATGGCTTAGAACAAACAGGGAAAATATATGTTAGCGATGGACTTACGGGAATGACCATTTGTAGGGATAGTGGTATGAGAAGACGATGCATCTGCGGAAGGCAATATTAGGATATTAGGCACATAATATGCAAAAGAAAAGGAACTGTAAATTTGAGACACAGTATAGACACCTTTATCATATATGGAAGATGATGAATGTGCCAACCGTCGTCGCAATACCCTAGAACGCTCCGACATATATGCTTTACGTTTTTTACGTGATTGAGCAGCCATGGCGGAATCTGGGCGAGGAAAATCTGAGGAATAAGTAAGAGAATAGCATTAGGCACATTGCATGGACGCATTGTGGAGGCAAATGGAGCACATTATTTGTGAATGTAATATAAGAATTTTAAAAAAAAAATTGAGCACAATGGTGGCCATACCTGTAAGTTGAGTATACGAACGGCGTCGAACAGGCCGGTTAGATCTGAAATTGAAGGCTGTGGGGAAGTCATCGGCATCGTTTGATAGCGATTCATGTAGCTCACCATCATTAGTCTCTAATATTGGTCGCTTACGCTTAAGGCGTGCACAAACCGGAGATTTTCCATCAGGCATAGACATAATCTGAAAGTTTTAGAGCTGAAATTAAGTGAGAACTAACAAAGAATCTATTGCATGTTGGCATGGGGTATAACACTGTGTAAGGTAACAAACTGGGTAGTAGTGAGAACCAACGAACTGATAAAAGGAAATATAAATAATGAGAAGATAACTCAACATATGTAACCCTCTATACAAAGCTACTTTAAGAGCTAGAATATTACACGAGAATACAAAAACATATACATATAAGCTGAGAAAAGAATCACCCATGGTAATAATAGGAGCAAGCACGATCTACCATCAAGAGGTACATATTAATCAACGCAACAATAGGCAATGATATATGGTAACGATAAATCATCGATAAGCAAATTTGATACAAAACAACACAGGAGGTTGACATAAAAATTATAGACCATGACTGGCCTATATATAAATTAGACAATAGTATCTCCCCTGGTTGAACCTAATAGTATCTGAAGGCATTCTTAACAATAGCTTGCCATGACCAAAGTAGAGAGAGAGAGAGAGCAGGAAAAGATTGCCAGGAAAGGCAAATATGCGCAGTGGTCTATATATATGGAGTAAGTAAGCAACACTCTGTTGATTTTTCAAGAAGCGGGTGTGCACTCTAGGTGGAGCCGATAGCATTTTCAAGAAGCCAAGAACAACACTCTGTTGATTTTTCCCCAATTTAGTGAAAAGAGGCCCGATCTGTTCTGGTCGGTGAAAAAGAAATGAAAGGAAAGCGATAAACTATGAGCAAATATAATGGGTGAAGAAAAACAAATAATCGAGATGAAATGTTTAAGAATGCAAACCCGATGTGACGCCGGGACTCAAGAAGAAAGGATGCAAAGCCGATCTGATGCTGGCAAACTGCTCATGTTGTTACATATAAGCCATCTTTAATTGAAGCTTTTCTGTATATAAAACACAAAAAATATCACTACATGTGTAGATAAAGCTTAGACATTTGGTATTTCTGGAATCACACAACACCGCATCGGGCATTATTAACTGCAAGCTGCACCATCCCATGCATTCAATCGGAATATATAGCTTCAACTATTAAGAATGGAAATAAGCTTTACTAAGACCAATCAACTAAAGCACAAAAAGCAACAGATTCCATCCTATAACAGAACTCGCAAAGCAATTAAGTGAGTGATTACAACCAGGACAAAGCCAGTTAGATCATGCTAAATATTGCATCTACCTATCAAATACGGCAGCAGGCCAAAAATATCTCAGCGAACGGTTCAGTGAATAAATTTCCAAACTATTTTATTACGCATAATTTTTGTACACCGGGGATACCAAAACTATCAAGCATTGCAGGCAATTCCATGGCACAGCCAATCAAAGCTACCATCTAGAGAAGAAGCCAGGAGTTCATCCCCAAAAAAAGAAATTGCTTTCCCACCTACAGTACTAAGCACTAACCCTAGCTTAAGAGAAAACAACGCGACACCGATAGCTCCACACCAGAGAGGCAGGAGAGGCACGATTCCCAAATCAAAGCCGTGCTCCCTGAGCTGGAGCTCCAAGCAAAACAACCAGAGAAGTTATCGAGGGGCTTACAGCGATTCGACGCCCAAGAAAACCCTAGAGGGAGAGGGCAAGACGGGGTGCCGCGCGGGTGTGGGGAGACGGCGGCGGTCTTCGGGAAGAAGCGACAGCGGCCGCCGATGGCCTCGCCTGGAAGCGACGACGGCGAGCGATGCCAGCTGCTTGCCCGAGGTCGAGATGAAAGGGGAACGGCGGCGCCGTTGGAGGTGACGACGCGGTGGAGAGAATGGGGAATCGGCTGGTTCACGGGCGCCCCTTTTTTTTCTCTTCTGCCTATTGTGAGCCTGGGTGGTGGGCTCAATTGACCTGGCCCGATACGATGCAAACACATGGCTGGACAGGAGATCGGACGCGGCTGATTTCGGGGCGACGTGGCTGCGCGGCCGGATCTACAGTGTACAGTACCGACGTTAGCTTTATAGGATTTTATATGATGCGGTTCTATGCAGATTGGCCAGCCCGAAAGCAATCCTCTGCCTGCCTCGAATTTCATCTTCTCTTCGCGTTTGATCGTCTACCTGACGCATCTCAGTATGACCGACCGGATCAAATAAAATGAGAAGAAGAGCTGAAGAGGCGTGTATTCAGGTTTGAGTTGGTGCCGATGCTTGGTAAACAAGTGCTGCGAGTTGCAGGGTAGGGTGTCTTGCAGTTGCAGGTATAACCATCAGCTAGCTAGCTCGATGGTGCAGTTCATGGGATGTGGAGCAAATTTCTTGTGTTCTTTGCGATGTATTGGAAGTGCGTCATGTGCCGTGGTTTTCTTTAATCTTGTAAGGCCGACCTGCAATTTGCAACTAAAAAGACCATGGAATGGATGTGTCGTTTTCCATTGAACTGTATATAGTAGTGTTGTTACTCTCACCACCACACGGTCTGCACTGTTTTTTTTTTAATCCTTGTTGTGTTGGCTCACTGTTTCTGTAACGAAGCAGTGGCTCATTTTTAATCTTTGCTTTAATCTTGACAAAGCAAGCCTGTTTGGCACCGCTCCGGCTCCACTCCTCCTGGAGCTAGAGCTTAGCCAAACAGTTTCAGCTCCACCAAAACTGGGAGTGGAGTTGGGTGGAGCTCTCTCACAAAATGTACTAGAGTTGTGGAGCTGGGTTTAGGCAGCTCCATAACTCCACTCCAGACTCAACTCCTGGAGCAATATTTAGGAGTTTGAGCTATAACAAACACGATCATAAAATTGTTATTTTTTAGCATTTATATATTTATATTTTCTATACCGAGTTCCTCCTTTGGTTTTGAGGCACTCCCTCCGTCCCATAAAAAAATAACCTAGTACAAGATGTAACATATTCTAGTCCTACGAATCTGGATGTACATATGTACTAGATTCATAGTTCTAGGATATGTCGCATCCGGTTATAGATTCGTTTTTTTAGGGACGGAGGGAGTACTTTTTTAATATGTCATAGGATTTTATGTAAAATTCATATGGCTATTATATTTACGAGGGAGGAGAGGCCGGGAGGGTTTGGGGATTGGGGCCGGGATGGATGTTTTGCAGAAAAACCCCTATACTTCCCATGTTTACAGCGCTACCCCTAGAAGTGGAATTTTCTCTTCTTCACATTGTATTTCACTGGAAGACAAGGGGTTTTCCGGATAAAATATGATGGGTTGTCAATCAATATTTTGTAAGGCCGACCTTACAAGGATTTGTGTGCGGTATTTTGCAAAAAGATGAGGAGCTTTTTGCAAAAATAGCCAACCACGCTTATCCTCCCCCGAGGAGCCGAAAAAAATTCCAAAAAATCGAGAAAATTTGTACAGTTAGGGGAGTTATTGACTTTAGTTGTTGCATTCAAACATATCTTATAAAATTTTCTCCGTATTTTTATTTATTTTTAAGGTTTGTGTTTATTGTGTTCAAATAAAAAGCAACTAAAATAAGTTGTGTTTAAATGATTATTATTGTGAAAAATGTTGCTAATAATTGAGCCTAGCTGTCACCGAGAAAAACCATACGATCTTGGACGTCCATTTTCCATCCAACGTTTCGAGATACTACAAGTAGTTCAGCCGCCAGCTAGGTTTTCCCCCACTTGCTCAACCCCGCCGTCACTATCTTCATCCGCCGTCCCGGCGCCGCGAGCCCAAACCCCTAACCCCGGAGAGCCTCCTCGCCGCAGATGGCAGTCCCCGGCCGCCGCGACGACCTCGTCGACGACGACGGGATCGGCGAGGAGTACATGGGCCCCTCCGACGACGAGGAGGCGCAACTGCCTGACGAACTCTTCCGCCTCGCCGACGCCGCCCAGTCCGGCAACGTCGCTGCCCTCCGCGCCGCGCTCGGTACCGAGGCTTAAATCCCGTGCACTCTCTCCCAATCCTCGAGTTTTTCTAGGGTTATTATGTAGGATCGTTCGATTGGATTGGGGGTACGCATGTTGGGTAGGTTGGTGTTGGTCCTTACCTATGCAGCGCAATTCTAGATTTGCCCTTCCGTGATTGTGGATCAGCTCTTGTAGTAGTTCAACCTGAGCTGTGGTAGTCTGAAATCTGTACTGGATGTTTCTGGCCTATGGGTTTGAGTCGTTTCTGCAGAGGCCCTATGTGATGCAAAAACAGTATCGGCTTGAAAAATTGATTGCCACTATAACATAGGAGCAGCTTGAATTTTAGTACAACTCTGTGTGCAGGCACTTGGTATTTTAATACGAGTCTGTGCATATGGACTAGACTAGATGGAGACATGCTTTTGAAATATAAAAAACAAGGCTAATTATATCTTTTTTTAGTTGAAATCTATAGTACCCCTTTGTTGGAAAACGTGGTAAACTGGTGATTGAATCTAAAAGTAGCACCTGACCATGCACTTTTTGTGATATTTGTAACTGTTGTGTGTCTAGTTATCTGCATTTGATGTAAAGTTAGCTTGGCGTGTTGTGCTGAGGAAGTGATGGGATAAGTGCACCGATCCGTGTCGTGCTCCTCCGAGCCAACGCACGCGCTCCACGCGTCCCAGCCAAGCCACTCCCGCGCGCGCTCGCGAAAAGTCGGAGGCGCTCGCGCCTTTCTCCCGGCCGGGCCCGCATGCCAGCGAGCCGAGTTGCCGCTCTCTCCAGATTCCCTCGCGCCACCCGCGCATACGCCATCTGAATTTGGTGTGGGTCCCGCATCCCCGTGTCTGCCTCCGAGTCGCGCGAGGAGAAGGACGCCGCGTGTCCCCAGATCCGTACGGTCTCCCGCCTCCGCGCGCGCATGCACCTGCCGAGCCGAGCTGGGCCGTCGTCTTGTCTAGGGCTGCTCGGCTTGGCCTCCTCCCGTACATCACCTTGAGCCAGCCCAGCCACGTGCCAGCCCACAAGCCAAGTGGCCAGCTCGGGTTGGCCTCCCTGCCAACTAAGCCCATGCATGGCTAGCTAGCTTGACTTTTCCACCGAGCCATGCTAGTAGCAACCAGTACAGTGCAAGCTCCTCCTTGCACATGTACAGTACGTTTACATGCATGTATGCTAGCTACAGTAGTAGCAGCAATGCACTTGCACAGTTCTTTCTCCCTCCGATTTCTTCGCGAATCCCGGCGCTTGCACACTTGACCTTGCGAAGCCCGTTGCGAAGACCTCCTCACACGGTGTCCGCCCACCGTGTGCAACCTTATGTCCAATCTTGTCACCCGGCATCCTTGATCGTTCTGGACCTCAACTCCTCCCTGAGTCTAGTCCCGATCCGCCGTTGACCAAGATCGACTCCGATCACCTACACACACATGAACCAAACAACCGTTGTCTTGGCACAGATGTCGCAACCAGACCAATGTTAGTCCACGCACACACTTCTTACACTTCCGGTACTTATCAATTTCCCATCACAAAGAACCATAACCACACATGGTTTCACAAATGGTGCAAATTTATGTACGCTCCTGGAGCTTTTATATGTGTACCGAGCAAGCATATATACATGTGCACTGCACTTGGAGCATCAACCCAAGACAACAGCAAAATGATGATATCCACCAAGCAACGCCTCCCCACTCCCATTCTCGTTCTCCTCATTTGTTGTTACTCCATACATACTGCAGCCAACAATGACACAACCGTCCCTTGTCTCCCTGATCAAGCTTCTTCCCTCCTACTGCTCAAAAATTCCTTCATCAATAATGCAAACTTATCGTCATGGCGAGCTGGATCGGACTGCTGCCACTGGGAGGGCATCACCTGTGGTATGGCCTCCGGCAGGATCATCTCCCTTGACCTCAGTGAGTTGAACTTGATGAGCAATCGTCTCGATGCTGCACTCTTTAACCTCACCTCTCTTAGAAACCTTAACCTTGCTTCCAATTACTTTTGGAGAGCCGAACTCCCAGTATCTGGGTTTGAGAGGCTCACAGATATGATCCACCTCAACTTCTCCCACAGCAACTTTTATGGTCAGATCCCCATTGGACTTGCTTGCCTCATGAAACTTGTCACTCTTGACTTTTCTAGTAATGATGGGTTGTATTTCGATGAACCAAGTTTCCAAACCGTCATGGCAAACATGAGCAACCTGAGGGAGCTCCATCTTGATGAGGTACAAATTTTCGGATCAACTTGGTCAGTTGTTTTAGCAGACAACATTCCTCAACTCGAGATTCTTAGCTTGTTTGCGTGCCGTATATCTGGTCCTATTCACTCTTCCTTCTCAAGGCTTCGTTCCTTAAAGGTGATCAACCTTGGATACAGTTTTGAACTCCCCAGCAAAGTTCCTGAGTTACTTTGCTGAATTATCTTCTTTGAGCATTCTTGAAATTGCAGGCAATTCTTTTGAAGGGCAGTTCCCAACAAAAATCTTCCACCTAAAAAGTTTGAGAACGCTTGATTTGTCTAATAACCCCAATCTTTCTATTAACCAACCAGAATTCCCCGATGGAAATAATCTAGAAACACTAGGTCTAGCAGCAACCAATTTATCTTATCACATACCGTCCTCATTTGCCAATCTCAAGTCCTTGAAGCGTTTGGTTATGAGCACGGCACGAACTTCCAAGGAGCTGCCCTCTTTGTTAGGTAAACTTCCTTCATTGACAGAACTGGAATTGCAAGGATCGGAATCAGGCTTGGAGAAGGCGGTATTATGTTGGGTAGGCAACCTTAAGCAGCTGACTGCTTTGGAGCTTGTATGGTACGATTTCTCTGAATCGGCACCCTCCTGGATAGGCAATTTGACGAATCTGAAGTTTTTGTGGATCTGGGACTGCAATTTCTCTGGGTCAATAATACCATATCAGATTGGCAATCTTGCAAAATTGGAGACCTTGGACTTTACAGGGTGCGAGTTCTTTGGACAGCAAATACCACCGTGGATCGGTAATTTTACGAAGTTGGCAAATTTAGAGATGGATAGTTGTGGCTTCTCTGGGTCGATACCCTCAACAATAGGGAATCTGACCCAACTGGAAAGTCTGCGGATCACATCTAATCCCCAACTCAACGGTAAGTCTTTATACCACGGCTACTTCTTCCTTCATACATATGCAATTTAAAATATCATCATAAAATAAATTTATTCAAAATGCCACCAAGTGCTGTCGAACACTCAAAAGCTTAGGTAGTAATATATATATTTCTGTATTTTGATTCTTCGGTGACTGAGACGGAGGCGGCGGAAGGCTCACTTGGGAGCGATGTTGACGCGCGTGACGACAGTGTTGGCGATAGCAAATACGGCAACGACCTCGAGGGCAGCTGATCGGGTGGCGCCGCCCTAGGCCTCGGGAGGGGCGACGACGATGGCGGGCGGCGGACGACGAGGATGGGAAGCTAGAGTTTTGGCCGAATTTGTTTATTTGGAACTTTTATTTGTTTTCTCCAAAATCATTTTCGCAGGCGGTTGGCATAGGTCACCGCGTGAAAATCAGGCATAGGTCATCGCGTGAAAATCATGATTTTGCATGCGGTTACTCAACATGCATGGGAAAATGTTGATTTTCGTAGATACCTAGGTTCAGGCGGGCCGCCTGCGAAAACTGATTTTGATCACATGCAAAAATCGATTTTGTAGTAGTGATCATGGTTAAATCTTTATTACTGCCTTCCAAGTAACTAAATCGAACTTTGTTGGTAGAATTTTATAAAAATGTTTTAGTATCTCTTGCAAACAATTATATATATAGAACCAAAAGCAATGCTTCTTTTTATCAAATACAGTATGTTAAATAAATGTTAATTTAACCATGTGCAATATTACGGAAAATCAGCTTAGTTTGGTTAACTCGGACGAATGAGCTGTCTTGGTTCAAGTGCGTCCTAAGGTGCTCAGACTGTCAGTTCAGTGAACATTCATCTTTGAACTTTTTGACTAGTATACTGCACTTGCATGCAGGGAAAATTCCACAATCGTTGTTCGCTCTTCCGAGGCTGGAAAATGTTTACCTTCAAGAAAACCAGCTTTCTGGTTCACTAGAAGAAATTCCTTCCCCTTTAACTTCATCTCTGTTATGTATTGACTTAGCCAACAATCAACTATCAGGCCCGATACCCAACTCACTTTTCCATCTTACAAATCTTAATTATCTCATTCTTGAATCAAATAAATTCACAGGCACAGTTGAACTTTAGCTCTGTATGGAAGCAGAAGAATCTATTTATCCTAAGCCTGTCAAACAATTTGATATCACTCATAGATGATGAAGGTGAAACAGTACCTCCTTATCTTCCTAACATCAAGTACTTATACCTGTCATCTTGCAACCTTACAAAAATTCCAGGCACATTAAAATATCTTTTGATGCGGTTTCCCTTCTTGACCTTTCGATTAATCAAATAACGGGGGCTATACCAAATTGGATATGGGAGAATTGGAAGGGCCACCTTAATAGTTTGAACCTCTCGTGCAACATGTTTACTACTTTGGAACAATCTCCTTCTCTTGTTAATGTGTCCAATTTAGCTTATCTTGATCTCAGTTTCAATAGACTTCAGGGAAGCATACCAATACC
The DNA here is from genome assembly GCA_009805545.1 of Oryza longistaminata. Classification (NCBI taxonomy): domain Eukaryota; kingdom Viridiplantae; phylum Streptophyta; class Magnoliopsida; order Poales; family Poaceae; genus Oryza; species Oryza longistaminata. The sequence goes on from CM020178.1 coordinate 5,860,675, forward strand.
GGTAACCATATCTAGGGAGATCGCTTTGGACTACTCAAACAACCATTTCTCTTCTGTCGTATCTAATTTTGGCATATATCTTAAAAACGCCAGCTATATTAATTTCTCCAGCAACAAACTAAGTGGCCATATACCATCTTCAATTTGTAATGCAAGCAAAGTCATTATCATGGACTTATCTGGCAACAACTATAGTGGATCAGTACCACCATGTCTTACAGAAAGTATCAACTTAAGCGTTTTGAAGTTGAGAGACAATCAATTCCATGGGGTGTTACCTAACAATAGTAGAGAGGGGTGCAATCTTCAGTCAATAGATGTGAATGGAAACCAAATTGAAGGTAAACTACCTAGATCACTATCATACTGCCAAGATTTGGAGCTCCTGGATGCTGGAAATAATCAGATTGTTGATTCTTTTCCATTTTGGTTGGGTAAACTTCCAAATCTTCGAGTCCTTGTCTTAAGATCCAACAAACTAAATGGTACAATTAGGGGCCTTAGAAGTGGTTACCAGAATAGTGATTACTTCACAAGGCTGCAAATAATTGATTTGGCCTCCAATCGTTTATCTGGCAACATATAATGAGAATAGCTGCGGGATCCGGATCACCATTTGTTGTATCATAGTTGGAATGGCTAAAATAAGACATTCTTGAAGAGCTATATATTATTTTTGCTGATCAATGATGAGCACAATATCAGGTAACCCTCACATATATTTGATTCCACCGAGGTATGTTTGCAAAGTAGATAATTTTCTCTTCTTCAAGATTGCAGCTGCGAAGAGAAGAGTGGAATTGGCCCTATTTTTCTTAGCCTTTTAAGTACCTTAACTTACGAAGTTTTGTTTGGAAGAGTGGAATTGGCCCTATTTTTCTTAGCCTTTTAAGTACCTTAACTTACGAAGTTTTGTTTGCCTAATGACCACCCATAACATACCACCCCTTTTGTATTAAAAGAATGACACCGAGCCCTTATTGCAGCTAACGCTACTGAGCAGCTCTTTCTAGGAAGGTATCATTAAGATGTTTTTTCCTTGACTTGCTGCATGAAAAAGTAAATCACAAGCTTCTGATAACGAGCGGGCGAGATGGTATTCAGAATGGTTTGAACATTTTCAATCAATGATGAATCTATCTGATGATAAACAAATATTAGAGTATAGTACAAAAGTAAGAATACAAGGGTTATATCAAGATATTGCGACTATCACATACAAAGGGAACACTCTTACGTTCACTAAAATCTTGACTATTTTCAAAGCAATTGATCTCTCAAATAACTCAATTGGTGGTCCTATTCCAAAGTCATTGGGGAAGCTTGTTTCACTACGTGGACTTAACCTGTCACACAATGCCTTCACAGGACACATTCCATCGCAGCTTAATACTCTGACCCAGATGGAGTCATTGGATCTCTCTTGGAACAAGCTCTCAGGGGAAATCCCTCCTGAGTTAGCTTCTCTAACTTCTCTTGCTTGGTTGAATCTTTCATACAACAACTTGACAGGAAGAATACTGCAGGGCAACCAGTTCGGGTCATTTAGCAACAGCTCCTTTGAAGGTAATGTCAACCTATGTGGAAGGCCACTCTCTAAACAATGTGATACTCCAGGCTCAACATCTCCAAGTGAATCAGCTCCTTCAGATACCAACAGTTTCTGGCAGGACAGACTTGGTGTGATCCTTTTGTTCATCTTGTCTGGCCTGGGGTTCACAGTGGGCTTCATATTGGCAGTCTGGTTCGAATCATTGTGCCACAATGAATGATGGATTCGCAAAAAACGATGATTGTTAGTATACACTATATGTATGGTGTTTATCCACCTAAGGACATGATATATGTGTATGTGTGTACTCGTAATTAGTGAGAACTTAAATTCATTTTCTGTTGATAAGAATGCAGCCTTCTGCTTTGCATAGTTTTGTATATGTGATTATCAGGTCTAGTGGCGCCATCTATAAGCAATGTGCTCTTTGCGCTAACCTGTGCAGTGGGCCGGTGGCGCATTCTCTCGAACACCTGGTGGCCCTCGTGGTGTGGTGGTGGAAGAAGAGGGCGATGACGAAGCAGACGGACGGGACGGGACATCCCAGTAGCGATCCATTGATTGCCGACTGCAATATCTGCTTGAAAAGTGCAACATCTGGAACCTTGGATACCATCTCACCTTCCTCTCCGCCCACCTCATCCTCACCCCCTTACAACCTCATGCCCCATTCCGGCGAGGTCCAAGTGGTGGCGGTTATCACGGATTGGGATGTGCGGGACCGCCTGAGGTGGGGGAGAAGGACAGCGAGGGGTGGAAGTCTCGCCGCAGCTGGTGGCGGCGCCGCCGCAGGCCCTCCAGGGCCGGCATGCGATGCGCTTCAGCCTTCAGGCAGGGCGTGCACCATGCAGGAGAGGGAGATCGCTCCGTGCTCGCCACAAGGATGGCCGGGATCAGGAGAGACCCCGCCCTTCTGCAGCCACTGCCGCCTCCGACCCGCCGCTGCACATCTTCAATTCAGAGGCGTCGCCGGCCGGGTCGCCGGGAAAGCAGCCGGAGGCGGGACATGGCCGCGGCCCCGTCTGCTGTTCGCCGCAATACAACAGGCTTTCCGTGGGCCTCTAAACATCTCGGCCCGTACGTGTCCAAGTAGTTGACCTAGTAAACGGCCCACTACCTAGACAGCACAGCACATGGACACATGGATGCATGGGCCGACAACATCATGGCCTGTTCAGAGACCGCACCATCGGTCCATCGCGCTCGCCCGCCCAGTCACGGTCTCACGGAGGCGTAGAAGTGATCGAAGTGTTAAATCCTAGGTTTCACACTGCTAATTGTAGGCGATGTACGCATAGACGGTAAGGCGCATATAATGATTTTGTTAATCCTAAGATATATCGGTCCAGTCTTTTAAGGGATATGATGAGTATGTGCGCGTTGTGGGGAGTTTGTGTTTGTGCTATGTTTTTTAAAAAAGAAAAATGGTTTTGCGACTAAACTACATGTTGGTGACGTGACGCTGGCAAAGTATGCACGGCAGCTAGCTGGCCAGCTGGTGCTATCGGATTTGTATGTTTCGTGGTACTTCTGTGTTCATCGTCTGACCAGGGCACGGCCGCGACAACGACGCATGTACACTTGTTCACAGCCAGTTCAATGTCTAAGTGCAATTGACGTCTCGCACGATTACGATGCCAAGTTGCCAATGGCTTCGTTTCAACAAAAAAACATTTGCCTTGACTTGAATAATCTACCTTTCTGGCCATAGGCAGATAGCCAGATATGTAGGAAGTTTTTAAAAATCGAGCTTACAAAAGGGCATTTTCCCTAAGCATAAAGTCCAATCAAAGATTGTAAATCTTCTTGTGCTCAAACAAAGGATCTCTGTCTGAGTCAGACAGTCATAAAATTAGCTGTTTCAAGCATACAACAATCAAAGGCGCCAAAATGTGTACCAGGCAAGCTCGACGACGGTACTACGAGACATCGTTACTCGTACTGATGCTCCTCCTCCTACAAGCTAGGCTCGCGCAATCGCTTCCTCCATGCTCGCCGGACCAGGCCACGGCGCTGCTCCAGCTGAAGAGGTCGTTCACCGTGAACAGCGCGTCGGCCACCGCCTTCCGGTCATGGCGCGCCGGCACCGACTGCTGCCGATGGACGGGCGTCCGCTGCTACGGCGGCGGCAGCGGCCGCGTCACTTCCCTCGATCTCGGCGGCCGCGGCCTGCAGAGCGGCGGCCTTGACGCTGCCGTCTTCAGCCTCACGTCGCTGAGGTATCTCAACCTCGGCGGCAACGACTTCAACGCGTCACAGCTCCCGGCCACCGGGTTCGAGCGGCTCACCGAGCTGACCCATCTCAACATCTCCCCACCCAGCTTCGCAGGACAGATACCGGCAGGTATAGGACGCCTCACCAACTTGGTTTCTCTCGATTTATCAACTCGCTTCTATGTGATCAATCAAGAAGACGATCGTGCCGATATCATGGCACCTTCGTTTCCCAACTGGGGCTTCTGGAAGGTAGATTTTGTGAGGTTGGTTGCAAATCTTGGCAATCTGAGGGAGCTCTATCTTGGCTTTGTGTATATGTCCAATGGAGGGGAAGGATGGTGCAACGCTCTGGTTAATTCCACTCCAAAGATTCAGGTTCTGAGCCTACCATTTTCCAAGGATCTCAGGTCCCATCTGTCAGTCTCTCTTCAGCTTGCCATATCTTTCTGTTGTTGACTTGCAAGAAAATGACTTGTATGGTCCAATACCTGAGTTCTTCGCCGATTTGTCCTCCCTTGGTGTTCTTCAACTCTCAAGAAACAAGTTGGAGGGTTTATTTCCAGCAAGGATCTTCCAGAACAGAAAATTAACAACCGTAGATATTAGCTACAACTACGAAATCTATGGCAGTTTTCCCAATTTTTCACCCAATAGTAGTTTGATCAATTTGCATCTCAGTGGTACCAAGTTCTCTGGTCAGATACCAACCTCCATTTCTAATCTCACAGGTCTGAAAGAGCTGGGTCTTAGTGCCAATGATTTCCCTACAGAGCTACCATCCTCTCTAGGAATGCTTAAATCCTTGAGCTTATTTGAGGTTTCTGGGCTCGGCCTAGTAGGATCAATGCCAGCTTGGATAACAAATCTAACATCTCTGACAGAGCTTCAGTTTTCTAATTGTGGCTTGTCTGGATCTTTACCATCTTCCATAGGCAATCTCAGAAATCTCAGGAGACTATCTTTATTCAAGTGCAGTTTTTCTGGAAACATACCATTGCAAATATTTAACTTGACACAACTGCGGAGCTTGGAACTTCCAATCAACAACTTTGTGGGGACAGTGGAACTTACCTCATTCTGGAGACTACCATATTTATCAGACCTTGATCTTTCAAATAATAAATTATCTGTGGTGGACGGTTTAGTCAATGACTCAGTAGTGCGTTCTCCCAAAGTAGCAGAATTGAGCCTAGCATCCTGCAACATATCAAAGTTTCCCAATGCATTAAAGCATCAAGATGAGCTACACGTAATTGACCTTTCAAATAACCAAATGCATGGGGCAATACCTCGATGGGCATGGGAAACTTGGAAGGAATTGTTCTTCTTGGACCTGTCAAATAATAAGTTTACCAGTATAGGACATGACCCTTTGCTCCCCTGCTTGTACACAAGATACATCAATCTCAGTTATAACATGTTTGAAGGGCCCATACCTATACCTAAAGAGAATTCAGACTCGGAGTTAGATTACTCAAATAATCGGTTTTCGTCTATGCCATTTGATTTAATTCCTTATCTTGCCGGTATACTATCTCTAAAGGCCTCTAGGAACAATATCTCTGGAGAAATCCCATCAACATTCTGCACTGTTAAGAGTCTTCAAATCCTTGACCTCTCCTACAATATCTTAAGTTCAATTCCTTCTTGCTTAATGGAGAATTCTTCAACAATAAAAGTACTAAACTTGAAGGCGAACCAACTTGACGGAGAGTTGCCGCACAATATCAAGGAAGATTGTGCATTTGAGGCATTGGATTTCAGCTACAATCGATTTGAAGGGCAACTGCCCACATCATTAGTTGCTTGCAAAAACTTGGTGGTACTTGATGTTGGGAACAATCAAATTGGAGGCTCTTTCCCATGTTGGATGCATCTTCTTCCTAAACTTCAAGTCCTTGTCCTGAAGTCCAATAAGTTCTATGGACGGTTGGGGCCTACTCTTACCAAAGATGATGACTGTGAATTACAGCATCTCCGAATTCTTGATCTAGCTTCAAACAATTTCTCGGGCATATTGCCTGATGAATGGTTTAGGAAATTAAAAGCCATGATGTCAGTCTCCAGTAACGAAATATTGGTCATGAAAGATGGAGATATGTATGGCACATATAACCATATAACATATCTTTTTACTACTACGGTTACATATAAAGGACTTGACTTGACATTTACTAAGATCTTAAAGACCTTTGTACTAATTGATGTCTCAAACAATAGGTTCCATGGCAGCATTCCTGAAACTATTGCCACACTAAGCGTGCTCAGTGGTCTCAACATGTCACATAATGCTCTTACAGGACCAATTCCCAACCAGCTTGCTAGTCTGCATCAACTTGAATCTTTGGACCTCTCTTCAAATAAGCTTTCTGGGGAGATCCCTCAAAAATTAGCATCCTTGGACTTCCTATCAACATTGAACCTATCAAATAATATGCTGGAGGGAAGAATACCAGAGTCACCTCATTTCTTGACACTCCCCAATAGTTCATTTACAAGAAATGCTGGTTTGTGTGGGCCTCCACTGTCAAAAGAATGCAGCAACAAATCAACATCAGATGCGATGGCGCACCTTTCTGAAGAGAAATCTGTAGACGTTATGCTATTTCTCTTCGTTGGATTGGGTTTTGGTGTTGGGTTTGCTATTGCAGTTGTAGTTTCATGGAAACCTTGCATTGGCAAATAATCTTTGAAGGAATCCACCCTTTTTTATATTTATCTGTTCAGGAGTCTGCCAGTCTGCTTCCCCTTGTAATTTTAGCTGTAATTGTAGCTAGCATGTATATAATACTATGTGCATGGACAACACTTTTCCATCATGCATGCATCCTATAAGATTAGTTGTTTATTACCTTGAAAATTTTATACAAGCCAACAAACAATTGTTATGTCTGAAACAAGAAAGGAATCGAAATGCATGACCTGTATGTGGCATTATTAGGGTCAGTTTAATTTGTAGCATAGATCAGCGAGCTATATATCATGATCTTGTGTTTGAAGTACATACTTACGCAGAACTTACTTTGAGTACCAAACAACCATACTAGAACAAAATTTTCTGTGTGAAGAACTGAAGATCACATAATTACGCGTTGGAATGAACCTTTCTGTGAAAAGATCACTTGCAATACAATTGTAATCAGAGTTATATGCTGTTATTCT
>CM020178.1:5878491-5896903 GCA_009805545.1 Oryza longistaminata
CCGAGCTAAGGTCGGCCCCAGTAGTTTTAAAAATTATCTCCTCTTTTCCTCCTGAGCACTTCTATTTTTTTTTCAAGCCATCCTTTCATCTCTCTCCTCTCTCTCACCTCCTGTTCTCCCATAACTACTCTCTCACTCTTCTCAAACTCCCGTACGCAAAAATAGCTATTTTCGTAGACCTTTTAGTGCGTGAGGGGCTGCCCTATACCATACGCGAAAAATCTTTTCTTGGGCCATGAGAAAATCACTTTTGGTACTAGTTGGTAGCCCATATTGCAAAAAAATCATCTGCCCAACATGGTATTGCAGTGCGTTAGGGACAGACACGAGCAGCACGTTTTGACAAATGCTGCATATATATCTTTCATCCTGAATATTTCTTTATAGAATTATAGTCTACAAATTCTTAAATAATCACCAAGCAGATCATGAGCATGTGATTTTTCTTCTCTAAAAGTGCCTTACAGGTCAATCGTTACATGTTTATCATTTCTTTCGCCGGCAAATCATCATATATTGTCAGAATCGAATAACAAAAAATAAAATGTGATCTTAATCCAAAATCAAGTTTAATTTCCATCTACATGTCCGCACGTTTAGTCCATGGCATGCAGTATATAACCCACACGCCTCTCTACGTTTCGACACAAACCAAATCTTCAAAATAAAACATCTCATCAGTCGAGTACGGAGCACAGCAAGCTAGCTCAGAGCAATGGCTGACTTCCTGCCTCTCGCGATCCTCGTGTTCGTGTCCCTCATGTCAACCGGCGCCACAGCAAACTATGGCTACACCACACCATCACCATCGCCGCCACCACCGGCGCCGCAGCGTACACCCGCCGGCCCACAGCGACAAGCTGCTGGTGAAGGTGGAGGGTATGGTGTACTGCCAGAGCTGCGTGCAAAGGAACACACACAGCCTCGAAGGCGCGAAGCCGCTGCCTAAGGCGGAAGTGTCCCGTCATCTGCCACGACGCCAAGAATCGTGCGCATGGTGAGGTGTCGTCGGGCCGTCGCCAACGATAACGGCTACTTCCTTGCGGAGCTCGATGAGACCAAAGTCTCCGACTTCTACATGGGCGATCCACGCAAGGCGTGCTATGTGCGGCTTCGGGCGTGCCGGACATCGAATGCAATAACCCCACAAACATCAACTACCTCTAGCATCGAGGGTGCGCCGCTCCGTGACGAGGGCAAGCGGTGGGCCGACCATGGCTACTATAACGTCATGTACGCCACCGGCCCTCTCGCTTTCCGGCCGGCGATCTGCCTCCTAAGCACTAGGCTCCCTATAATGTGCATGCATTTGTGACACTTACACTTGCACACTTGCGTGTTTCATCAATTCGGGAGCATGGAGTTCTAGTTGGACGGTGGATACGTGGTTCTTTTGTGTTTCTGTTTTAAAATTGCTGTTGCTCTGTGTGATTGTGTTTGTAATTTTTATGATTTTATTAGTTTGCTGCAACTCAAACTTGATGTAATTTTTCGATTAAGAAAACTTGATGTGATTTTCATTAATCATTTGTACCCTCTTTCCAAAAAAACAAGGTGTGCATACATATTAATTCAACCCTAGCAAATATCTGATGAACCATAAATCTAATATAAATTAAATTTTATTAGAAAAGATGCCCGTGTGTTGCAACGCAACGGTAAACTAAAATTAATACCAAATATAAAATATTAGATGATTAGGGTTTTAGTTTTTCTGATATGAGCCCATAAAAAATATGTTGCTCAAATAAAAAAGGTTCTAAAAAAGAAAAAAAGACCCATTGGACCCTATCGGCCTGCTATTGGGCGTCGGCCCAGAAGAGCGCGTGCCCATCAGTGCTATGGGTCGAGATGGAGGCCGCCCGACACGGGATCGATCTAAGCCACTCATTTTGATGGACGCTCGGATCGATTCTAAATCCATCAAACCCGTTGGTGCCTAAAACCCTAACCTAATCACACTTCCCCTCCCACCCCACCACGAGCTCCTCCTCCCCTTCCCATCCACTCTCACGACTAGCGGCAGCGCGTCGTCCTCTGTTGCCCCTCTCCGCTGCTCCCCACCTCCCCACCGTCGTTGGCCTGCCCCCTCTCTCCTTGGTCCGAGCTCAGCGAGGGCGCTAGATCTGGTGCCCCCAGTCCTCTGCTCGCCACGGAGATCCCCTCCGCCGGTGGCTCATTCTCATCACCTCCACATTGAACTCAGCGACATCGCGGTGTTCCTCGCCGCGCGGGAACATACGCGCTGGAGGCCGTCATCAGGGCGGTGCGCGCAATGGCATGGCTGCTGCTCGCGGCGTACTGCAGTTCACGCTTGGGTGGCGCCGTGAGGAGTGGTTCCCCGCGCCGCTGTGGCTCTGGTGGTCACGCCGCCGCGCTTTGGGTCGTATGCCTCGCCGGAGAAGAGACAAGAGAGAAAGTAGGGAGAGAGATGAAGAGAGGTAAGGAAGAAGATAGGAGAGAGGAGGGAAGAGGAAGTGGAGCAATTCGGTCATGATGTTTACCAAAGTGGGCCCCTTCTAGCCTCGTGCACAAAAAATACTAATTTAATGGATGTGGTGTTTCGTGCAAATAACCACATTTATTAGTTCTTTCTCCCAAAAGTCACTTTGCGCTGTGTCCTACAGCAAAAACCACAAAGTCGCAATGTGCTGTAGCAAAATTTGCCTATATTTTACAGTCCCTCCATCCCATAAAAAACCAACCTAGTACTACAATATGACACATCCTAGTATGTACTACGAAATCTGGCATGCATATGTCCACATTTATTGTACTATAATATGTCATGTCCCATCTAGATGGGTATGGTGGAGTTGGAAATGACATGCCCTACTCCTTTTCACGTACTGACATAAATATTGTAGCTCTATCGGCAAAAATCATCTGCCTGGGTGGAGAACCAGGTATTTCAGTGCTGTTAAGGACAGACGCGGGCTGCACGTTCTGACAAATCTGCATATCTTTCCTGAATATTCTTATCGTCTACGATTTTTAACTAATCACCAGGCAGATCATGAGCATGACGTTTTCTTCTATTCAAAGTGCCTTACAGATCAATGATTACATGTTAGCATTTCTCGCGGGGGCTAATATATATATTTCCTAGAATCGATAACAAAAAAAATAAATGTGATCTTCATCCAAAATCAAGACAGTTAATTTCCATCTACATGTACCCACGTTTAGTCCATGGCATGCAGTATATAATCCACACGCATCTCTAACGTTTGACACAGCCAAAGCTACAAAACAGAACATCTCAGTCGAGTACGGACACCAGCAAGCTAGCTCAGAGCAATGGCTGCCTTCCATCCTCTCGCGTTATCGTGTTTGTGTCCCTCCTGGCCGCGCGGCGCCACGCAAACTATGGCTACACCATCACCACCGCCGCCAGCAAGCAGTAACCCCGCCGGCCCACAACAACAAGCTGCTGGTGAAGGTGGAGGGTATGGTGTACTGCAGAGCTGCGCTCAAAGAAACACACACAGCCTCGAAGGCGCGAAGCCACTGCCTAAGGCGGAGGTGTCTGTCAACTGCCACGACGCCAAGAATCGTGTCATGGTGAGGTGCATCGGGCAGTCGCCAACGACAACGGCTACTTCCTCGCGGAGCTCGATGAGCCAAAGTCTCCGACTTCTACATGGGCGATCCGCGCAGGCGTGCTATGTGCGGCTTCGGGCCTCGCCGGACTTCGAATGCAACAACCCACAAACATCAACTACTCTAGCATTGAGGGTGCGCCGCTCCGTGACGAGGGGAGCGGTGGGCCGACCATGACTACTATAACGTCATGTACGCCACCGGCCGCTCGTTTCCGGCCGGCGATCTGCCCGCCTAAGCACTAGGCTTCCTATGAAGTTTCATCAATTTGGGAGGCATGGAGTTTAATTGGACGGTGGATACATGGTTATTTTGTGTTTCTATTTTTTAATTGCTGTTGCCATGTGTGATTGTGTTGTAATTTTTTTTTATGATTTTTTAGTTTGCTGCAAATCGACTTGATGTAAAACTTGTGGTTTTCAGTCAACCATTTGTATCCTCTTTCCAAAAAAATACAAGGTATGCATAAATATTAATTCAACCCTGTTATATCTCACGACCATTAAATCTATATAAATTAAATTTTATTTGATAAAAATAATACCGTTGAACTGAGATTTGAATGTAATTTTCTATAATTAGGCTTTGTTGTTACAAGCATTGTAATATATAGGACAAATTAAAAAATCACTTACTATTTGGAAAACCTTGCTAAATTTAACTATATCTTAAATTTTAATTTTGAGTACGTACGTAATTTTGCTTAGTCCGATACCAGAGGTTACGTATTTTGAAAATTGAAGAATGAGTCGGACCCTTGTTGGGCCAGATTCTGAGGCCCATAGAAAATTTGTAATTTTGATGTGGAAAAAGTACAGCGGAGATCCCTCATTTTATCACCGAATTAGAAAATCACCCCTCGATAAAAAACCAGAGACAGGTCGTGTTTAGTCCACAGCCATTTTTTTAAAGTATACGACCCACGTTTAAAGTATTACATAGACTAATAAACAAAACAAATTACAGATTTCGGCTGTAAACTGCGAGACGAATTTATTAAATCTAATTAATCCATTATTAGCAAATGTTTAATGTAGCACCAAATCGTCTGCAAAGATCGCCATCTTTGCATGCGGCCAGGGCACCGCGGTGCGAAAATATGATTTTTCGCATGCGGGTGGTTAAGCCGACCGCATGCAAAGAGAAAAAATCGCCAAAAAAAAATAAAATTCCAAAATAATTTAAAAAAGAAACCCTAGCCGCCACCCGAGCTCGCCAGCCACTCCCGCCGCCACGCCGGCGCCCCGCTCTCGCCGCTGCCGTCCTCATCTCGCTCGCTCCGCCGGCGCCGCCCGCTGCCGCTCCACCGCTGGCGGCTCTACTTCTCGAGGTCGTCGAGGTCGCCGCGGCACTCTTCGCCAAGGTTGCCGCCGGATCTGGCGGGACGAGGACCGCCGCCTCCGGATCCGGGCGAGACGAGGACCGGCCGCCTCCGGATCTGGCCCGTCGCCTCCTCCTTGTCGTCGGCAGTGGCGGTGAGGAGGAGATGGCGGTGGCGCTGTCGCCCAAGGTCGTCGGGGTCACCGCGCGAGGTGCGCCGCGGATACGGGCGGGATGAGGCCGCCGCTGCGATACGGGCGGGACAAGGCCCCGACGCCGCCGATTCTGGCCGTCGCTCCTCGTCTTCATCGGCGGCGGCGGTGAGGAGGAGATGGCGGTGGCGCAGCCCGCCGAGGTCGCCGCCGCGCTAGCTCTAGGCCCGCTAGCTCCGGGCCGAGCCGCCCTAGGCCACCGCCGCCCGGAGGAGTGGAGAGGAGAGAAATAGAGTTGGAAAGAAAGAGATAGTGAGGGGAGAGGATAGAGAGAGAGAGAGTGGAGGTAAAATATCTGGATAGGGGAGTGAGAGGAGGAGATGAAAAAATTTGAAGGGATGAGGTGGGAAAAACAATTAATTTAAAACATTAAAACTTTGAATCAAAATTTATGATATTAAATGAACTCAAATGAAAAAGCTATCAAAACAAAATTGTAGAACTCGTTGAGATCTACAATTTTCTTTTTGGTCATTTCTCCATCCGAGTTTGATTGAACTATATAAAATTTGAATTTTAAAATATAAGAAATTCAAATAATATTTTGAGCATAAATTATTTCAAATGGAAAGTTGTGACCAACAAAGTTGTATAACTTATCAAACCTACAACTTTTGTTTTTGAGAAAATCCATGAAATGCCATTGACAAACACCCTAATCAAGAAATGCCATCGACGAACGGCGACTTCCAGGAATGCCATCGTACGAGCCATTTTGTCCAAAAATGCCATCGCGGTCACTTTCACTCTGTTAGACACTGTTAATTTTGTCAAAATGACCAAATTACCCTCCCAACAAAGGATAAATCCCCTCTCTTCATCCCATCGCCGGTCCCATTCCTCCCTCCACTTCAACCTCCAGCTCCCGATGGGCGCAGGGCAAGGCGCGGCTCCCAGGCGGTGGCGCGTCGATTCCAGGCGTCGACGCGACGGGCGGCGAGGAGGTGGTAGGCGGTGGCGCAGGGCTCCCAGGCGGCGGCGTGTGGCTCCCAGGCGGCGACCACGGTGGTCCTAGGCGGCGGTCGGCGGTCGGCAGCAGGCGCGGGGCTCCCAGGCGGCGGTGTGGCGGTCCTAGGCAGGGGGGCGTCGGCAGGCGGCGCGGCGCCGGCGGTGGCGGCGCGGTGGTCCGGCGTCGATGCGACGGGTGGCGAGGAGGTGGCAGGCGCGGCGGGCATCAGTCCAGGGTGGCGGCGCGGGGCCCCCCAGGCAGCGGCGCGTCGGCAGCATTCGTCGCGCGGTGGTCCAGGCGTTGACACGACGGGTGCGAGGAGGTGGCGCCGGCGGCGGCGCGTCGGCAGCAGGCATCCGCACGACGGTCCAGCATCGACGCATTGGGGGAGGTTGGCTGGCGATGGCGAAGCTGCTCTTCTTCTGCTGCGGCGCGGCGGTCGCCGCCGTGCAGGCCACTTTGCGAGCCGCGCGGCGCACCGCCGACGCCGCGTACGACGACGTCGTGGACGCGTACCGTGGGTTCATGCGGTCGCGGACGCGCGCGTTCCTCGTCATCCACCACGCCCCGCTCGAGCCGCACGTCCGCTGCCCTACTGTGGCGCCGGCGTCTGGAGCATGACCGCCGCGGGCTCGCCCGCCTCTCCTCCTCTTCCTACCAGCGATAGCGAGCGAAGCGCCGACTCCGACTCCAACCACAGCGCGACGAGAGACATTCGCCATGCCGATGTGACCTCCCACTTCCTCTGGCTGTCCGCGTGTCAGGCCGACGCCTTCGAGGCAGGCCGGCCATGCATGTGACGCATCAAGCATTAGCAGTAGTTTTTTTTTATCGGTGGATTGGGATAGTATTATTTGGAGCGAGGGCAATTTAGTCATTCTTGTAAAATGTTTTGTTCCAACGGTGTGGACTAACGGTGTGATGGCATTTCTGGGAGAAATAAGCTTGTACGATGGCATTTTCAGGAATTGTGTTTTGTCGATGGCATTTCTGGGATCAAGGTGGTTGTCGATGGTATTTTATGGATTTTCTCTTTGTTTTGGTCATTTTTCTATATGACTTTGTTTGAACAGTTTGAATTTGAATTTAAAATTAATGACAACTTCAAACACAATTTCCAAATACTAAATGATTTTAACTGAAAAAGTCATTAGTAACAAAGTTGTATAACTTATCAAGATCTACAACTTTTGTTATGGTCATTTTTCTATATGACTTTGTTTTGAACAGTTTGAATTTAAATTTCAAATTATGACAACTTCAAACAACATTTCTAAATACTAAATGATTTCAACTGAAAAAGTCATTACTAACAAAATTTGTATAACTTATCAAGATCTACAACTTTTGTTTTGGTCATTTTTCTACATATGACTTTGTTTGAACAATTTGAATTTGAATTTCAAATTATGACAACTTCAAACAACATTTTCCAATACTAAATGATTTCAACTGAAAAAGTTAATAGTAACAAAGTTGTATAACTTATCAAGATCTACAACTTTTGTTTTGGTTATTTCTTCATCGACAAAGTAATTTGTAAGATTGTTCACAAAATGTACATATCTTTTACTTCCTCAGTTTACAATGTAAGTCATTCTAGCATTCTCTCATATTTATATTGATGTCAATGAATCTAGACATATAACATCAACATCAATGTGGAAAATCCTAGAATGACTTACATTGTGAACACGAAGGGTGTATATGTTTATAAAACTATAAGAGAGATGTACTTTTATGACAATCTTACAAATCACTTTGTCGGATGAAGAAATGACTAAAATAGAAGTTATAGATCTTGATGAGTTATACAAATTTGTTGTGATGACTTTTTCAGCTGAAATCAATTACAGCTTCAAAATATTATTTGAAGTTTTGAAATTCAAAATTTTAATTGATAAAACAAAGTCACAAGAAAAAAAAGGCCAAAATAATAGTAGTAAGAACACAATAACATGGAGCATGATTTTAGAACATTTAAAAAAAGAATCATCTAATTTGGAGTTCATATAAGTGAGATACACTAGTTTTCAAAATTTTCAAATTATTTTTGCATACGGCTCCTTAAGTGGCCGATGGAAAAATCGATTTTTCCATGTGGCGCTTAAGTGAGCCGCATGCAAAATAAGCTCATATATTTTTGCAGACGCCACTAGTTATGGTCCGTTTTCAAAAAATCAGGGCCTCGTACAGGAAAATACTCTCTCACTCTCTCAACTCCCGCATGCAAAAAAAGCTATTTTCGCAGATCTTTTAGTACGTGCGGGCTGCCCTACGTATGGGAAAATCTCTGTTGGGCTGTGAGCGAAAATCACTTTTTACTGGTGTAGCCCTATTGGCAAAAAATCATCTGCCCAACAAGGTATTGAAGTGCGTTAGGGACAGACACGAGCAGCACGTTCTGCAAATCTGCATATATATCTTCATCCTGAATATTCTTTTAGAATTATAGTCTACAAATTCTTAACTAATCATCAAGGCAGATCATCGAGCATGTGATTTCTTCTCTTAAAAGTGCCTTACAGATCAATCGTTACATGTTATCTTTCTTTCGCCGGCTAATCATCATATATTGTCAGATCGAATAACAAGAAATAAAATGTGATCTTAACCAAAATCAAGCTTAATTTCCATTTACATGTCTGCACGTTAGTCCATGGCATGCACTATATATCACACGCCTCTCTACGTTTCGACACAGCCAAAGCTTCAAAACAAAACATCTCATCAGTCGAGCACGGAGCACAGCAAGCTAGCTCAGAGCAATGGCTGCCTTCATCTTCTCGCGATCCTTGTGTTTGTGTCCCTCCTGGCCGCCGGCGCCACCGCAAACTATGGCTACACCACACCACAGCGCCGCCACCACCGTCGCAGCAGTACCCCCGCCGGCCACAGCAAACAAGCTGCTGGTGAAGGTGGAGAGGTATGGTGTACTGCAGCAGTTGCGCTCAAAAGGACACACACAGCCTTGAAGGCGCGAAGCCACTGCCTAAGGCGGAGGTGTCCGTCATCTGCCACGACGCCAATAATGCGTGTCATGGTGAGGTTTGCCCCGTCGGGCAGTCGCCAACGATAAGCGCTACTTCCTCGCGGAGTACAATGAGACAAAGTCTCCGACTTTACATGGCGATCCGCGCAAGGCGTGCTATGTGCAGCTTCGGGCCTTCGCCGGATTTCGAATGCAACAACCTACAAAACATCAACTACTCTAGCATTGAGGGGTGCGCCGCTCCGTGACGAGGGCAAGCGGTGGGCTGACCATGACTACTATAACGTCATGGTACGCACTGGCCCGCTCGCTTTCGCGGCCGGCGATCTGCCCTCCCAAGCACAGCTAAGAGTGCTTCGTGCTTGTGCCTACATTTCTAAAGCTTATACCACACTTTTTATAACCTCTCGATGGCACGAATGTAATTGATATGATGGATACGGTTTTCTTTTGTGTTTCCGTTTTAATTATTAGTTGCTATTATGGTGATATTTGTTGTAAATTTTTTTTTATTTTATTAATTAATTATATTTCAAATCAACTTGATGTAATTTTCGATCAAGAAAACTTTGATGTGGTTTTCATTCAATCGTGTGGATGTACATATTTAGTAGCTGATGCTTGTATAGTTGACGATGTTAGGGCCCAAGTGGGCCAAGCAGTATATAAGGAGATTCATGACCTCTGTCAGATGGTGATCTGCGGAACACCAACCATCACACAACTCATGTACACTCTACCGCTCTATTGTAGCATTATTTAATACTTGCGAAACACATACAAGCAGAGTAGGGCTGCTATTATTGGGAGGCCCAAACTTGGTAAATCTCTATGTGAATTAGTGAGATTAGAGTGGTCACATTTGGATAACCCAACAACCGAACACCAAGTTCCCCGGACTAATATATATGCTGGATACCTAAGGGGGGTATGGAGAAATTTTGGTCATCTAACAAATAAAAACGACATGCATTACAAAAAGGCCAAGACCAAGCAATGCGCGCTCGGTCTCTATCATGACTGAAAGTAATCGATAATTTCAGACAAAAAGGATCGGAGTAATAATAAAAATCAAGAAAAAAAGAGTCATCCATCTTTCACCAGCGTTCGCATGTTTCTCTCCTTTGCCTTTTGCCCACGCCCGTGCCCTTCTTTGTTAGGACTCTCCTACCACTAGATATCTCTATCTTGCGGGTGCCCGCCGGATCTTACTTAGGAGGCGCTGCCAATTGAAGCAGGGTTAGAAACTTTGGCTGAATTTTCCGAAATTTCGGACCCCGCCGAAACGATATTATTTTTGCCAATTTTCTAATTTTGGATTTTGGGTAATATTTGTTCAAATTTAACTAAATTTTGTTCGACATGTTGAAAATTTTGGAAAGAAATTTTCAGAATTTTGCCATATCGGCACCCCGATAAAATACCGAAAACGAAAGATGAACCCTGCAATAGAAGTAGAGCAGCATGATATAGAGCACGAAACTATGATAGAGTGGTAGGAAAACACAACAGGATAATGTGGGGAATGGCACGATAACGTGGCAGGACGATGTGGTGTGGTGTTGTCGACCATCAATGGCTCGATGGTATCGTGACGGGTGATGACTGGGATGGTTGAGTGGGGAAGGGTAGTTAGGGAATAGAGAGAAAACTCAGTACTTTTTTTGTTCACTTGTGGGTTGTTTGTTGGTCCTTTTCTGGAATTTTGGTTTTGAGGGTATTTTGGTTAACCGAGCTTACTTACCGAATCGACCAACTAAATTTGGGACAGCCACACGGTGACAAGTGACAGGGAGATAACGCCGTCCCTCGTGGCCAGGGGCCATGGACTCCTTGCCAGCAGATGGAACAGCACACAGTGACAACGGAGATAACGCCGTACGTGTGGCCGTGTCGGCTAGATCGATCCGCCGTATGTAAAATGCAGACCTGTTTTGGATCTAGTAATTTGGCTTTAAAGCTCTTGTTTGTACAAAGAAAAATGCACCTCCTTTTCTTTCAGTTAGTTTCAAACCAAAAAAGAAAAAAAAAAACGCCATGGTACTCCAAACTACCTGAACCGTTATTTTTACATAGGAAATGGGATGCCTACACCTTTTCAGAGTACTAACATAATAATGTAGCTCTATCGCAAAAAATCATCTGCCTATATGGAGAACCTGGTATTTTCCGTTAAGGACAGAAACGGGCTGCATGTTCTGACAAATCTGCATATCTTCATCCTGAATATTCTTTATCGTCTGCAATTTTTTAACTAATCACCAGGCAGATGAGATCATGAGCATGCGATTTCTCTATTCAAAGTGTCTTACAGATCAATGATTACTATGTATCATTTCTTTGGCGGGTTAATCATTATATATTGTCAGAATCGAATAACAAAAAATAAAATGTGATCTTTATCCAAAATCAAGATAAGTTAGTTACCATCTACATGTCCGCACGTTTAGTCCATGACATGCAGTATATAATCCACACGCCTCTCTACATTTCGACATAGCCAAAACTTCAAACAGAACATCTCAGTCGAGCACGGAGCACAGCAAGCTAGCTCGGGCGGTGGCGGCGGGAGCGGCCGGCGAGCTCGGGTGGCGGCTAGGGTTTCTTTTTTTAAATTATTTTTTGGAATTTTATTTTTTTGGCGATTTTTTCTCTTTGCATGCGGTCGGCTTAACCACCCGCATGCGAAAAATCATATTTTCGCACGCGGGTGCCCTGGCCGCATGCAAAGATGGCGATCTTTGCAGACGATTTGGCGCATGTGGCTAGCCCAGCCGCATGCGAAAATAATTGCCGGCTGTATGTAAAAACGTATTCTGTAGTAGTGGTAGTATGTGGAGAAGAAGAGGTGAGAGAGAGGAGAGAAGATGAGGATGGCTTGAAAAAAAAATTGAAGTGCTAGGAGGGAAAAGAGGAGATAACTTAAACTACTGGCGGACCTTTAAGATAGCCGTCTGTGAAAATATATTTTTACTATTGAGCGGACCTTTAAGATGGCCGTCTGCGAAAATATATTTTTCCTGTGCGGCCCCTTAAGATGTCCATCTGTAAAAATAACCTTATTTTTTCATGCGGCTGCTTAATAGGATGGTCTGTAAAAATGTGAGTCGATTTTTGCAAACACGGATACTTAGTCCACCTGCAATCTATTGAGGTGGTTATCCATGAAAATCATTTTTAAGTAGTGATTATTTATGTTGGTAGCTACATTACTCTCCATACAGATAGGTTTTGCTATTTTACTCGTGACAGATTTTTGGCCTTCTGTTTTTTTATATTTTGTTTATAGGATTTTGCATCAAGATTCGTGTTTATGTAATTCTAACTTGCAATTACACTCATTTATTTAGTACGTTTCATGTAGTATTTAAGTACCACGACGTATTTTTTCTTTGGGCCTGAAACTGACGAAAAGAAAACGGGTATATTTTTCTCATTGTTTGTAGAAAGGAGCCATATAGGCGCTATGTCGGCTAAAATTGGGAACAATACCACCAAGGAACTTCGTTTGCACTTGTTTTGAAAGTTGGAAGATGCATTTTGTTTAGTTTCCTTCAAACTTCCAAATATTTCGTCCAATCAAATATTTGGACACATGCATACAACATTAAATGCGGACGAAAAAAATCAATTGCACAGTTTGCATGTAAATTGTGAGACGAATCTTTTGAGGCTAATTACGCCATGATTTGATAATGTGGTGCTACAGTAAACATTTGCTAATAATGGATTAATTAGATTTAATAAATTCATCTCGCAGTTTACAGCCGAAATCTGTAATTTATTTTGTTATTAGTCTATGTTTAATACTTTAAATGTGGGTCCGTTTACTTTAAGAAAATGGCTGTGGAACTAAACACGACCTGTCTCTGGTTTTTTATCGAGGGGTGATTTTCTAATTCGGTGATAAAATGAGGGATCTCCGCTGTACTTTTTCCACATCAAAATTACAAATTTTCTATGGGCCTCAGACATCTGGCCCAACAAGGGTCCGACTCATTCTTCAATTTTCGAAAATACGTAACCTCTGGTATCGGACTAAGCAAATTACGTACGTACTCAAAATTAAAATTTAAGGTATAGTTAAATTTAGCAAGGTTTTCCAAATAGTAAGTGATTTTTAATTTGTCCTATATATTACAATGCTTGTAACAACAAAGCCTAATTATAGAAAATTACATTCAAATCTCAGTTCAACGGTATTATTTTTATCAAATAAAATTTAATTTATATTAGATTTAATGGTCGTGAGATATAACAGGGTTGAATTAATATTTATGCATACCTTGTATTTTTTTGGAAAGAGGATACAAATGGTTGACTGAAAACCACAAGTTTTACATCAAGTTCGATTTGCAGCAAACTAATAAAATCATAAAACATGGACTAAACGTGCGGACATGTAGATGGTAACTAACTATCTTGATTTTGGATAAAGATCACATTTTATTTTTTGTTATTCGATTCTGACAATATATAATGATTAACCCGCCAAAGAAATGATAGCAAATGTAATCATTGATCTGTAAGACACTTTGAATAGAAGAAATCGCATGCTCATGATCTCATCTGCCTGGTGATTAGTTAAAAAATTGCAGACGATAAAGAATATTCAGGATGAAGATATGCAGATTTGTCAGAACATGCAGCCCGTTTCTGTCCTTAACGGAAAATACCAGGTTCTCCATATAGGCAGATGATTTTTTTCCGATAGAGCTACATTATTTATGTTAGTACTCTGAAAAGGTGTAGGCATCCCATTTCCTATGTAAAATATACGGTTCAGGTAGTATTGGAGTACCATGGCGTTTTTTTTTTTTCTTTGGGTTTGAAACTAACTGAAAGAAAAGGAGGTGCATTTTTCTTTGTACAAACAAGAGCTTTAAAGCCAAATTACTAGATCCAAAACAGGTCTGCATTTTACATACGGCAGATCGATCTAGCCGACACGGCACGACGTACGGCGTTATCTCCGTTGTCACCGTGTGGCTGTTCCATCTGCTGGCAAGGAGTCCATGGCCCCTGGCACGAGGTACGGCGTTATCTTCGTTGTCACTTGTCACCGTGTGGCTGTCCCAAATTTAGTTGGTCGATTCGGTAAGTAAGCTCGGTTAACCAAAATACCCTCAAAACCAAAATTCCAGAAAAGGACCAACAAACAACCCACAAGTGAACAAAAAAAGTACTGAGTTTTCTCTCTATTCCCTAACTACCCTTCCCCACTCAACCATCCCAGTCATCACCCGTCACGATACCATCGAGCCATTGATGGCATCGACAACACCACACCACATCGTCCTGCCACGTTATCGTGCCATTCCCCACATTATCCTGTTGTGTTTTCCTACCACTCTATCATAGTTTCGTGCTCTATATCATGCTGCTCTACTTCTATGCAGGGTTCAGTCTTTCGTTTTCGGTATTTATATCGGGGGTGCCGATATGGCAAAATTTCTGAAAATTTCTTTCCAAAATTTTCAACATGTCGAACAAAATTTAGTTAAATTTGAACAAATATTACCCAAAATCCCAAAAATTAGAAATTTTGGCAAAAATAATATCGTTTCGGTGGGGTCCGAAATTTCGGAAAATTCAGTCCGAAATTTCTAACCCTGCTTCAATTTGGCAGCGCCTCCTCAAGTAGAGATCCGGCGGCACCCGCAAGATAGAGATATCTAGTGGTAGGAGTCCTAACAAAGAAGGGCACGGGCGTGGGCAAAAAGGCAAAGGAGAGAAACATGCGAACGCTGGTGAAAGATGGATGACTCTTTTTTTCTTGATTTTTATTATTACTCCGATCCTTTTTGTCTGAAATTATCGATTACTTTCAGTCATGATAGAGACCGAGGCCGCATTGCTTGGTCTTGGCCTTTTTGTAATGCATGTCGGTTTTTATTTGTTAGATGACCAAAATTTCTCCATACCCCCGCTTAAGGTATCCAGCATATATATTAGTCCGGGGGAACTTGGTGTTCGGTTGTTGGGTTATCCAAATGTGACCACTCTAATCTCACTAATTCACATGGAGATTTACCCAAGTTTGGGCCTCCCAAATAATAGCAGCCCTACTCTGCTTTGATGTGTTTCGCAAGTATTAAAATAATGCTACAATAGAGCGGTAGAGTGTACATGAGTGTGCGGATGGTTGGTGTTCCGCAGATCCCATTCCTGACAGAGGTCATGAATCTCCTTATATATGCTTGGCCCACTTGGGGCCCTAACATCGTCAACTATACAAGCATCAGCTACTAAATATGTACATCCACACGATTGAATGAAAACCACATCAAAGTTTTCTTGATCGAAAATTACATCAAGTTTGATTTGAAATAAATTAATTAATAAAATAAAAACAAATTTACAACAAATATCACATAATAGCAACAATAATTAAAACGGAAACACAAAAGAAAACCGTATCCATCATACAAATTAAATTCGTGCATCCGAGAGTTATAAAAAGTGTGTGTATAAGCTTTAGAAATGTAGGCACAAGCACGAAGCACTCTTAGTGGTGCTTGGGAGGGCAGATCGCCGGCCGGAAAGCGAGCGGGCCAGTGGCGTACATGACGTTATAGTAGTCATGGTCAGCCCACCGCTTGCCCTCGTCACGGAGCGGCGCACCCTCAATGCTAGAGTAGTTGATGTTTGTAGGGTTGTTGCATTCGAAATCCGGCGAGGCCCGAAGCTGCACATAGCACGCCTTGCGCGGATCACCCATGTAGAAGTCGGAGACTTTGGTCTCATCGAGCTCCGCGAGGAAGTAGCCGTTATCGTTGGCGACTGCCCGACGGCACCTCACCATGACACGATTATTGGCGTTGTGGCAGATGACGGACACCTCCGCCTTAGGCAGTGGCTTCGCGCCTTCAAGGCTGTGTGTGTTCCTTTGAGCGCAACTCTGGCAGTACACCATACCCTCCACCTTCACCAGCAGCTTGTTGCTGTGGGCCGGCGGGGTGTACTGCTGCGACGGTGGTGGCGGCGGTGGTGGTGTGGTGTAGCCATAGTTTGCGGTGGCGCCGGCGGCCAGGAGGGACACAAACACAAGGATCGCGAGAAGATGGAAGGCAGCCATTGCTCTGAGCTAGCTTGCTGTGCTCCGTGCTCGACTGATGAGATGTTTTGTTTTGAAGCTTTGGCTGTGTCGAAACGTAGAGAGGCGTGTGGGTTATATAGTGCATGCCATGGACTAACGTGCAGACATGTAAATGGAAATTAAGCTTGATTTTGGATTAAGATCACATTTTATTTCTTGTTATTCGATTCTGACAATATATGATGATTAGCCCGGCGAAAGAAATGATAACATGTAACGATTGATCTGTAAGGCACTTTTAAGAGAAGAAATCACATGCTCATGATCTGCTTGGTGATTAGTTAAGAATTTGTAGACTATAATTCTATAAAGAATATTCAGGATGAAGATATATATGCAGATTTGTCAGAACGTGCTGCTCGTGTCTGTCCCTAACGGCACTTCAATACCTTGTTGGGCAGATGATTTTTTGCCAATAGGGCTACCACTAGTAAAAAAGTGATTTTTCGCTCACAGCCCAACAGAGATTTTCCCATACGATGGGGCAGCCCGCACGCACTAAAAGATCTGTGAAAATAGCTTTTTTTGCGTTCGGGAGTTTGAGAGAGTGAGAGAGTATTTTTCTCTACGAGGCCCCATAATTTTTGAAAACGGACCATAACTAGTGGCGTGTGCAAAAATATATGAGCTCATTTTTGCATGTGGCTCACTTAAGCGCCCACATGGAAAAATCGATTTTTCCATGCGGGCCACTTAAGGAGCCGTATGCAAAAATAAAATTTGAAAATTTTGAAACTAGTGTATCTCACTTATATGAACTCCAAATTAGATGATTCTTTTTTTTAAATGTTTCTAAAATCATGCTCCATGTTA
This sequence comes from Oryza longistaminata, assembly GCA_009805545.1. Lineage (NCBI taxonomy): Eukaryota > Viridiplantae > Streptophyta > Magnoliopsida > Poales > Poaceae > Oryza > Oryza longistaminata. Next base: position 5,895,480 of record CM020178.1, read on the forward strand.
TTGTGTTCTTACTACTATTATTTTGGCCTTTTTTTTCTTGTGACTTTGTTTTATCAATTAAAATTTTGAATTTCAAAACTTCAAATAATATTTTGAAGCTGTAATTGATTTCAGCTGAAAAAGTCATCAACAACAAATTTGTATAACTCATCAAGATCTATAACTTCTATTTTAATCATTTCTTCATCCGACAAAGTGATTTGTAAGATTGTTCATAAAATGTACATCTCTCTTATAGTTTTATAAACTATATACTCCCTTCGTTTCACAATGTAAGTCATTCTAGGATTTTCCACATTGATGTTGATGTTATATGTCTAGATTCATTGACATCAATATAAATATGAGAAATGCTAGAATGACTTACATTGTGAAACGGATGAAGTAAAAGATATGTACATTTTGTGAACAATCTTACAAATTACTTTGTCGGATGAAGAAATAACCAAAACAAAAGTTGTAGATCTTGATAAGTTATACAACTTTGTTACTATTAACTTTTTCAGTTGAAATCATTTAGTATTTGGAAATGTTGTTTGAAGTTGTCATAATTTGAAATTCAAATTCAAATTGTTTAAACAAAGTCATATAGAAAAATGACCAAAACAAAAGTTGTAGATCTTGATAAGTTATACAAATTTGTTAGTAATGACTTTTTCAGTTGAAATCATTTAGTATTTAGAAATGTTGTTTGAAGTTGTCATAATTTGAAATTTAAATTCAAACTGTTCAAACAAAGTCATATAGAAAAATGACCATAACAAAAGTTGTAGATCTTGATAAGTTATACAACTTTGTTACTAATGACTTTTTCAGTTGAAATCATTTAGTATTTGGAAATGTTGTTTGAAGTTGTCATAATTTTAAATTCAAATTCAAACTGTTCAAACAAAGTCATATAGAAAAATGACCAAAAACAAAGAGAAAATCCATAAAATACCATTGACAACCACCTTGATCCCAGAAATGCCATCGACAAACACAACTTCCTGAAAATGCCATCGTACAAGCTTATTTCTCCCAGAAATGCCATCACACCGTTAGTCCACACCGTTAGAACAAAACATTTTACAAGAATGACTAAATTGCCCTCGCTCCAAATAATACTATCCCAATCCACCGATAAAAAAAAACTACTGCTAATGCTTGATGCGTCACATGCATGGCCGGCCCGCCTCGAAGGCGTCGGCCTGACACGCGGACAGCCAGAGGAAGTGGGAGGGTCACATCGGCAGTGGCGAATGTCTCGTCGTCGCTGTGGTTGGAGTCGGAGTCGGCGCTTCGCTCGCTATCGCTGGAGGAAGAGGAGAGGCGGGCGAGCCCCGCGGCGGTCATGCTCCAGACGCGGGCGCCACAGTAGGGGCAGCGGACGCGCGGCTCGAGCGGGGCGTGGTGGATGACGAGGAACGCGCGCGTCCGCGACC
>CM020178.1:5896928-5985231 GCA_009805545.1 Oryza longistaminata
AACAAAAAATAAAATGTGATCTAATTCAGGCAAAAATAAAGTTAATTCCATCTACATGTCCGCACGTTTAGTCAATGCATGCAGTATATATAACCACACGCTCTCTCTACGTATTCGACAAACCAAATCTTCAAAAATAAACATCTCATCAGTCGAGTACGGAGCACAGCAAGCTAGCTCAGAGTTGGCTGACTTCCTGCCTCTCGCGATCCTCGTGTTCGTGTCCCTCATGTCAACGGCGCCACAGCAACATGGCTACACCACACCATCACCAATCGCCCCGCCACGACCGGCGCCGCAGCGTACACCCGCCGCCCACAGCGACAAGCTGCTGGTGAAGGTGGAGGGTATGGTGTATGCCAAGAGCTGCGTGCAAAGGAACACACACACGCCTCGAAGGCGCGAAGCCGCTGCCTAAGGCGAAGTGTCCGTCATCTGCCACACGCCAAGAATCGGCCCATGGTGAGTGTCGTCGGGCCGTCGCCAACGATAACGGGCTACTTCCTTGCGGAGCTCGATGAGACAAAGTCTCCGACTTCTACATGGGCGATCCACGCAAGGCGTGCTATGTGCGGCCTTCGGGCGTTGCCGGACATCGAATGCAATAACCCACAAACATCAACTACTCTAGCATCGAGGGTGCGCCGCTCCGTGACGAGGGCAAGCGTGGGCCGACCATGGCTACTATAACGTCATGTACGCCACCGGCCCTCTCGCTTTCCGGCCGGCGATCGTGCCCTCCTAAGCACTAGGCTCCCTATGAATGTGCATGCTTTGTGGACACTTACACTTGCACACTTGCGTGTTTCATCATTCGGGAGCATGGAGTTCTGTTGGAACGGTGGATACGTGGTTCTTTGTGTTTTTCTGTTTTAATTGCTGTTGCTTCTGTGTGATTGTGTTGTAATTTTTTTATGATTTTATAGTTTGCTGCAACTCAAACTTGATGTATTTTCGATTAAGAAAACTTGATGTGTTTTCATTAATCATTTGTACCCTCTTTCCAAAAAAAACAAGGTGTGCATACATATTAATTCAACCTAGCAATATCTGATAACCATAAATTAATATAAATTAATTTTATTAGAAAAGATGCCCGTGTGTTGCCAACGGCAACGGGTAAACTAAAATTATACAAATATAAAAATATTAGATGATTAGGGTTTAGTTTTTCGTGATATGAGCCCATAAAAAAAATATGTTGCTTAAAATAAAAGGTTCTAAAAAAAGAAAAAAAAGGACGCCATTGGACCCTATCGGCCTGCTATTGCGGCGTCCGGCCCATGAAGAGCGCGTGGCATCAGTGCTATGGGTCGAGATGGAGGCCGGCCCGACACGGATCGATCTAAGCCACTCATTTTGATGGACGACTCGGATCGATTCTAAATCCATCAAACCCGTTGGTGCCCTAAAACCCTAACCCTAATCACACTTCCCCTCCACCCCCACCACGACTCTCCTCCCCTCCCATCCACTCTCACGACTAGCGCACCGCTCGTCCTCTGTTGCCCTCTCCGCTGCTCCCCTCCCCCACCGTCGTTGCCTGCCCCTCTCTCCTGGTCCGAGCTCAGCGAGGGCGCTAGATCTGGTGCCCCAGTCCTCTGCTCGCCACGGAGATCCCCTCCGCGGTGGCCTCATTCTCATACCTCCACATTGAGCTCAGCGACATCGCGGTGTTCCTCGCGCCGGGAACATACCGCTGGAGGCCGTCATCAGGGCGGTGCGCGCAATGGCATGGCTGCTGCTCGCGCCGTACCTGCAGTTCACGCTTGGGTGGCGCCGTGAGGAGTGGTTCCCGCGCCGTGTGGCTCTGGTGGTCACGCCGCCCGCTTGTGGGTCGTATGCCTCGCCGGAGAAGAGACAAGAGAGAAAGTAGGGAGAGAGATGAAGAGAGGTAAGGAAGAAGATAGGAGAGGAGGAGGAAGAGGAAGTGGGCAATTCGGTCATGATGTTTACCAAAGTGGCCCCTTCTAGCCTCGTCAGCAAAAAATACTAATTTAATGGATGTGGTGTTTCGTGCAAATAACCACATTTATATAGTGTCTTCTCCAAAAGTCACTTTGCGCTGTGTCCTACAGCTAAAACACAAAGTCGCAATGTGCTGTAGCAAAATTTGGCCTATATTTTACAGTCCTCCATCCCATAAAAAACCAACCTAGTACTACATATGACACATCCTAGTATGTACTACGAATCTGGACATGCATATGTCCACATTTATTGTACTATAATATGTCATGTCCGTTTAGATGGGTGGTGGAGTTGGAAATGACATGCCCTACTCCTTTTCACGTACTGACATAAATATTGTAGCTCTATCGGCAAAATCATCTGCCTGGGTGGAGAACCAGGTATTTCAGTGCTGTTAAGGACAGACGCGGGCTGCACGTTCTGACAAATCTGCATATCTTCCTCCTGAATATTCTTTATCGTCTACGAATTTTTAACTAATCACCAGGCAGATCATGAGCATACGATTTCTTCTATTCAAAGTGCCTTACAGATCAATGATTACATGTTAGCATTTCTACGCGGGCTAATCATTATATATTTCTTAGAATCGATAACAAAAAAAATAAAATGTGATCTTCATCCAAAATCAAGACAGTTAATTTCCATCTACATGTACCCACGTTTAGTCCATGGCATGCAGTATATAATCCACACGCATCTCTACGTTTGGACACAGCCAAAGCTACAAAACAGAACATCTAAGTCGAGTACGGAACACAGCAAGCTAGCTCAGAGCAATGGCTGCCTTCATCCTCTCGCGTTATCGTGTTTGTGTCCCTCCTGGCCGCGGCGCCACCGCAAACTATGGCTACACCACACCATCACCACCGCCGCACAGCAGTACACCCGCCGGCCCACAACAACAAGCTGCTGGTGAAGGTGGAGGGTATGGTGTACTGCCAGAGCTGCGCTCAAAGAAACACACACAGCCTCGAAGGCGCGAAGCCACTGCCTAAGGCGGAGGTGTCTGTCAACTGCCACGACGCCAAGATATCGTGTCATGGTGAGGTGTCATCGGGCAGTCGCCAACGAAACGGCTACTTCCTGCGGAGCTCGATGAGACCAAAGTCTCCGACTTCTACATGGGCGATCCGCGCAAGGCGTGCTATGTGCGGCTTGGGCCTCGCCGGACTTCGAATGCAACAACCCCACAAACATCAACTACTCTAGCATTGAGGGTGCGCCGCTCCGTGACGAGGGCAGCGGTGGGCCGACCATGACTACTATAACGTCATGTACGCCACGGCCCGCTCGCTTTCCGGCCGGCGATCTGCCCGCCTAAGCACTAGGCTTCCTATGAAGTTTCATCAATTTGGGAGGCATGGAGTTTAATTGGAGCGGTGGATACATGGTTATTTTGTGTTTCTATTTTTTAATTGCTGTTGCCCATGTGTGATTGTGTTGTAATTTTTTTTTATGATTTTATTAGTTTGCTGCAAATCAAACTTGATGTAAAACTTGTGGTTTTCAGTCAACCATTTGTATCCTCTTTCCAAAAAAATACAAGGTATGCATAATATTATTTTCAACCCTGTTATATCTCACGACCATTAAATCTAATATAAATTAAATTTTATTTGATAAAAATAATACCGTTGAACTGAGATTTGAATGTAATTTTCTATAATTAGGCTTTGTTGTTACAAGCATTGTAAATTATAGGACAAATTAAAAATCACTTCTATTTGGAAAACCTTGCTAAATTTAACTATACTTAAATTTTAATTTTGAGTACGTACGTAATTTGCTTAGTCCGATACCAGAGGTTACGTATTTTCGAATTGAAGAATGAGTCGGACCCTTGTTGGGCCAGATGTCTGAGGCCCATAGAAAATTTGTAATTTTGATGTGGAAAAGTAAGCGGAGATCCCTCATTTTATCACCGAATTAGAAAATCACCCCTCGATAAAAAACCAGAGACAGGTCGTGTTTAGTTCCACAGCCATTTTTTTAAAGTATAGGACCCACGTTTAAAGTATTAAACATAGACTAATAACAAAACAAATTACAGATTTCGGCTGTAAACGCGAGACGAATTTATTAAATCTAATTAATCCATTATTAGCAAATGTTTAATGTAGCACCAAATCGTCTGCAAAGATCGCCATCTTTGCATGCGGCCAGGGCACCGCGTGCGAAAATATGATTTTTCGCATGCGGGTGGTTAAGCCGACCGATGCAAAGAGAAAAAATCGCCAAAAAAAATAAAATTCAAAAAATAATTTAAAAAAGAAACCTAGCCCCACCCGAGCTCGCCAGCCCTCCGCGCGCACCGCCCGCCCCGCTCCCGCCGCTGCCGTCCTCACTCTCGCTCCCGCGCCGCCCGCTGCCGCTCCACCGCTGGCCGCTCCTACCTCTCGAGGTCGTCGAGGTCGCCGCGGCACCTCTTCGCCCAAGGTTGCCGCCGGATCTGGGCGGGACGAGGACCGCCGCCTCCGGATCCGGGCGAGACGAGGACCGGCGCCTCCGGATCTGGCCCGTCCGCCTCCTCCTTGTCGTCGGCAGTGGCGGTGAGGAGGAGATGGCGGTGGCGCTGTCGCCCAAGGTCGTCGAGGTCACCGCGCGAGGTCGCGCCGGATACGGGCGGAGAGGCCGCCGCTGCCGGATACGGGCGGGACAAGGCCCGACGCCGCCGGATCTGGCCGTCGCCTCCTCGTCTTCATCGGCGGCGGCGGTGAGGAGGAGATGGCGGTGGCGCAGCGCGCCGAGGTCGCCGCCGCCGCTAGCTCTGGCCGCTAGCTCCGGGCCGAGCCGCCCTAGCCACCGCCGCCCGAGGAGGTGGAGAAGAGAAATAGAGTTGGAAAGAAAGAGATAGTGAGGGAGAGGATAGAGAGAGAGAGAGTGGAGGTAAATATCTGGATAGGGGAGTGAGAGGAGGAGATGAAAAATTTGAAGGGATGAGGTGGGAAAAACAATTAATTTTAAAACATTAAAACTTTGAATCAAAATTTATGATATTAAATGAACTCAAATGAAAAAGCTATCAAAAACAAAATTGTAGAACTCGTTGAGATCTACCAATTTTCTTTTGGTCATTTCTCCATCCGAGTTTGATTGAACTATATAAAATTTGAATTTTAAAATATAAGAAATTCAAATAATATTTTGAAGCAATAAATTATTTCAAATGGAAAGTTGTGACCAACAAGTTGTATAACTTATCAAACTACAACTTTTGTTTTTGAGAAAATCCATGAAATGCCATTGACAAACACCCTAATCCAAGAAATGCCATCGACGAACGCGACTTCCAGGAAATGCCATCGTACGGCCATTTTGTCCCAAAAATGCCATCGCCGTCACTTTCACTCTGTTAGACACTGTTAATTTTGTCAAAATGACCAAATTACCTCCTCAACAAAGGATAAATCCCTTCTCTTCCATCCCATCGCGGCACCATTCCTCCCCTCCACTTCAACCTCCAGCTCCCGATGGGCGACAGCGGCAAGGCGGCGCTCCAGGCGGTGGCGCGTCGATTCAGGCGTCGACGCGACGGGCGCGAGGAGGTGGTAGGCGGTGCGCAGGGCTCCAGGCGGCGGCGTGTGGCTCCCAGGCGGCGACACGGTGGTCCAGCGGCGGCGCGTCGGCAGCAGGCGCGGGGCTCCCAGGCGGCGGTGGCGCGGTCTAGCGGGGGCGCGTGGCAGCAGGCGCGGGGCTCCAGGCGGTGGCGGCGCGGGTCCAGGCGTCGATGCGACGGGTGGCGAGGAGGTGGCAGGCGGCGGCGCATCAGTCCCAGGTGGCGGCGCGGGGCCCCCAGGCAGCGGCGCGTCGGCAGCATTCGTCCGCGCGGTGGTCCCAGGCGTTGACACGACGGGTGGCGAGGAGGTGGCAGCCGGCGGCGGCGCGTCGGCAGCAGGCATCCGCACGACGGTCCCAGGCATCGACGCATTGGGGGAGGTTGGCTGGCGATGGCGAAGCTGCTCTTCTTCTGCTGCGGCGCGCGGTCGCCGCCGTGTGCCAGGCCACTTTGCGAGCACGCGGCGGCCACCGCCGACGCCGCGTACGACGACGTCGTGGACGCGTACCGTGGGTTCATGCGGCGGAAAAAATTCCTATGAAAGCCTTTGAAACAAAGGATTGAATACTATACTATTCTTCAAAATTCCTATGGAATGGCTAATCCTATAGAGATTTTGGAGGAAAGTTAGCAAGAGGTCCAACCTCTTGGAAAAATTCATTTGAGTCTATCTCTCTCATCCGATTCCTGCGTTTTTTCTGTGGTCCAATCAAACGGTTATTCCTGTGTTTTTCCTGTATTTTCCAATCCTCTGTTTTACACCTGCATTCATGTCAGAATCCTACGTTTTTCCTATTCCTCCGTTTTTTCATTCCTGCGATTCAAAGGGGCCCTAAAAGGTCTACGAAAATAGCTATTTTTGCGTACGGGAGTTTGAGAGAGTGAGAGAGTAGTATGTGGAGAACAGGAGGTGAGAGAGAGGAGAGAAGATGAGGATGGCTTGAAAAAAAAATAGAAGTGCTAGGAGGGAAAAGAGGAGATAATTTAAACTACTGGGCGGACCTTTAAGATGGCCGTCTGCGAAAATATATTTTTCCCGTGCAGCCCCTTAAGATGTCCATCTAGAAAAATAACCTTATTTTTTTGTGCGGCTGCTTAATAGGATCGTCTGCAAAAATGTGAGTCGATTTTTGCAGACACGGATACTTGGTCCACCTGCAATCTATTGACGTGGTCGTCCAGGAAAATCATTTTTAAGTAGTGATTATTTATGTTGGTAGCTATATTATTCTCCATACAGATAGGTTTTGCTATTTTACTTGTGACAGGTCTTGGGGCTTCTTTTTTTATATTTTGTTTATAGGATTTTGCATCAAGATTCGTGTTTATGTAATTCTAACTTGCAATTACACTCATTTATTTAATGCGTTTCGTGTAGTATTAAAGTACCATGACGTCTTTTTTCTTTGGGCCTGAAACGGACTGAAAGAAAATGGATGTATTTTTCTCATTGTTTGTAGAAAGGAGCCATATAGACGCTATGTCAGCTAAAATTGGGAATAATACCACTGAGGAACTTCGTTTGCACTTGTTTTGAAAGTTGGAAGATGCATTGTGGCTGTGCTTAGTTCCCTTCAAACTTCCAAATATTCCATCACATTAAATGTTTGGACACATGCATGCAGCATTAAATGTGGATGAAAAAAATACCAATAGCACAGTTTCCATGTAAATTGTGAGATGAATCTTTTGAGCCTAATTACGCCATGATTTGACAATATAGTGCTACAATAAACATTTGATAATGACAAAGTTGGAAGATGCATTGTGGCTGTGCTTAGCTCCCTTCAAACTTCCAAATATTCCATCACATCAAATGTTTGGACACATGCATGCAGCATTAAATGTGGATGAAAAAAATACCAATTGCACAGTTTCTATGTAAATTGTGAGATGAATCTTTTGAGCCTAATTACGCCATGATTTGACAATATAGTGCTACAATAAACATTTGATAATGACTGATTAATTAAATTTAATAAATTCGTCTCGCAGCTTACAGGCGAAATCTGTAATTTGTTTTGATATTAGTCTAAGTTTAGTACTTCAAATGTGTGTCCGTATTCTTAAAAAAAATTTGGCTGTGGAACTAAACATGGCCTGTCTCTGGTTTTCGATCAGGGATGATTTTCTAATTCGGTGATAAGATGAGGGATCTTCGCAGTACTTTTTCCACATCAAAATTACAGATTTTGTATGGGCCTCAGACATCTGGCCCAACAAGGGTCTGACTCATTCTTCAATTTTCGAAAATACGTAACCTCCGGTATCTGACTAAGCAAATTATGTACGTACTCAAAATTCTAAACATAAGGTATAGTTAAATTTAGCACGGTTTTCCAAATAGTAAGTGATTTTTAGTTTGTCCTATATATTACGATGCTCGTAACAACAAAGCCTAATTATAGAAAATTACATTCAAATCTCAGTTCAACGGTATTATTTTTATCAAATAAAATTTAATTTATATTAGATATATTGGTCGTGAGATATTACCAGGGTTGAATTAATATTTATTCATACCTTGTATTTTTTTCGAAAGAGGGTACTAATAAAATCATAAAAAAAATTACAACACAATCACACAAGGGAAACAACAATTAAAAAAATAGAAACACAAAAGAACCACGTATCCACCGTCCAATTAGAACTCCATGCCTCCCAAATTGATGAAACTGTAAGTGTCGCAAATGCAGGCATATTCATAGGGAGCGTAGTGCTTAGGAGGGCAGATCGCCGGCCGGAAAGCGAGCGGGCCGGTGGCGTACATGACGTTATAGTAGTCATGGTCAGCCCACCGCTTGCCCTCGTCACGGAGCGGTGCACCCTCAATGCTAGAGTAGTTGATGTTTGTGGGGTTGTTGCATTCGAAGTCCTTTTAGGGTTCCACCATATATATACCTCTTGTAAGCCGTCGTGCAGCGTTGTAACCTCACCCCAGATATAGTGAAGATATTTTGCTGGCTAGCGCCCGTGGTTTTTTCTCTCCTACTTTGGAAGGGTTTTCAACGTTAAAATCTCGTGTCTTCTGTGATTGATCTATTGTTCTTTATCGTTTGTTTGCCTATCGTTTCCTAACACGTCTCACTCTACACCGCCCTATCGATGTTCGGTTAAGGGTGGGCAAAATCGAACTAACCAAGATAGAAATAAAAAAGATATGATCACTGAATCTAACTAAATTTAGTCTATCGATTCGGTAAGTAGGCTCAGTTAACCAAAATTCCAAAAACAGCCCAATAACAACCATCAAGAAAAAAACAAACCATACTCACTTTTCTCTCTATTCCCTAACTACCCTTCTCCGCCCCCAACATCCCAATCATCACTCGTCACGATACCACATCGACGGCATCAACAACACCTACATCGTCTTGCCACTTCGTTGTGTCGTTCCCCACGTAGTCCCGCTGCGCTGTACCACCATTCTTTCGTCCATGGCGGAGCTAGGAATTTTAGAAAGGGAAAAGTCCAAATTACCCCCCTGAACTATTGAGTGAGTACAAATTATCCCCTGGACCCGAAAACCAGACATCATTCACCCTTAACTATTAATAACAGACAAAGATCACCCTGAGCACTGTTTTGGAGCGGTTTTGACCTAAGATTGTACATGTGCATCAACGTGACAATCTAGTCAGTAGAAAAATAGAAAAAAAAAATCCTTGGACCCACATGTCATCTCTCTCCCTCCCCTGCCCTCTCTCTCTCTCTCCACAGCACCCAACATCACTTGTTACAAAAACCACTTCACTCCTCCATTAATCAGAAGCAGAAGACAACGACGAAGGATCGTGTGTTGCAGGCATCGGGAGAGGGAGAGGAAGGCAAGACGGACGGGGAGGTGCCTCGCATATATGTGTCTCACGCCGTCGCATGGCTAGTGTTGCTCACGCGTGTGGACATGTAGATGGAAATTAATTGTGCTGATTTTGGATTAACAGATCAAACTTATTTATTGTTAGTCGATTTTGACAATATATATAATGATTAGCCTGGCGAAATAAATGATCTGTAACGATTGATCTGTAAGGCACTTTTAAGAGAAGAAATCACATGCTCATGATCTGCTTGGTGATTACTTCAGTTCAGAATTTGTAGACTACAAAAAATATTCAGGATGAAGATATATATGGAGATTTGTCAGAACGTGCTGCCCGTGTCTGTCCTTAACGGCACTGCAATACCAGGTTGTCTACACAGGCAGATGATATATATGGAGATTATTTAGTAGCTACATTATTCTCCATAAAGACAGGTTTGCTATTTTACCTGCGATAGATTTTTGGGCTTCTATCTTTTTTATACTTTGTCCATAGGATTTTGCGTCAAGATTTGTGTTTATGTAGTTCTAACTTGCAGTTAGACTCATTTATATAGTACGTTTCATGTAGACATGTAGTATTAAAGTACCATGGCGTCTTTTTTTCTTTGGGTCTGAAACTGACAGAAAGAAAATGGGTGCATTTTTCTCACTGTTTGTAGAAACAAGAGCTTTACAGCCAAATTACTGGATCCAAAGCAAGTCTGCTTTTTACATGCAGCGGATCGATCTAGCCAACACCACATGATGCACGGCGCTATCACCGTTGTCACCGTGAGGCTGATGCATCTACTAGCAAGGAGCCCAAGGCCACCGGATCTAGTGACCTCGGCCTCTGCACGCAACAGATCGGAGTAGCTGGAGGTGAAGATACAAGCCACTCCTGCTACCATCCTCTTCTATCATCTTCGTCTTGTTGAGTTGTTTCGCGGAGGCCCATCGCCGGGAGGCTTGGGCCGGAGCGTAGCGGAGACTGAAGCTGGCCCATTGGGCCGTGCACTTGGGGACGCCCGGAGGTGCGGGGGCGGAGAAACGGATCGTCATCCCTTTTAGGGTTCCACCATATATATACCTCTTGTAAGCCGCCGTGCGGCGTTGTAACCTCACCCCAGATATAGTGAAGATATTTTGCTGGCTGGTGCCCGTGGTTTTTTCTCTCCTACTTTGGGAGGGTTTTCCACATTAAAATCTCGTGTCTTCTGTGACTGATCTATTGTTATTTATCGTTCGTTTGTCTATCGTTTCCTAACACGTCTCACTCTACACCGCCCTATCGATGTTCGGTTAAGGGTGGGCAAAATCGAACTAACCAAGATAGAAATAAAAAAGACATGATCACTGAATCTGACTAACTAAATTTAGTCTATCGATTCGGTAAGTAGGCTCAGTTAACCAAAATTCCAAAAACAGCCCACTACAATTTAGAAATTGTAGTCTATCAATTCGGACTTTTCCCTTTAGAAAATTTAGGTGATGGACAAAGCCTAACTAAAACCACTACATATTTCGCTCAAATTGTTCTTAGATTAGAAAAAATGCCCGTGCGTTGCAACGGGTAAAGGCGTTTTTCAGTGATACAACGGCTATTAAGAGCCAAGGAATAAATTGAAACATTACTATCGCTATACATTATAATTGAAAAGGCGTTGCCTCCTACCTCCCTTTAAATTCCAGAAGACAAGTTCCCCATCAAATCAAGCTGAATCTTTCTCGATCTCCCAAAATTGATTAAGGATTTTTTATCCACTTGATCTCTTCTTTCAGTTTTTTCCAAAATCGGAACGAATCCACGAAACTCGGGATAAAAACAGTTGGGGGAAGATCACTGGCATACCATCATTCACAACCGTTAAACAAAGATTAAATCTAGTTAATTAAATCCGAATTGAAAGGGGAAATCATGGGGAAAGGATGAGGGACGAGTAGAGAATCGATTTTTGCAATTAATTAGAGAAGAAAACGCACAGGGAGGTATAGATCGATGTGGCGACGGCGTTAGGGTTCGGCCCGGGCAGCGCGGCGGCGGTGGCTGGAGGCACGTGGCAACGGATCGGACTCATACGGACGACGTACAAAATCAAACACATGGGAGGAAATCAATAACTCTTGATTTTGGATTAGGATTGCATTTTATTGTGTGTGCTATTTAATTCTGACAAAATATAATGATTGGCCTGGAGGAGAAAAAAAAAAGATAACATGAAATGATTGATCTGCAAGGCACTTTTAAGAGAAGAAAATCGCATGTTCATGATCTGCTTGGTGATTAGTTAAGATCAGTCTGTAGACGATAAAGAATGTTCGGTATGAAGATATGCAGAAGCAGAATTGTGAGAGAAAGTGCTGCCCGTGTGCGTCCTCAAGTCCACTGTAATATACCAGGTACTCCAGAGAGACAAATGATTTTTGCCGATACAGCTACATTATTTCCGTTAGTACTCTGAAAAGGAACAAGCATCTCATCTTCTGTGTAAAATATACAGTTCATGCAGTATTTGTCGTACCATATGCTGTTCCTTTTCTCTTGGTTTGATACTACCTGAAAGAAAACGGAGTGCAGTTTCCTGATTGTTTATACAAACAAGAGCTGTAAAGCCAAATTACTGGACGCAAAGCAACTATGTTTTTTTACATGCGGCGGATCGATCAAGAGCTAACACTGCATGATTCATGGCGCTATCGCCATTGCCAGTTTGTCACGGTGAGGTTGCCAGATCTGCTGGCAAGGAGGCCTAAGCCAATACAACCCCGACCTCCCTGCACAGCGGATCCGGGTAGCTAGAGGTAAGAACACAAGCCACTCCCACCGCCACCCTCTTCTACCACTCTCCATTTTACCATGCACCGTCCCTATCGACGTTCGGTTTGGGTGGTAGTGGTACAAATAGACCGAAATCGAACCGAACTAAGCAAGACACAAACAAAAAAAAAAGTCACTTGAATCTGCCTAGCCAAATTTAATTGATTAATTCGGTAAGTAGGCTCAATAAACTGAAATAACTTAAAAACCAAAATTCCAGAAAAAAAAACCCAAGAACAGAAAACCAAACTAACAAAAACAAGCCCTACTCACTTTTCTCTCTATTACATTTCCCTAAACCCAACAACAGTCCACCAAACCAACAAAAGCAAGCCCTACTCACTTTTCTCTCTTTTCCATTTCCCTAACTAATCTTTCCCACCCCACGCTAGTTGGAAACCGCCACACTAGCATCACGGCATCAAGAACACCACAACGCATCGTCCTGCCGTGTCACCATGCCATTCCCCATGCTATCCCGTCACGTATCCCACCACCCTTTTGTGCTACCACCCCGTGTCGTGCCACCCTGCTTCTCCGCGGCGATACCTTCTCAAGTGGAGATCTAGCAGCACCCTTAAGATGGAGATCTAGCGACAGTAGTCCTGACAGAGGAGGGCACGGGCATAGGTAAAGGGTAGAGGATAGTAACATGCGGACGTCGGTGATAGAAAGTTGATTTCTTTGTGATTACTGTGATATTTTTTTGTATGAAATTGTTGATGACTATATTGTGATTCTTTTGCATCTCAAAAATTGTTGATTCTTTTCGGACCGAGGCCACATTGTTCGGTGTTGGCCAAATGGCCACTTTTCGGATGCATGTAGATCAAGAAAACTTTGATGATCTACTTATTTCACAGTGGCTAAAAATTTGTAATTTTCATTGTACATACGTAACTCAATAAATTATTTATTACATAAATATATACACGGTAGGAGACTCTCCTTAAAAAGCGTTTTCTTGATCGAAAATCACATCAAGTTTGATTTATAGTAAATTAATAAAATCATAATAGATTTACAACAAATATCACACAAGAGCAACAGTAATTAAGATAGAAACAAATAAAATGCATATCCACCATCCAAATTGAATTCCACGCCTCCCAAATTTATGAAAAGCGTGCGTGTAAACGTCGCAAATATAGACACCGCACTTGCGTGGGGTACCTAGTTTTAGTGCTTGAGAGGGCAGATTGCCGGCCGGAAGGCGAGAGGACCGGCGGCATAAATAACGTTATCGTAGCCCTGACCAGTCCATCGCTTGTCCTCGTCACGGAGCGGCGCTCCTTCGATGCTAGAGTAGTTGATGTTTGTGGGGTTGTTGCACTTGAAGTCCGGCGATGCCTGAAGTCGCACGTGGCACGCTTTGCGCGGATCACCCATGAAGAAGTCAGAGACTTTGGTCACACCGACCTCCGTCAGGAAGTAGCCGCTCTCGTCGGCGATGGCCCGCTTGCACTCCATGACACGATTCTTGGCGTCGTGGCAGGTAACTGACACCTCCGCCTTGGGCAACGGCACCGCGCCATCGAGGCTATGTGTGTTCCGGTACGCGCAGCTCTGGCAGTACACCATGCCCTCCACCCTCACCAGCAACTTGTCACTATGGGCCGGTGGGGTGTACTGCTGCGGCGGCGGCGGCGACAGCGGCGATGGTGTGGTGTAGCCGTTATTGGCGGTGGCGCCAACGGCCAGGAGGGACACGAGGATCGCAAGAGGAAGGAAGGCAGCCATTGCTCGGAGCTTGCTTGCTGTGCTCGACCGAGATGTTCTTTTCTGAAGCTTTGGCTGTGTCGAAACGTAGAGAGATGTGCGGTTTATATACTTGCCATGTATGGACCAAACGTGCGGACATGTAGATGGAATTAACTGTCTTGATTGATTTTGGAGTAAGATCACATTTTATTATGTGTTATTCGATTCTGACAATATATGTAATGATCGATTCATCTGTGATATGCAGTTTTAAGATAAGAAATCGCATGTTCATGATCTGCTTGGTGATTAGTCAAGAGTCTGTAGACCATAAAGAATGTTCAGTATCAAGATATTCAGATTTGTTAGAACGTGCTGCCCGTATCTGTCCTTAACTGGACTGCAGTTTCAGGTTCTCCAGACAGACCGAAATAGACTGAAACCGAGAGACCGAACCAAACTACTGGAGTAGTAACCAATACTGGCCGAAAAAAAAAAAAACATTTCTGTATCTGACGAACCAAAATTTAACTCTGTCAGTAGGCGCGGTTATCTGCAATTTCAAAAATGACCAACAACAACCTGCCAACCCAACAAGAGCAAATCCCACTCCCTTCCCCAGTACCCCCACCACCTCTCTCATCACCCGTTAGTCCGTCACACTTGCATCGGCGGCATCGATCCCATTCCTCGCGTTGTCCTACTGCGCTGTGCCATCCTGCTTCTCTGCGGTGGCACCTCCGCGTCTCCTCCACTAGAGATTGAGAATTTGGTGGAGCGGTCTCTCCTATGTTTCTTTTTCAATCTTTGAGATTGTTTATTATTTTGGTATGACCGAAACTAAATCAGTATCGACTTATTTTTATATACATGTCGGTCCCAAAATTTCTCTAAAGATCGAAGGTTGAGATCGAATTGTTTGTTCTTACATAATGGCCACCCCTACATCCGGTAACCAATGTGGGGAACCCGATGTACGGTAGCAAGTTTTTACAGCTAAAATCACTCTAATCTTAGAGGCGGACAACCATTAGGTAAGGTGGGTCAACCAGCTCCGCTATGGTCCACGCCACCCCTCACCCCCAGACCTCCCTCCTAGTCGTGGATCTAACACATTAGCCACTATTCCACCATTAACCCATCAAATAAATCAAGTATTTCAAAAAGGGATGAAAATGATACGGAAATTCCCGACCAACTAAGTATTGTTTTCTATAAGTGGTTCTATTTTTTATCATATCCGATTGGCCATATATAAATCATTTCCTAAATAGTTAAATTGGTAAAATAAAAATTTGCAACAGACCATAAATCATTTCTGAATAAATGATCGTTTTCAGTCATTTTTATCCCTAGCTAACTCTAGGTATTAGGCATCCATTGTCGTGTCATTTTCATGACTATGCTCACCGTCTCAATTCTAATATCTATCTGACCGTGTTCATCTTCGTTGTTAACTTGTGTAATGTTTGTGTGGTGTGTCGCCATACCGGTGCGTTGAGCCGGTGACTATAATTTATGTGCACAGTACCACGCGCCCCTAGCCAGCAGCTAGCTAGGACTAGCTCCTTGTTAGAGGCCGCTCTATCCTACCACTGATCTCACTAATTCACATAAGGGTTTACGGTTTACCATCCTTAAGAAATCATTGGGAGTTTTTCTTGTGTAAATTAAGCTTAGTATCTCCATGTATCTTGACTCTTGAGGTACCAAAATATATTTTTATTTAGGTACTTGAGGTACTTTTTCATGGATCATAAAATTTCACTTCACGTAGAGAGTTACTCAGCTCGTGTGGGCCGTCAAAATCACGACCTAGTGCCCCGCAGCATTATCCACAAGGCCCATTAGCCTGATATCTGAAGCAAATTATCGGCATCATTTTTTCGCTTATGCTTATACTTATCAGTCAAATTTTAAATTTTAAACCTTAAATTTATAATTGATTTTAGGATTTTTTTTTCGTCGAAGTTTATTTTCCAGCCTTTGCTTTTAGATCGCTAAGAACACATATGTAAAAGTTTTATTCATATTCTTTTTTTTTTTTGTAAATATGCCCTTTCGCTTATAAGCGAAACGATGGAGCCGAAAATTATATACTCGTGGGGTTATCTTTTTTTCCCAACAAAAATGACATCAAGTTTGATTAATTTGCCGTAAAACTGGTAGAACCACAACAATATCAACTTACAAAAGAATCACATAATAACACCACCAATTCAATTAGAACAGAATCACAAAATAAACCAGGATATATTCTCCGTCCAAATTAAATTTCGCACACCCAACGACGACCTCTCCCAATTCAAAAGCACGAGAGTGCGCGCGCGCCACACGCATGGGGGCGGCCGCGGCGGGCGCATCTAGTAGTGCTTGGGCGGGCAGTTCGCCGGCCGGAAGGCGAGCGGGCCGGCGGCGTAGACGACGTTGTCGTAGCCCTGCCCCAGCCACCGCTTGCCCTCGTCGCGGAGCGGCGCGCCCACCATGCCGGCGTTGATGTTGGTGAGGCCCCAGCGGCATACATGACGTTATTGTAGCCCTCGCCAGTCCACCGCTTGCCCTCATCACGGAGCGACGCGCCCTCGATGCTGGAGTAATTGATGTTTGTGGGGTTGTTGCACTTTAACTCCGGCGACGCCTGAAGTCGCACGTGGCATGCCTTGCTCGGATCACCCATGAAGAAGTCAGAGACTTTGGTGACGCCGAGCTCCGTCTGGAAGTAGCCGCTCTCGTCAGCGATGACCCGCTTGCACTCCATGACACGATTCTTGGTGTCATGGCAAGTAACGGACACCTCCGCCTTGGGCAGCGGCATCGCGCCGTTGAGGCTATGTGTGTTCCGATACGCGCAGCTCTGGCAGTACACCATGCCCTCCACCCTCACCAGCAACTTGTCACTGTGGGCCGGCGGCGGCGGGGTGTACTGCTGCTGCGGCGGCGGCGGCGATGGTGTGGTGTAGCCGTTGTTGGCGGTGGCGCCGGCGGCCAGGAGGGAGACGAGGATGGCGAGGTGGAAGAAGGCAGCCATTGATCCGGAGCTTGGTGTAAGCTCGACTGAGATGGTTTGTGTGAAGCTTTTTTTGGCTGTGTCGAAATGGAGAGAGGCTTGGGGTTTTATATACTGCCATGGATCAAACGTGCGGACATGTAGATGGCCGAAGTGGTGGCCATGTTTGTCCTGGAAAATGTCTTGGTTTGGATTAAGATTACGTTTTATTATACATTATTGTGACATTGTGACAATATTATACAATGATTGACCTGTCGAAAAAAAAGGACAATATGTAATGATTGGTCTCCAATGGGCACTTTTAAGAGAAGAAATCGCATGCTTGTAATCTGTTTGGTGATTAGTCGATCAGTCTGACGTAGATAAAGAATGTTCAGAAGGAGGATATGCAGATTTGTCAGAGGACGTGCTGCCCGCGTGTGACCTCAAGACTTCAACTGCAATATCTGGTTCTCCGTGTAGGCAGAGAGATGTTCCCCAATGCAATGCCGCGCAAAATAATCAATTTTGCCGGCAGAGCGACAACTTGTTTTATAATCTGAAAACGAACCGACATCTTATTTTATCTGTAAAACGTGCAGTTCATGTAGGAGCATGATGTGCGTCCATGTTTTGTCTGAAACCGACTGAAAGATAAACAGAGAGCACTGGAGTAAGAGAATTTTCTGATTGTTTCTACATAGGAGAAGGAGAGTTTAAGGCGAAAGTTACTGGATGGAAAGGAAGTCTGACTAATCGAGCTTACCCAAAAATTCACAAAACGTAGCATCTCCATCCCATCAAGAGCAATATGTGCTCTAGTTCTTGTTTTTCATCTTGAGGGAGAAATTATCCGATTAAGTTTACATGTCTGAAGAACCTAATCATTTTTGTATATCACTTATATGTGCTGTCCTAAAGATTTGATTTATGGAAGACAATTCTCACTTCACATTCCAAACAGGTCATAAATCGACAATACCGCTTGTTATTATGCGGTTTCCGCGGTAACCGGACTTACCTTTGGATACACTAATAGTAACTTATCCCGTCAAATTCAAATAAATTTACATAATAATATGAACTTCTAATAGCATCGTCTAGTTTTTCATGGTTTACCGTGTGATTACCGTGCTTACGATTGGGTGCGGTAACTCAACCCCTGATGGTAAGGTTAGCCCTGCTCTAACTAGGAAAAAACAATAACAAACAGATATATAAGACACAGGTTTAACATCAGTACTCTTAACTATTCCCTCCGCTCAAAAATATACTACCTCCATTCTAGAATATTTGTCGTTTTGAGTTTTTTATTTGTAATGTTTGACCATTCGTCTTATTTAAAAGATTATGTTATTATTATTTATTTTGTTTGTGACTTGCTTTATTATCAAAATACCTTAAGTATGACTTATCCTTTTTAGGTTTGCATTATTTTTTTAAATAAGACGAACGGTCGAATATTGCAAGAAAAAGTCAAAACGATATCTAATTTGGGATGGAGGTAGTAATAAATTTTGACCCTTTCATTTGTCCACAAAAGGCTAGTGAATATTATTAATGGGCTGGGCCAAACACCCACCAAAGAAAATTCCCAATGGGCCTTGAGTGATCCCCAATATACAGCCCATTACATGTACACCCCAGCAAACCAGGCCCACACGCAGCGAGAGAATTCGACTCCCGTTTAATTCCGGCCCAAATCCATCTCTTTCGACTGCTTACTTCTGCCCTAATCCACACACGTATCAGAAATTCGGAATACTCTGTTCGCACTTGCCCTTCCAGAACGCTCCCAAACCCTAGGCGCGTGACCATGTCGGGGTCGTACGGATCCGACGACTACCGCGGCGGCGGGGGCGGCGGCAGCTACGGCGGCCGAGGTCGCGTCGGGATCCTGCGGGTTGTGTGCGTGCTTGCTTCTGGATCTGCTCCTGACGGGTTGTGGTTTTTTGTAGGTGGCGGCGGAGGCGGCCGTGGGAGGGGTGGTGGCGGAGGAGGGGAGGATATGGTGGTGGTGGTGGGGGAGGTGGATATGGTGGTGCGGCGGAGGATACGGCGGAGGGGGCGAGGGTACGGCGGCGGTGGTAGAGGTGGCGTGGAGGAGGGTACGGCGCGGTGGCGGCGGCGGGAGAGGTGGGGGTGGGGGTGGCGGTGGCCGAGGTGGCGGCGGGAGGGTGGAGGACGTGACGGTGACTGGTTGCCCAGACCCGAGGTTTGTTTCGTTTACTCATTTGACGTTCGTCTTGTTTGATTCGACGTGGACTGATGTAATCGTGGTTGTCCCGATTTTCTTGTGAATTATGCTACTTGGCCATGAAATCTAGGGTTTTAGGTTGTTTAATTATAAATTATGGGTTATTTGATAATTTGGTTTAGGATTTTGCATGGGGCATGTGTGAAGTGTCCTATTAAATTTTTGTTTCATCGTAGTATTGTGAGCATCAGAACTGCCAAAAAATAGTTAATATTCACTGCATAATTCATTCTCTATGAGAGCTCCTATAATCTTACTTCCTCCATTTCATATTATAAGACTTTCTAGCATTGCCCACATTCATATATATGTTAATGAATCTAGCCATATAGTGTTACCTAGATTCATTAACATATATATGAATATGAGCAATGTTAGAAAGTCTTATAACCTGAAACGGAGGTAGTAGGTCATAGGTGCTAAATTTATGTTGGACCTATAGATACATAAATATTATGTTATACCTGTCTCCCATGATTTCTTCCCCTCCCCTATGTTCTATTTTCCTTGGTATAGCAGAGTGGCAGAGAAGAAATTTCATATATTGTTTTGAAATTAGTTCATGGTGTTATTGGAAGAATTACAAAATACAGTAAATACTTTCTTTTATGAATTTGTTTCTTTCAATATGGCATTACTTGTCTTGCTGAGTTGGTTATATTTTGCAGAATACTCAGTTGCAATTTCATTGGTTCTCTTCCAATATTCCTAATATATTTGTTTATCATTCTTGTTCCAGTTGTGGCAATGTGAACTTTGCAAGGAGGACTGAATGCAACAAGTGTGGAGCACCTTCTCCTGCTGGAGGTGGAGGTGGAGGTGGAGGGTATAATAAATCCGGTGGAGGGGGTGGAGGCTACAACCGTGGTGGTGGCGATTTTAGTTCTGGAGGTGGCGGTGGCTACAACAGAGGTGGTGGAGATTACAACTCTGGTGGCCGTGGTGGTGGCACTGGAGGGG
Organism: Oryza longistaminata; assembly: GCA_009805545.1. Taxonomy (NCBI): domain Eukaryota; kingdom Viridiplantae; phylum Streptophyta; class Magnoliopsida; order Poales; family Poaceae; genus Oryza; species Oryza longistaminata. Next base: position 5,916,989 of record CM020178.1, read on the forward strand.
GAGGAAGAGGAGGAGGTTACAATAGAGGTGGTGGCGATGATCGTGGATTTGATGACCACCGTGGTGGCAGGGGTGGTTATGGGGGAAGAGACCAAGGGAACAACCAAAGGGGGGACGAAAGTGGTTATGACGCTGGTAGCTATGGGCAAGTTCCTCCTCAAGGTCCTCCTTCCTATGGTGGGCCTGGTGGTGATTATGCAGCACCTCCAAGCTCCTATGGAGGCAATAATGCATACAATTCAGATTCTGCAGTGCCACCTCCTAGTAGCTATGGTGGTGGTCCAGGTTCATATCCACCAAGTTATGGTGCACCACCTCCGAACCCGCCATATAGCGGTGGTGCTCCAGGTGGCCAAGGTAGCCTACCTCCTACATATGATGGTGGGTATGGTGGTCGGCCTATGCCTGGGGGTGGAGGCCCTGGTGCACCGCCACCCTATCATGGTGGTGGTGGTGGTGGCGGCGGCGGCGGTGGCGGCGGATACACTGGCAGTGCTGCTCCGGAGCCAGCTGCGAAGGTTAAGCAGTGTGATGCAAACTGTGATGAGACTTGTGATAATGCAAGAATTTACATCTCCAACTTACCTCCTGATGTGACTGTTGAGGAACTGCAAGAACTATTTGGAGGAATCGGCCAGGTATACTTTGACCTCCTCTTGAGCTCCCACATATTTAGTGTTTAAGAACTGTGCATTTCATGATTTGCTCACTGAAATATTTTGTGCATTTTATGTCTTTTTTCTAACCTCATGTTTTTCATTTTATGTGTTTCGCCATAATATATTTTTCCAGTGTTACTGATATTACTTGTTGGAATTTAAGTAAATTTACAAATCAGTATTCAGATGATGTTTATAATCTGTAGTTGGGTTTGTTAACATTTTTGTGCGTAATTAAATTTGCTTTCACTACTGCTAGCACATTGCAAGTCATAGTTTTGCACAAAATCTGCTCTATATCTGTTAAAGGTGCTTATACAGCGCAGTTAGAGCGAGCTTATTACATATCCTTTTTTTTCCTTGCTAGTGGAGAAGTACACCCTTGTGTTTCAACGTGCATAATTAAATTTGGATATTTGTTTCGATGTAACATAATCATCTTGCAGTAGTGATGCTCTTTTTTTTTAGAAGTAGTACTGTAATTATAGTTATAACCAAGCAAGCCATTCAATGATTTTTGTAGTAATTTTGCTTTACTCCCATATTGGTATTTTATGCCAAATAATTTGTGGCATATCACCCCATGATGTTAATGGAAAATCTTTGATAATAAAGTAAAGTTGGTTTTACAGATTACTTAGTGTTCCTAGCTAAATTTATTGCAAGAATTTAATTTCTTTAGTTTTTGGGGTGGTAACTGCTTGTGTTTCATGGCTGTGTTTTGAGTTTTTGCAACTGCTTTTTTCTTAAGGTTGGAAGGATCAAGCAGAAACGTGGCTACAAAGACCAGTGGCCCTGGAACATAAAGATCTATACTGATGACTCTGGAAAGAATAAAGGAGATGCCTGCCTTGCCTATGAAGATCCTTCTGCTGCTCATTCAGCTGGTGGATTCTATAACAGTAAGTTCAGCATCGATATTATATTATGTGTGTATAAATACAGTGTTCTGCAATTTTTAATGCATGTTTTGTATTGATATTCCAGATTATGAAATGAGAGGCTATAAAATTAGTGTGGCGATGGCTGAGAAATCAGCTCCTAGAGCTCCTGCATATGGTCATGGGTAAGTACTTTTCAGTTCTGTAGATGCTAAACACAGATTGTGGAATGCTATGTGCCTAGTCCAAGCAAGACAGCTGCTATTATGGGCAAAGCATGCCTCTTTTAGTTGCAATTTGATAGCCTAGATGTTTGAATCTATTCTTCAAAGTGCTCGTAGGTTGCCCCCTTAAGAAACTGTGATATTAGGAGTATATGACATGTACCATCTGTTTATGTTATTTTGGTGTAGCTTTTTTTTCTTCAACTACAAAAACTGTGTAAAACCAAGCTAACCTTAAGCTAGAATTGTGATGTAAGCCACAATTACATTGATTGGATTCTGGTGGAACATAATCTGGGGACTTTTCTTATCGTATTTTTTCGTATAGGCATAGCGTGTAAGGTAGTTTTACCTGATACTTCAATTATGTGTTCTTAATTTGCATATGCATTCTGTCACAAAGCCATAGACTTATGTAATAACACATTCATGGTGTAGAAATAAGTTGAATGTGGGAGCAGTAGAATGCCAAGTATGTATCAGTCAATGTACTCTTGTACTACTTCCATGTTAAGATCTTAAACATTGTTCACTGAACCTCTTTGTGTAATTTTTACCCTAGCTAGAAAAGAATGTCACTAACATGCCATGATTCAAAGTTGTTTGGTATTATTTTAGAAACTGGATAATTGTAAATATCCATTTATTCTCACTTGACAAGGTGGGTCCTGACCACTTGTCTTAAGTCAATGTGTAGTGTATGACTGTATAAGGGACAATGTGTCGGTTGAAATCTTTAACATACCTCGATTTAACACAATATTTGTGAACACTGCTTGTTATTTTATGTATATGCTTGGGCATATACATCATGGATTAGTAAAACAAGTAATATATGGCAACTGAATGATTTGTGCTTAATTTTTATCAGTTGTGCCTTTTAGGTATTAAAGATCCACACCACTTTTAGCTCATATATAACTTAAATTATTATTCATGTTGAATTGTATATGTATAATCAACTGCATTACATGGCATGCAGAGGTGGACGTGGTGGCTATGGTGGAGGTCGCAGGGATAACTTCAGAGATGGAGGAGGCCATGGGCCTAACAGGCATCAAGGTGGTGGTTCACGTTCAAGGCCATACTGAAAGCAACTAATATAGTTACTAAGATTGTCATCTGTGAGAAACCATTTCTATTCCTGTCCATCGGACTTGTACTCAAAACAAGAGCGTAAGGTAGGTTGCCTGCTTTTCTCGGAATTATATTCCATTGTCATACTCCAATGTTGGTCGGATGTTTGTTTGTCTCATCCAAAAAGTGATTGATCTATGTTATGTGAATTTTTCCATAGAGGCAGATGGATAAGCTCCAAATGCTGGTAGTTTTGAGATGTTATTTCAGGTGAGTGCCGATCTGTTATGATTTTGCAATGCTTTGCTATCCCGTGATTGCTTACCTTTTTATTTCTGCGATTGCAAATTTTGCTATAACGCTTACATTCCACATGGTAACTCAGCCGGTGGATCACTAGCTTGGATTTTGGCGAGGAGAAACAGGTAGGGCATTTTTGTTCTTCGATAGGTTTACTAGATCTAGAATCCATTAGTTACGGATATCTCTCTGGATATTAGATGTATATGAACCACCTTTTCTGGTACACATTCATTGACTTATTCATGTGGTTTGCGTCAAATATAGCATGGATATGGTACTATTTAGATACTATTTCCAGACGGAAAGCATCTGCGCATTTTTTGGCTTATTCATGTGGTTTGTGACTCAAATGTAGCATGGATATGGTTACTTAGAAACTATAATTTCCAAAAGGAAAAACATTCTAACATAGTAGAAAAAAAAATCTTGTGGGGGACTCCTAAAATCACCCCCCTTAGCATGGTAGAAGCACTCCTGTATGAGGTGTCCTACTATTGAGGTTACACTTGCAGGCTTGCTGCTGTACAATTTGTGCAGCCAACACCGTCTGCTGCACATCGATGCTGCCTGCTCTTCTATCGCTGCAGCGTATTGTGAAACCTTGAAGCCATCCTTGTATCTGCCCTCCGGATCCAGTTCCTTGTGCTGATTGACAAATTGACATGTTGGCTGGATACCTCCAGTTCATCTGGTTTCTTTGTATGGTTTCTATCACAGTTGCGGAAGATAGACGTCAGGCTTCTTTCCGTTGATTGCTTTTTCCGACTGTTTCATTTCTTTCTGAAGTTTCTCCTCGCTGTTCCATATGGGTTTGGTATTTGGTTCTGTTTTAGGAGGCTTGATCTGGAGCCCTGGACTTGCAGATGGGCGAAGCTCGAAGCCGTTCACGTCGTTTTTGTTTGACATTTACGTGCCGTATGTATCTTGCAATAGTTTGGCTGTATGACATTTGCTGAATACTTAAATTTTTCACTTCATTTGGGATTGTAATAATGCACTCAGAAACGTACCTGTGGCTTCGCATCAAGGATAAAAAAATGATCGGTGTTGCTTCACTACTTGCGGGGTGTGCTGAGCGGAAACGAGCGAACGTGTTATAAGTGAATTGTGCAACGTTTAGATAAACGATGTATTACTTCAAACGATGTCCGGCATCTTTGCCACGTAGTAGAACATAAACCGTAGGTTGTGTAGTCGCATTTAGCTAGACCCTAGAGGTAGCTCTATACTACCAGCATTCTTGGTTAAAAGGTGAACTAGGGTGGCATTGTTACCGTGATTCAGCTGGCTTTAACTGACGAAAAATAGAGATGGCACTATCTTCTATGAATGATGCTCATGCTCATTCACCGTCCTTGTCACAAATCACAAAATCGAACATACAATAGCCAGGGCAAAATTTGCAACCTACACTGGTTAAAGAAAAAAAAAGCAAAATTGCTAAGAACAAGATATACTTTTCATCTTCTCCTAGTCTTCTGTTTGCTCCTCCCTTCAAATCTCCTAGACCCTTTTGCCTTCCCCTTCTGCTTGATTTTCTTGAGCACCTTGTTGCCCCTCTCCTTTCTCTCGTCCAGATCAGAGTCGCCGCCATCTGAGGAATCTTCGTCGTCAGATTCCCCGAATCCGGTGAGCTTCTCGTACTCGTCCTCGTCGATCACCCCCCGCTTCAGCTTCTTCAGGAGCCGGTATTCATTCGTGAGCTCATCCATGTCCTCCTTGGTTTGGACTGCTTGACGCTGTTTACCTGTCTTCTTCCGCTTTGGCTTTTCAGGCTTCTCCGGGGCTTTCCTCCTCTTCTCTATCTCTGGCCTTAGAGCTAGTTCTTCTGCTTTCCTTTTCAATGTCTTCTGCCGTTGTTTTTCTCGAGCTTTATCCCTGCAGTTAACCATGATGGAGTGTTGATCCCTTTCTCATAGTCGTCGTCAGATTCCCCGAATCCGGTGAGCTTCTCGTACTCGTCCTCGTCGATCACCCCCCGCTTCAGCTTCTTCAGAAGCCGGTACTCATTCGTGAGCTCATCCATGTCCTCCTTGGTTTGGACTGCTTGACGCTGTTTACCGGTCTTCTTCCGCTTTGGCTTTTCAGGCTTCTCCGGGGCTTTCCTCCTCCTCTCTATCTCTGGTCTTAGAGCTAGCTCTTCTGCTTTCCTTTTCAATGTCTTCTGCCGTTGTTTTTCTCGAGCTTTATCCCTGCAGTTAACCATGATGGAGTGTTGATCCCTTTCTCATAGTTGCATTTGAAGCAAAAAATACGGATAGCTCTCAAGTGAAAAATTGCTGAATAGTTGTTCGATTAGTTTAGACATAGCTCTTTAGCCCTACAAGGGTCTTACACAACAAGATTATGGTTTTAGTGTCATCTACGTTTTGAATATGGGCTTTCCTTTTAATATAAAATATACCAATATAAATTTGTCAAATTAGTAGTGCGTTGATGCAATAGTACAATTGGCAACAGAGTGAAATGTTAGGTTTGCAGGCTTACTTGTACTTGATTTTTGTAACATCGACATCTTTAACAGGAGTAAACCCTTCCAATGAAAGAGAATGGTGCTTAACTTCTGGCATAGATGGAATTTGGAGTAAGCCGTACTCCATACCCAACCTTCCAATTTCAAGGTCTTTCCAACTGAAAATGTAAGAACAGTGGTGCTCCTTGTATGCCCGAACAAACGAAACAAAAGCTGTAAGCCCTTTCTCCATGACATTTCGGTCTTCCAATGCAGCACTTCTGATCTGTGACACACAAGTGGGTAATTGGTTATTTTAAACACTAAATTTCTCTCTCAAGAAAAAAAATCATTTCTGGATTCAGATGCCTTCACAGGCAGACAACCTAAGATGATCTATAACAATAAGAAACTCACCTGTGGTACAATATCTACAGCATTTGTGGAACACTCCCTTTCAGTGAGGGGTACACCTCTCCTCTTCAAGAACTCAACATAAGTATCTTCCTACAGAACAATTATAGCGCTAAGCATTTTACTAACAAGGCAATCCATTGTATCAAATCACTACTGCATGTGCATGGTATGCATAGCCAAATATGTCTTTGAAATTCAACTACTGACTTCCACTTAGATAATGTCAAAGCAGAGCAAGTACCTTCGGTAAGAGGAATACAATAGCATCTCCTTCTTGATCATAACGTGCAGTACGGCCAGCTCTATGTATGAACACATTGGGATCTTGAGGTGGATCATACTGGGGAAGAAACAAATGTTTTATATCAACTAATGCCAAGCACAAGGAAACAATTTAGAGAGTTATGTTCAAAGCATTACCTGCACAATCAGATCAACATGTGGTATGTCAAGACCCCTTGCTGCAACATCAGTGCAAACTAGAATACCACTTGAGAGAGCTGAAAATGATGCCAAAGCTTTCTCACGAGGGCCCTACATACCAGGAAAGTAGCGTGGTAGCAATCAGTATGAAGGAAAGCTTTTGGAAGCGCCATGTACAACAAATCATGCATGTATTAGCTCTGTAACCTGCTTCATCTTCCCATGATAAGGAATTATTGGAGAACCTTTAAGTGAGTCCAACAGCGGGAGAACAATAGCCCAGTAATCTACACAAGCACATGTTGCGAAGTACCTGCATTCAAGTAAGATCAGAAAGCCCACAAGCTAGCACAATGCTACACAACCAGGCACTTAAGGTAAGTGTGTGAAAACAAATTTTAGTTCGCTGTCTACTTACACCATTATTTTCTTTCCATTGTTCTGCACAAGGAAATCAACAAGTTGCGATGACTTATTTGATGCTTCACATATCATATACTGCAAAGAACAAAGAAATTTTGTGGTTTACATTAAATTGACAAGTACATAAGGCAATCAACAGGCATAGTCACTAGTAGAACAAAATAAGTATATGTTACAACCAGCCCATGTAATCATTGGCAGCCACGAATAACCATCCAAATGCTTGTTCAAAAGTTCCTCGCCATACCTCCAATCGAAGACCCAACGGTGTTTTGGATGGACCAAGCTCTTGTTGAGCACCATCTTTACTTGTGGGCTTCACCTCTGTCTTAACTTCAACCCTCACAGGATTCCTCAACCCTGCTTTCGCCAGCTCCTTAACAGCCTCCGTCTGAGTTGCCGAAAAAAGCCCCGTTCTCCTCAGCTTTGGCAACTTCGAAATAATCGACCGTAATCTGCTTCTGGAATCCTAAATCCAACAGCCTATCAGCTTCATCCAGGATCAAAATCTGCTTCGAAAACACATACACAACAACAATTTATGTCAGATTTGCATTTCAAGCACAAAAGAACAACACATGAATTTTCAATTGCTTCCAAAACCACCTCAAGATTCTTGTAGTTCAGAGTGTCTAAGCGCTCCATTACGTCGAACAGCTTCCCCGGGGTGCCGACCAGTATGTTTGCACCCTCTTCTTCCAGTTTCTTTAGCTCCGCCTTGATGTCGAACCCACCAACCAGTAGCATGGATGAGACGCCCTTCAGCGTCGCGAAGAAGGGCTGAGCCACATTGTATATCTGCGAAGACAGCTCTCTCGTCGGGGAGATGATGATTCCAAGAACCTTGCAAAATTCCATACATTTTTCTGATCAGAAGGGAACAAGAGATGCAATGCAATCCAGCAACTTTGCAAGCAACGCATGAACAGAACAAGAGAGGATGGGGTGGAGCCGTGAGCACTGAGCAGACCTCGTGGGGCTTGGGAGGCGAGGGGCGGCGGCGGAGGATCTCGACGACGGGGACGACGAAGGCGAGCGTCTTGCCGGAGCCGGTGGCGGCGTCGACGGCCACGTCCTTGTGCGAAAGCAGCAGCGGGATGGCCGCCGCCTGCACCGGCGTGCACCGCCGGAACCCGCCGCCCTTCAGGGCCTTCACCACCTCCGGGGACAGCGCGGGGGACAGCTCCGAGAACCTCTGCTCCGTCAGCGCGCGCTTCCGCGCCGCCGCCGCCGCCAACGAGGAGGAGGAGGAGGACGACATGGCGTCGCGCGCCGCCGCGTCTGCTGCTCTCGCGCCGCTCGAGCAGGAGAGAGAGACTTCCTCTTGCTGTTGGTTTAGGGATTCCGGGGAAGGGTTCATCTATTGGGCCGTGATGGTGGGCCGCATACTCTTCTTCCGAAGGCCACAGCCCAACAGCCTGTTCAATTAATTTTTGATTTTTTTTTTTTTACCGATTCCATCCAATTCACTTCTACTCTGCACAAGTTCTCTCAACAATAATACAGACAATTTCTCAAAAAATAAAAGACAAAGGAGGGAAAAAAGAGATAGAATGCATATGTAAATGGGTGACTTGTATAAAAGGAAAGTCAAAATTTTCAGCAATAAATGGAAGAGAGGTGTATTCGTAGCGACACAATTCTGCAGGGAATTCGGCTGTACACGAGTATTTTGATTGAGTTGTATTCCCTCCAGTAGAAACTTACAAATATACATCCTTATAGAAAAGATAAGGAGGAAGACATAAAATAGAAAATGGCGGCGCACGAAGAACTTCGCTTTGAAGAATCAGTAGTTACATTGTGATTGCGGTATCATTGATTTTACTGTTTATGTGGTAATTGAGTCTTCCTTCTGTTCAGAGGATGCAACGGTAACAGCACTGCCTTGCTCATCCCCTTGACCCTTTTCTTCATCAACACCCTGCAAATTTCACTCAACAGTAAGAATCCCAAGGTGAAACTACCTTATGTGCATATCAAGACTCGAAGATTTTGTAGGTTCACCTCATCATCTGGGATCATCACTGCCTTCACCCGTGCAACAATTACCGTAATGTCATCCATCTTACCACCTGCGTAGATGAAACTTAGGCATCATGAGATTACTTTGTGTTCTGCGTAGAGTAGAGCATGATAGTATGTGTATGAGCTCATGCGTACCTATTAGTTTCCCTCCAATGAACTTTTTCCACGAGGGGACATCAAAACCCTGCATTCAAGTAATCAGAATGAAGAAATTTCTATCATCCCTTTTTGGCTGTAACAATCTGAACAGAAAAGATTGTTGAGGGGTATATGTTTCACACCCGACTCCGAGCCTCCATTGAGTAGGGTGAATCAAAGGTGACATCCACCGAATGCTTCTTGCAAGCTCTGCTAGTGCTTTTGCTGTGGAAAAAACATCAAACTTTCAGAAGGATTGGAATTTGAAGGACTGGAACATGTGTTTGGTGGCCCCCAATTCAAAACTGAGATATTTACCACTTACCAGCTTCATCTACCCCTGGAGACTCAGAAATGACAGAAACGATCTCTTGATCGAATATATTGTCAAAAAATCCATCTGAGCCACTGACAATCATATCACCCTCCATAAGATTTTCTGTGCAAACCTGGTGGACAACTGGATCAAAATCAGAAGGTAAATCTACAAATAATGCTTAAATCTTGTACGACTATCTTTATTACTGTAGTGAACACTTGGTATTATATTTCCACTGCGTTAGTGTTATCTTTTATGGATAGATTTGTGCAGCATGCGTGTCCCTTGTAGATCTTCCCCATAATTTTGATTTTCCACACAGGCAAAATATGCAAATATATCGCATGACTTAGAGATCATATAGAGTTTTTCAATTAGAGATAATTAATGTGCATGTCTTGGACTCGTTGTAACATATGGGCAACCACCTAGAACTGAGTATGCTAATAAAACAATCGTCACACACACAGCTCTATTATTCTGACCTACAATAAGGCACATACCAGTGCATCCAGATACGTTTGACCAATTGCTTCAGAGCTTAACTGGTATGGGCAGTCAAAGTAATGTTCTTGAGGACATGTAGAGAACATTACTTGGCCTAGGAAGAAGAGAACAACAGATAAGATTTGTATGAAGTATGCTAATAAACTTTAAGAAATCTATAAATTTGTTCATGCTAACCTTTTCTAATTACTTTCAAACCACAATCTCCCACACTTGCAATTTTTAGAATCCCCGTCTTCTCAAGCATTGCAATAATTCTGTTAGCGTTTCAAAGAAGTCATTAGGTTTTGACCTGTAAAGTTGTAACATAACAATGTAGATATATGCTTACACAGTTGCAGATCCAACAGAAGTTGTTGCAGCATGAGCCTTCATTAGAAGAAGCTGAGGATCATGATTGACCTGTGATGGATAGAAACTCCTATTTGATATGCAAATTGACGTATAGTGTACGTGACTTTATATCAGTACTGATGTCAATTAAGAAATACCTCATCATCCTTGAGAAAAGTAGAAGTGTGTGCCATGAGCTCTCGAGAAAACAGAGCCGGATTGACATCCTTTTCTGCCCATCTGTCAGTAGATAAGAGAATGACTAGCAGGATAAAAACCTTGTGTTAATGCGAATTGCTGAAAACACCATGTATTTTTTTGAGAAGTGCTGAAATCAACCCAAAATTAAAAGGAAGGAAACAAAAGCACAATCTACAATTTATTGAAGCAGTTCTTTTCAGGGACAAAAGTACAAAACAATTCATTGCAGCGAAGATGGTGTACCCTGAAACTCCATCTGCGACGGCAAACACTCCACCATCATCGCCGTTCACAAAGAAAGCATCTTCTCCGCCAGTCTCAGCCTTCAGAATTTGAAGAACATTCAAATATCAAACAATGGTTGCTTCTGTTGTATAATTGAGTATGAAGGGGAAAAAAACACTACCAGAAGAGTAATATATTAATATGTTTATCTAAAAAATGACTAACCTTTCTTGGGTGTGGTATTAGATGAGTTCCAATAGATAACACAGCTTCCAACCTACAATTACAGGCTCACATTACCAAACACTGACAGATGAAGCACACTAGAAATAACTTAAGACTGAAATTATCAGTGAGACTGAAATATATATTAGCAGCTGTGTTTGTTTGTAGTCTAAATCGCTGAGACGATTTTCTGTAGCCTAAGCCATTCCTGGCTTAGGGTGTTCTTGTTGTAAAACTCTCTCTCCTTCTTAATACAAAACTTGGCCGGTTCTTTTGCCGGCCCGGTGAAAAAATAAACTATCAGTGAGAACATTGCTCCATTACAACTTAAGATTTGCACCTTGACCCAAGTACTACTGATAATCAAACGCATGTCTTAGGAACCGGAGAATTCGATAAAACCGAACATTTCGTGGACGGAAACTTATCGTAAGGGCAAAGATAAGAGGATCGAACAGGTGTAAGCAGGGAGGCATACTTGGCGGCGCGAAGAGGGGAGAAGCGCGAGCGGCGAAGCGGGAGATGGGGAGAAGGGGTAGTGGGTGCGTGGAGGCGAGGCGGCGAGAGGCGGGTAGCAGTGGAGGAGGCCGCCATGGCTGGCTTGCTGCTGCTCTATCTCCTCCTCGCCTCGCCTCCGTCGCCCGCGGCCACCGTGAATCGCTCGCTCGCTCGCTAGTGGTGGAGGCAGGCAAGACACGTCACTAGCACGGCACTTTTTCAAATACACCCCTTACGTATTATCTATTCTCGCAAGGACCAAAGTGAAAACGTTTACTACATAAGGGCTAATCGCAGAATAAGTGGATTTCCAAGGGGGTTCGAGTAAGAATCCGGGCCAGAAACGGGGGAACTGCTTTAAGATTCGCGCGAGCACGATCGACGCGCACCCAGCCACCCACCCGCGCCCCAAATCACGAGGAGGCGAAGCCGCCCATCTCATCGCCGGAGCTCGCGAATTCGCCGCCGCGATTCCGACCACCGCCGCGCCGGCGCCCGCGCCCGCTACGGTACTCCGCCGCCGTGCTGAGATCGCCGGGGGAGCCATGTCGCGGTCCCTGAGCATGAGGTCGTCGATGAGCATGAGGTCGCGCCGCGACCTGCCTCCTCCCCAGCAGGTGAGGGATCCCTCCTCTCCCCGTGCCTTGGGTATTGCGAGTGTAACATTTGCGCGAGGGGGCGCGGGATTCGCTGTTGCGTGCGCGATGCGCTAGTTTGATCTCGGTGTCTTTCGACCTTGGGGCGTAGAGGGGCGAGGGGGTCGATTACCCGACTCTTCGTGGCGAGTTTGAGGAAACTAGGGTTCAGTACCGAATCATGTCCAATTGCGAATCTCGCCATTTTATTGTGTGGAACTAATAGCTGGAAAAATCAATCGTCATATTTCTAAGAAAAATTAAGATTACTTATTGTGGTTTGATGATGATAAAAAAAGGCATCAATGATTTACTCTCCGCAGTCCGCGCCACCTGGTTGTGCGCATAATCACTAGGGCCTTGTTCGGTTACGCCCGGATTCAATCCGGGCCGGGAATGACAAGTACAGTAAGAAATTTGTGATAGATACAATGAGAGACCGGGATTTATTCCGGGCCGGGAACCAATTTACTCATGATAGGGACAACAAAACAACCGGATTAGTTCCACACCTCTTGACTAGTGGATTGATTCCCGGTCTCTTATTGTCTCTATCATGAGTAAATTGGCTCCCGGCCCGGAATAATTCCCGGTCTCTCATTGTATCTATCACAAATTTCTTACTGGACGTAACCGAACAAGGCCTAGCTGTGGGTATACCTGGTTTGGATCCTCTTTGAAGTGTTCCCAGTCCCAGCATGGTTCCTCATACCCTTCTTTGACAACATTGAGTATATTTCACCCTTTGGATTGATGTTTGTAACCGTGAGGTGTTTGTTTTCAGACAATCGAAAAGCTTGAGAATATGGTGGCTGAAGGAAATTATTATGAAGCCCAACAAATGTACAAGTCAACCGGTGCAAGGTACTCTGTAAATAATTTAACTGAAGCCACAATGATTGACTCCCCTTTAACTTGCATTTGACCATCTTGCTTATGGTTGTCTATTTCAGAACTGCTTAGCATATGATAGAAATCAACCATTCACTTTTTATAACTTAAATTGGATCTGCTAAATAATATGAGTTTGTTGAATTTAGAATCTTTGTTATACAATCTTCCGTCTATTATCATAGTTATTTGGCTAATGCAGCATCTTAAAAATAGTTAATGTCAGGATTGTTAGGACATTAAACAAATTCAAAGTAAAACAATGACCAGAATGTTTACATTTGCATAGAAGCATTATTACTGGATCCTACAAGTATGTTTCATATGATCACAATGAAAAATGTTATTCATGCACAAAATGGCTATTTTCTTTGACTAGATTTATTGATTTCTTAATAAAGGAAAGGGGCATGAGCTTTGTCTGAAAGATATTGTAGACAAAAAGTGCCAATTCAGGAATACAATTTTGATTAATTGTGTCTCATATCTTGCAGGTATATTGCTGCTCAGAAGTATTTGGAAGCCTTGGACATCCTTCAGTCAGGAGCTTTAGTTCAACTGAAGCATGGGCAGGTTCTATCAAAGCTAAATTTCATATATCTAAGTAAAAAAAATATTCGCTACATTTGATGGCAAAGTAACACCCCTACCAAAAGAAAAGAGAAGGGAGAGCCAACCAAAAGCTCATTGCTCCCTTCGTAACGATTTGTTGCAACCAGCCAATGGACCTTGACGTGTTCATTTGAAGTTGTTTTTTTAATGTGTGTATTGTCGATGTGGTGGTAGTGATTCACATCTTATTATGGGATGTTTTTATTGGGTACTATGCTGTAGTTACATACATGTGTTATCCTAGATTGGTGTTTTATATCATTTTAAACCTTCACATTTTTGCCTTATTGGTTAAAAATTCCTGATTTCAGGTAACTTGTGGTGGTGAACTTGCTATAATGTTTGTGGACACCCTTGTCAAGGCAGCGCTTCCTTATAATGAAGAAACCTTTGGTCAGTCTTCTCTCATAGTGAAAAGCTACTATTTCTTTATATCATTAACATGCTAATAAATTGCATATTTATCCTGTAAGTAAATACACATCTAGATTTCATTTTTGGAACATATTTACAATATTTTATTTGTAGCATGCTCCTAATGTCCATCACATGTAAAGTTTTGAAGAATCAAAGCTGTTTAAAATGTTAGTGGAAGCAGTGTTTACTAGTCCGAATTGTGGCTCTAGCTTTACTTTGTCTTCTCTTTATTTGTTTACCTTCAGAAGATCACTTTTCCCTTAGATTTTAATTGAATTGAATAAGATACTTACTTTATTATGAATGAGAACATGTTTCTAGTTTGATTTGTTAGTATCACATTTTGTGATTGTAACTATATGTAAACCTTAGATCGTATCAGAAAGATGTACGACGCCTTCCCCAGGATATCTGTTCCACACTTCCTTGGAGATGATTATGATGACGACGGGCAGAAATTATCCGAAGCTATTTCTGCAGCAAAAGTGCGTTCTGAGAGTTGTTCATCATTCCTGAGAGCTGCTATCAGGTAAGGTTGTACTAATTTTCATTAATCCAAGTAAATTGAGTAGAAAAACTAAATATCCTTCATGCAAGCATCAAACATCTTCATCTAAACATGGCAGTTTGTTTAAGTGGATCTTAAGGCAAATACATCAAACTGTTGAATAGCATCTATACTATGACCAGGACTTGTTAACTGTAGTGCTTGACCAGTAGTTCATTACTGACAAAAGTAGAACAGACAATTGAGCTTATCATGATGGTAAAAACAAATGATCTGTTCTCATTGCTTACTTGCATATAAAAATCCAGATGTTGATTGTGTAAGTTTGTTTATTACAATAGTGCTCTCAGAAAAAAAATGAAAAAGGAGATGGTCACGAATTTGTGATTTTAAGATGAACTCAAGGTGTGCAACGTATAAGAATCATTTCCATGGGATCTTTGAATCTTTATGTTTAACTCTGTTAATGGACAATGTGGTCATCTAGTTGACTCTTCTCAATTTTCTGCCTGCTATATTTATATGCCACTAATAGCATATCAATCCTTTATTAAGGTGGTCTGCTGAGGTTGGGGCATCAAGAAGTGGATCTCCTGAGCTGCATGTTATGTTGGCGGAATACATATATTCTGAATCTCCAGAAACGGTACTGTTTATAAATTATAGAACTATTTTTCTGACATGAATATATTGTGTTTGTTTTAGAGCTGAAACTTTATGTCTTTTCAACTGTTACTCTTTAATGCCTTTGTGGTTTGCTAAGGTTCGTGTTGACTGCCGTTGGATGCAGGACATGACTAAAGTGTCAAGTCATTTTGTGAGGGGAAATGATCCTAAAAAGTTTGCCTCTATGCTGGCGAACTTTATGGGAAAGGTAATGGATTTTAGGAAATAATTGATAATAGACTTGCAGATGATGATTTGTCTAATGCCAAATTCTATTGAACTGTTACATTCTTCTGTTCTCTGAGCAATGATTAAAATGTCTTATCTGAATATGATCAGTAGGTTCACATTCTTTACAACAATTTTCTTTTTACAACGGGTCTCTTGCTTATAGTTTTTATTTGAGTTGGAGGTCATCCTTCTCCGAAAATAGAAACACGATGCCAGCAAGCGATTGTTCAATCAGTTATCTATATCCATTTTTGGGTTGGATTATTTCAAGACCAACATAATCTTCGTGTAAAGCAGTATTCATAGATGTTTTTTCTCAATCAAAAAAAATATTCTTATTAATATTTTTCTTACTGCACAGTGCTACCCTGGTGAAGATGATACTGCAATAGCACGTGGTGTCCTAATGTAAGATATAATTTCTTTCTATTTTTCTTTCCTTTCAAAGAGTGCATTGTTTTGACACTGGCAAAATTTCTAAAAGCCATGGAAGATGTTTGCATCTTGCAATGCAGAAACCGAATTTCATAGGGAGTTCTCTATTTCATGTTCTGTTTACAATGAGTAAACAATATACATATTTAGGAATGTGCTAGCAAATCATGCGTTAGGATATATTTCCTCAATATGCATCAATACAATATCCTGCTAAGTTATATACAAATCTCCTTTGGATACTTAAGCACATACAGGAGCACACTATAAAGTGCTCCATCCAAGGTAAAATATTAGAATTTGATCGAACTTCGGAAATAGTTACATAATATATTATTTTATTATGTTTATAGTACTATAGTATGTTAAAAGGAAGTGTCAAAATTCTTGCACTGGGGACCAGAAAAATCAAAGCTAACTTCAGAAAAATCAAAGTTAAAAAAGTGTTTCGTTATAGGATGAATAAATAAGAAATTTTTGGGGAAAAAGACGTGCTCAGATGCTTGTTTTTCTGATATACTGCATTTTTATTTAAGGTATCTATCACAAGGGAATCTTAGGGATGCAAATTTGCTCATGGACGAGCTGAAGGATCAACTAAAATCTGCTGACTTGGAAATCCCCAAAACAGATTTAATTCAGTTCATCAAGTATCTCTTGCCGACGTAAGTCTTTCCTGTCTTTCAGTTTGCATTATTTTTATGTTTCTTTTCCACATTTTTGTTCTGCAATGTTCTCATGTATTTGTGTGCATTCATGCTGCAATTTGCCATGATAACTTAGAGGACACCTGCAGAGTAGTTTCATCCTTACATGTTTCTACTAAAAAATACTGATCACAGGAACAATTTTTTTTTTTTTTGAAAGAACCACCAGTTATGGGAAAATCTTTCATGCCTAGGTATATTACCTGGGTATTAGACGATTTTCCACCTTTGAGATATGTTCATAGTTTATGTAGGATTTGTTTTCAGTACAGATCATGAATGCATATAAAAATAATAAAATATTAAATATTTCTTTGATGGTTATTGAAAAATTCTGATAACCTTATATAACTTAGCCATGTTTAAGTTCTCACTGATGGTTAAAGTTCAAACTGTTAGATTTGGTTGATGCTTTGCTGTTAGATTGCATGCTATGCAGGATAATGATTATATTTGACTGTATTGATGATGTGATAATTTTAACACTGTAAATCTAGGATCTATTGTGTGCTTGTGTCGTGTATCACTGCGCAATATGTTGATCTAGGTTGCCTAGGTAGCTTTCTGTTCACTGTAAACAAACTGATCCTACAGTTTCAATTATCCAAGTTTCCATGCATCTTTCGAATAATTGATGAGATAGTTTTGCATTTTGTTACTTGTACGTGTATACCAAGCCCAGATGTTATTTTATACAAGCAACAAGTTTTTTTGTTCTCATTGTTTCCTCTGGTCGTGGGTATATTACTGACTGCATGCTATGTTTACAGGCTCGAAAGAGATGCTTACCCTCTTTTCAGGACACTGCGGCAGAAGTACAAGACAAGTACAGATCGCGACCCTGTATTTGAGGAGGTAGCTATTTCATCAAATATAGTGTTAGCTTGCTAAACAGCTGTAAAACATGCACCAAAACATCTTATTCTTTCAAAGATTAACTTAACAAGAACTGGGAAAAATTATATTTTTCATGTTCCCTGCATAGTTGTCATAAAACAATGTGTTCACAAGAGTTATATTAGATCATGTAAGAAACTCTACAATTTAATCCACCAACAACCTTGTTATCATGTGCTGTCCATAGGGAAATGTAAACAGTGTTGATAAAGGACCATCTGCACTTATAATGTGCTTAATATTTAACTCTACTAGCAGAGTAATATGTGGATAGAACTTCCATTACATTAACTAGCAGAGTAACTTGAAGGTAGTTAATGCTTTCTATCATATATGAAAAACAAACTGAAACAGAGCTCACGTTAATTATGGTTGGGTTGCAGTTATTAGATGAAATAGCCGCAAAATTTTATGGAATACGGAGCCAGAGCGCTTTGGAAGGACTTTTTGGTGATATGTTCAGGGTAAGATTTACCTCTTTCATCTATCATTCATTCATGCTGATTGCTAGTACATTGCATTGATTACTTTTGAAGTTGAGTACACACCAGTTGCTTTTTACAATAACTACCGTCGTATGCCTTTAGTTCCATATCAGTCATGCCGAAATTACGTTTCATGAAGCGCATATTATGTTTAGAGGAAAGAATATATATTTCTATAATTTGAAATTGCAGTTGATCTAAGCATTCAGGAATTGAAGTGCAAATTTTATGTAGCTTAAGAAGTCACGGATGTCCACCTGTTACGTGG
This sequence comes from Oryza longistaminata, assembly GCA_009805545.1. Taxonomy (NCBI): domain Eukaryota; kingdom Viridiplantae; phylum Streptophyta; class Magnoliopsida; order Poales; family Poaceae; genus Oryza; species Oryza longistaminata. The sequence goes on from CM020178.1 coordinate 5,935,074, forward strand.
TAAACAAACAAGAAAAAAAATTGAGTTCTTTCTTTCAGTTATAAATATTGCCATCTTCATTTTGTTTTGTTCAATTCACCTTTTCTGTACGTTCATGTAATTTCACGTATAGTTTCCCAAGTACAATGAAGCAAACAGATAATCAATACTAAACCATTAGTGTAGCCAATATTAGTACAATGACTAGAAGTCGGTAACCTAGTTCCGATACAAGCCATTATTGATCTTGTTCTTTGTATTCTGCAGGTATAATGATGAGAAAAGGATTTCGTCATAAATATTCCAGCACAAAGCTCCCGACGCGCATTTCGTTCGCTAATACAAATTGCTGCTGGAAGATGAACACCCGGCCCGGCCCGAAAAGAGCATAAGAAAAAGTTCTGTTGCTGCCTTCCTCAGCCTTGATTATCCTGAGGCCATACATTTAGCTCCAAACTGCATATGATGATATATGCTCCAGTTACCACTGATCTCTTGTAAAACCATTCAACTGTTTTGCTTGTATCATGGTCGTGTTCTAACGATATTACTATTCTTTAACATTTTTTGTAGTTCCAGTTTTGCAGTTTTAAAACGGCATTTATCCTGACTAGTCTCATGTTTCCTTCGTCTTCGCGTACACGATTGTTTGGATAGACAGTGCGGCCCATCAAAATATGTGGGCTGAAAGTTAGGGCAATGGCCTAACGTTAAGGTCCATATATAACAGCTTGAAACGGGCCGTGGATTCAGGCCATTACTGGGTAATGACCGAGAAATTTGGCCCATGCCACTGGCCTAATGAGGATGGAGGAGTTGCAGACAGTAGGCCAAAAAAGCTGTAATATACTCCAATTGCACATTAAACATATCTGGGAAGTCTACAATATCATAGAAATTTAAACAACAGACATTTTCCCCAATTGGATATTCGAGTGAGAAATAGAACCATATAATTGCGTCAAGGCTGTTCTCCAATTTGAGAATTGAGTATTAATAACTTAGCTATAGCACGTATTACTATTTTTTTCCCTAAACGCATGTAAAATGGCTGTAGAAATATATCAAAATGATCAAACTAAGCCTCCATACACAACTTTATACACCGGATAATTACAAGTCAGGATAGGCAGCTCGTTTTTCACGTTGCCTATGCGGACACCAGATGCTCGTAATCTATAATTCATAGGCTCATAGCGAACGACGAGCAGATGTGCGTGTTCAACAGGATTGGGAGGACAGCACAACGCTCCATGTTAGAAACTAGTAACGCTCAAACGCCGGCAGGTTGATGTCGTGTTGGGAGTCTAACCATGTCCTCGACAGCAGGATGTCTCGTGTCCAAATCCGCTGATCTGTCCCTCCACGTGCCAATCACGTCCTGCTCGCACAAAATCACATAAACCATGTATTGCTTTATTAATACACATATGATGCAGCGTGCGAATTGCCACCCTAAGGTCTATATGCTATCTACTGGTAAACACTGGCACAGGTGACTATTATAGTCAGCAATTCACAAATTTCAGCATAGAAAGTACTCCCTCCGTCGCTAAATATTTGATGCCGTTGACTTTTTTAAACATGTTTGACCATTCGTCTTATTCAAAAAATTTAAGTAATTATTAATTCTTTTTCTATCATTTGATTCATTATTAAATATGCTTTTACGTATACATATAGTTTTACATATTTCATAAAAGTTTTTGAATAAGATGAACGGTTAAACATGTTTAAAAAAGTCAATGATGTCTAATATTTAGGGACGGAGGGAGTACAATATAGTGGTATTATGCAGTGCGCATCATGTTTCATTATACATAATCTTCTGATGTTACAAGTTAAATATGCAGATAATGTTCAATGAGATATGGTTGTGAAGCTAATTCATCATGAAGTGTACCTAAGGTTCTTAACGTGCCTCGCCCTAATAAACACGCATGCTATTTATTACAGTCCAAGTTTTGTTTGAGAAAGGTGATTATAGGCTTATAGTTATAGCCCAGTTATTTACAATAAAAATCAAGATATTTAGTTATGACTAGCAAATCATATGACAAAGTGAGTATCATACCGTCGGATCCATCCATCATTCGTATGCCATGCAGCATTTATCAAGACTGTCAGTTGTCTTGTCGACGACGAGCATGCACTGCCATAGGCTTCATCCTGGTCCAGTCCTGAAACAAAGGCTGTGTTTAGTTCACATTGAAGTTTGGAAGTTTGGTTGAAATTGGTACGATGTGATAGAAAAGTTGTGTGTGTATGAAAGGTTTGATGTGATGGAAAGTTGGAAGTTTGGAAAAAAAAACTTTGGAACTAAACAGGGCCTAACTACTTCCAATCAACGTTATCTCAAGTGAAGCACTGGAACGACAAAGAAAAACATGTCCGAAAAAATAATATAGTTGTGCTTGATAGAACTCTGTGAGATTCCTTACACTGTTCTACGAGCAGCACCATTCAGAGTACTTCAGCCACCACTGTCACCAACTATTTGCAGAACTCTTTCCTTCAGATGCTGTATCATCTGCAAGAGATCAACAGAAAGTGACAATAAGATTGTCCATCTTATCAGAACAGGATCTCTGTGGTGTGAAGAAACTTACAGGATGAGAATTTGAAGCCCATTTTTCAGCAGAAGTGGCAGCCTCTTTGAGATGTGATTTTTTAGGTATCTCATGGGAGAGACTATAGGTGGAGCTCTCTGTCGCCTCAGCTACCCACACGTGCCTCATCTGGTCTTTATCTCGCTTGACCAGATTACTAAAACCAACCTGAGAAACAAACGTAACAGTGAGTTAAAGTTGCACTTGCACTACAAAGGGGTAAAGCTGAAGAATTATGTGAAGGGCCTGCAGAAAAGAAACTGGGATATAGCTCGTCTACACAGAAAATTACACGAGGCATTGTTTAATTCATAACTACTCGCATTTCATATGGGACTTATGAATTTCGGACTTCAAAGATTAGTCAACTTGAGATATAGTCAGTGCAATGGAAGATCACATACTATATGTCCAGAAAGGGCATAATTGAAGAATGCAGAATCCTCGCCAGTGGTTTTGGAAGAAAAGCTAACTGCCAGAAGACAGTCATCTTGCTCTTCATACTTTTCTCCAGAGATAAATTTAGATCCATCTGTCAAAAAGAGCCACTGCCTATTCTGGTTGTTCAATAAATAAACATTCCCAACATACAAAATAACACCTGCAATGTCAAATTCGCTGAAACAAAAAGGAACGGCTCATTATAAAAGGTTCATAATACAACAGGAGATTCAGCTAGTCAGCTTGAGATAGGGCTGACCTTGTGAGTGGCACTTCACCAAAATGTGACAATTCAACTGCTTTACGAGGGGTGAAAAATGGTCTGCATCATGAAAAAGGGACATGGTTAAGTTTTCTAAATGCAGTGCAACCATCATGTCCAATGAGGTCTCTTACTCAAAATTTGTAGTCTGTGCGGTTGCTAAAGGCGTCCATGCTGTAGATGATCCTCTACCACTCAAGTAGGATACTTCTGTAAAGTAGCTTGAAGCCAACAGTCCTGTGACAGAATAAATTTGTCCCTCCACCAGGTCGGATTTCTGCCAGTGGCAATACAGAAATGAAAATTGTTTTAGGTATATTTGCTCATTAGCACATAACTACGGGAATATGGCAAAGAAAATAGGCATGTGCATCTTGTTGTCCTAAAGACATATAGCAGGTAACGCTACACACAAAAATATATGACAATCACTGGCTTGTTTTCTTGATGACATAACACCAAATCTTTTGTTCTTTTTTTCTGTTCATAAGAAAGAATAAAGATGATTTCTGACACTTATATGCTGTAGAATTATTGTACCGTACTTGCTTCTCAGTAGGGTTCCAAATTGTTATTAACCCTTCCCTGCGGCCAGATTTTGTGGCGGAGTGTTTGCTGATAAGGCCCATCACCCTCACTTTCAAAAATGGTGTAACATCTCTTGAACTAAGCCCAGCAACTTTAAGAGCATTTTCAACCTTCTTAGCTACTTCATTTTGCCTGACAATCTGCAACATAATGGTGTAGTTTAAAAAACATAAAATATTAGCAGACAGATGAGATGCTATAGTTATGTGTCCAGACCTTTTGCTTTTCTTGATAATATGAGAAAGACAGCAGCTGCTCTGAATTCATGCTGGACATAAGAATTTCAGGCTCAGCTGCCCTCTCTAGCATTTTGCATATTTTTGCCCCTTCATCGTTATCATCAGTGTTGTCGCAGTGTTCTCCATGTTCTGACTGAATGTCTTCTGCAATCTTAGACACTCTGCATAAGGTAATTATTATTATAATTATAATTTATAATGGCGTAAAAAGGGAAATATTGGTGCAAATACGCAGTTTGTGCTACTCATGAATATTACTACGTCCACATTTAAATATATGACGCTGTTAACTTTATTCGGTCTTTGATGTGCAATTTTGACCACTGTTTTTTCTATTATAATATTGTAAAAGTACTTATAAATTAAAAAATCTACCCATATGACATATTTTCAAACTAAATATTTTGAGAGCTATTGACAAAGTTTCAAAAGTTTGAGCAAATAAAGACAAAAGTGTTACATCACATTTCAGTGAACTAGACTGATGATGAACCCCAAAACATATTGAGAATGTTTTGGACAGAAAAAAAAAAGGCAAAAAGGAAGTATGCTTCAAGAAACTGGATGTATCCATGCATGATTGCTTGTCTTCTATTGGAGGTGTGATAAGCATCCATTGCACTTAATTGTGTTAAGTTTACTCCAATAGGAGAAATAAATACCTCTGGTGATACAGCTGTAGTGCTTTTCTTTCCATCCTTTCAGACCTCACCACAAAACGACCATCAGAAAACCTGAAACAAACAATTCAGTGTGTGCAACTGAGAGAGAGTTTAGTAATTGAAGTTTGGAAGTTTGGTTGAAATTGGTACGATGTGATAGAAAAGTTGTGTGTGTATGAAAGGTTTGATGTGATGGAAAGTTGGAAGTTTGGAAAAAAAAACTTTGGAACTAAACAGGGCCTAACTACTTCCAATCAACGTTATCTCAAGTGAAGCACTGGAACGACAAACAAAAACATGTCCGAAAAAATAATATAGTTGTGCTTGATAGAACTCTGAGAGATTCCTTACACTGTTCTACGAGCAGCACCATTCAGAGTACTTCAGCCACCACTGTCACCAACTATTTGCAGAACTCTTTCCTTCAGATGCTGTATCATCTGCAAGAGATCAACAGAAAGTGACAATAAGATTGTCCATCTTATCAGAACAGGATCTCTGTGGTGTGAAGAAACTTACAGGATGAGAATTTGAAGCCCATTTTTCAGCAGAAGTGGCAGCCTCTTTGAGATGTGATTTTTTAGGTATCTCATGGGAGAGACTATAGGTGGAGCTCTCTGTCGCCTCAGCTACCCACACGTGCCTCATCTGGTCTTTATCTCGCTTGACCAGATTACTAAAACCAACCTGAGAAACAAACGTAACAGTGAGTTAAAGTTGCACTTGCACTACAAAGGGGTAAAGCTGAAGAATTATGTGAAGGGCCTGCAGAAAAGAAACTGGGATATAGCTCGTCTACACAGAAAATTACACGAGGCATTGTTTAATTCATAACTACTCGCATTTCATATGGGACTTATGAATTTCGGACTTCAAAGATTAGTCAACTTGAGATATAGTCAGTGCAATGGAAGATCACATACTATATTTCCAGAAAGGGCATAATTGAAGAATGCAGAATCCTCGCCAGTGGTTTTGGAAGAAAAGCTAACTGCCAGAAGACAGTCATCTTGCTCTTCATACTTTTCTCCAGAGATAAATTTAGATCCATCTGTCAAAAAGAGCCACTGCCTATTCTGGTTGTTCAATAAATAAACATTCCCAACATACAAAATAACACCTGCAATGTCAAATTCGCTGAAACAAAAAGGAACGGCTCATTATAAAAGGTTCATAATACAACAGGAGATTCAGCTAGTCAGCTTGAGATAGGGCTGACCTTGTGAGTGGCACTTCACCAAAATGTGACAATTCAACTGCTTTACGAGGGGTGAAAAATGGTCTGCATCATGAAAAAGGGACATGGTTAAGTTTTCTAAATGCAGTGCAACCATCATGTCCAAGGAGGTCTCTTACTCAAAATTTGTAGTCTGTGCGGTTGCTAAAGGCGTCCATGCTGTAGATGATCCTCTACCACTCAAGTAGGATACTTCTGTAAAGTAGCTTGAAGCCAACAGTCCTGTGACAGAATAAATTTGTCCCTCCACCAGGTCGGATTTCTGCCAGTGGCAATACAGAAATGAAAATTGTTTTAGGTATATTTGCTCATTAGCACATAACTACGGGAATATGGCAAAGAAAATAGGCATGTGCATCTTGTTGTCCTAAAGACATATAGCAGGTAACGCTACACACAAAAATATATGACAATCACTGGCTTGTTTTCTTGATGACATAACACCAAATCTTTTGTTCTTTTTTTCTGTTCATAAGAAAGAATAAAGATTATTTCTGACACTTATATGCTGTAGAATTATTGTACCGTACTTGCTTCTCAGTAGGGTTCCAAATTGTTATTAACCCTTCCCTGCGGCCAGATTTTGTGGCGGAGTGTTTGCTGATAAGGCCCATCACCCTCACTTTCAAAAATGGTGTAACATCTCTTGAACTAAGCCCAGCAACTTTAAGAGCATTTTCAACCTTCTTAGCTACTTCATTTTGCCTGACAATCTGCAACATAATGGTGTAGTTTAAAAAACATAAAATATTAGCAGACAGATGAGATGCTATAGTTATGTGTCCAGACCTTTTGCTTTTCTTGATAATATGAGAAAGACAGCAGCTGCTCGTGCTGGCTCAGTTTTGCTGTTCCCCCTACTTTTCAATAAATCAGGTTCACCTTCTTTTCGCAGACCAGTTGAATTTTGTATATTCTCTTTACAAGCAGATGCTGAAGAGTGGCCTAATAAATTATTTGGTGAAACCTCTAAATCTGATTCACCCAGAAGATTTTTCGCACGCTGAAGTGCATCACTAGAAATAGCCATTGTTCTGCCGCCAGCAGTGCTGAACCTGATAGCTTGCTCACTAGAATCAGAGAACGTTGTTTTAGAAAATGCAAAATGCTGACGTGGATCCATAAGTACTTGGTTTTCAGCTGGGCCAGAGCTTATAGGGCAGCCACCAGAAATTCCACTGACTGATGCTACACCAAACTGGTGCTCTGAATTTTCCCTCTCAACAGTTATCTTTGTACCTAGCTTATCACCCACATGTCCTAAAAGTTGTGTTGAAAGGGTATTCTCCTCCAAACCCAACAAAGTTGCAGCTCGAGAGACACCAACTGAAGATATATGTACAGTCCTTGCACAGCTTGTCTTGAGAGGTGAAGTAAAGATTGGAATATATTTGTCCACATTGCTAAGTTGCTTGTGATTTTCTGAAAAATAATACCTCAAATCAGAAATTTCTAAAGAAAAAAAAATACTTATATGTTGAAAAGTGCATAACAAGCATCATTTTCAAATTTGCTAATACTATTTGATAAACTAGCCATATTACTACATTATAACACTACAACACCTTATTAGAATTCGCATGCTGATCATACTCATACATCATGCATTTGGAAATCTGTACTCCTGTGAACATTCATTTACTAACAATGACATAAAAGAAGTTGATACAGCTTCCTCAAAACAACTAGATACATAATTCTGATTGAAGAGTGCACAACATCGGTTGCTCATTGCTAGTTTTCTCCTCCAGTGAAGTGGGCTTAATTTTCAACCAAAAGGCATAGAAATAGTACTACAAATTTCATAACAATAACCGCCCATCCATGATTTAATTATTCCACAAAGAAACCACAGGAGCACAGACTAACCACCTCAACAATCGAACACACATTCATGCTAAAAATTTATGAAATAACAGCAATCTGTGATGATCTAGCAGACACTAATCAACTCATAACTAAAGCTACTCTACTTATCCAAACAACTGAGAAACCCCAGATTTCACAGGATCAAAGAAGATGAATTTTCTATCAAGATGATAATGCATCTTTAAATAGAAATCTGTACAGATACACCCTACTTTTACTCATTTTCATGGATATGAAGAACAGAGATGGCGGAGAAATGCAAAGATTGGTGGAAAGATGTGAGGTGAAATAAGTGGTGGATCTATTTCTCAAAAAAAAAAACCTCAGAATATTTCCATTGGCGTTATACACACCTTTCTTCATATTGCCTTCTTCCTCCAGAACCGCCCTTGCCTTCTGCACGGAGCTGTGACTAATCAAGACTGACTTCCCAGATCCAGTTCGAAACATTGGTGGTTCGTTTCCACGGTCTATGTATTCTTAGAAAAAGGTACGTGTTAATGGAACAGAAAACAAATATACCTGGTTTGCTTTTATTTTTTCTGAACAAAAATTTGAATTGACTGTGCAAAGACACGCTAAGGCGCAACCCAGCAATTAAAATTTTACCTTCTTTCATAGAGCTCCCTTGCTCCATGAGGGTGATTGCCTTATGACTTGAGTTTCTATTTTGGGGTGCAAACTTCTGCATTCCAGCATGGAGCATTGGAGCAATGGCTTCTCCAGTGTCATTATTTACTGATATGCACATATGAAATCAATATTAAACTGAGTGTTAGCTGTGAAAAGCTATTCATACCAACTTTTTTTGTGAAGGAGCTATGAATTGAGAACATTTATTTACCATTTTTTACTGGTTCCTCGCCCTCTAAGACAACGTGGGTTTTCTTTCTAGAATTTTCACTTGCTGTGATAGACCTTCCTGATCCAGTTTTGAACATTGGAGTGGCACAGCCATCATCTGAGTGAGCTTCATCTAACAGATGAAGAACTTTTTGTTAACATGCTACATGCCTCCTTTATCCTTGGTAGACTAATAAAAACACATTTCAATGGCAAAACCACAGTGAGCAACATGTTGAGTGAAACCTACCTTCCAGTTCTTTTGTAATGTTCCTTGGCTCCAGAAGTGCACTTGCTCTCTTAATTGAGCCTTTACTTACTGAAATGGACCTCCCTAACCCAGTTTGAAATAATGGCAAGTGACCATCAGCCCCCAAAAAATTTCCTGTTGGATGACAGTGATTAGTATGGCAAATATCTAAAACGCATCAATAGTAAATATCTTTATTGTTCCAAATTTGACTAGACAGTAACACAGGTTTAAATGAAATGAAAAAAGCCTTTTACAGGAAACTTCAGAAAACCATGTACCTTGCATTGAAACACCCCCCTCTGGTGTAACAGATCTATCATTCATAGTCAGGCCACCACTCATCAAAACAGACGTTGGTGTTTCAGTTTGAAAAGTAGTGGTGGAGACATTAGTATCTCCATGTCCTGAACCCAATAGAAAAATAAGCAAAGCTGATGACCTTGTGCATTATGCAGTAAAAAAATACAAGCCTGCACACAAAGTTTCTTACCACTTCTTTTGGCACATTCTTGATCTAATACTGTCCTTGCCTTTTGAATTGAGGTCTGGCTCACCACAACAGGCCTCCCTAACCCCGTTTGGAACACTAGGAATTCACGGTCAGAATTCAATTTCCTTCACACAGAGAAGAAATCACTAATAACAACAGCTACATTTACATAACTCCAATCTTACCAATATTTTCAGCACCTCCATCCTTCACCACAGAGCTAGATCTTTCACTGATCAAGACTGGTCTTCGCGAACCAGTTTGGAAAATCAGAGATTGGTCAGGCCTACCCAAATCTTCCGTGTTTTCTACTATGGGAGGAAAGTTCATTACAACCAGAAGGCGCACATTTCTCAATAATTAGGTAGAAGTATTTAACTCAAAATTTAACAAGCAGGACAATCTAATCTTATCCTCACCTGTATTATTTTGCTCCAGGACAGCCTTAGCTTTCTGGATAGATGCTACACAGACCGATACAGCTTTACCTGAACCAGTTTGGAACAATGGAAAATTTTCCTTGTCATACACATCTGCCACATCTCCTGAAAGATCAGCCGTTCAAAAAGTAAAGGCATGATTAGAATTTTGTGTAAAATTTTGCTAGATAAAATTATAGAATATTCTGTCAACAGAATAACCTTGTTTTGGATTTGTTTGTCCCTCCAAAACAGTCATTGCATTATCAGTGGAGCTCCTGCTGACTGGGTCTGGCCTAACCAATCCAGTATGGAACATAGACTGTACAGCAATGACAGAAGAATTCTCGGCATTTCCTGAATAATAGATTACAAAGATTCATTATCATGATAGGTTGTCGAGTGCTCCACAGCTCAAACTATCCTAAATTAATTAGAGCCAAATATATGTCACCATGCCCAAAGAAATGAAACATTCTGCGTAATTACACAGAAAGTAAGCAGATGACAAACTTCCTACCTTCTAAAACAGCTCTAGCCTTCTGAATTGAGCCCTTGCTCAGTGAAACCATTTTACCCGATCCGGTTTGGAACATCGGAGACAAACTATCTTTATGTACACCACCTGAATTTCATAAGATGCAAAGACGAATTATACCATTGAACCTCGAGAATGTGTAACTAATCAGAACTTTGTACTTCTACCTATAGTTGAATCATCCAACCTGATCTCCAAGAAGAGAGATTGAAACAAAACTTACCTTTAAATGAAACATTACTTTCTCCCAATCCGCACTCCAAATTAGAACCATCACCAAATGGTTGCCCTGCAATACATACACGTATCAGCCTGGTATGCAAGTCTTGGAGAAAGAGAACAGAAAGACATTGAATTCCATGCTATCAACAAAGCAAGAAATGCAAAACTTCAGAAAAGATAGGCAGCAACTTTTAAGAAAAAGAAAAGTGTGTGGGTATCTTCATCTAGTAGTAGCCCGAGGAAATCATCACAGCAACTAAAGAGGAAAGGGCATGACCAGAAGATTGGAAATAATTCAAATTTATTGCTCCATTTTTCTCTTGTTTGTTTGTAATTCAGTGGACTGCAATGACTTGTTGTCTTCGTTTCTTCTAATATATCTAAGATGTGCGGATATTATGTGTCCCCAAAAGACAAAAGGAGGGCCACAAGACCAATAAATTGTTGTGAGAATGTAACACTTTGAACAAAGCAAACCACAAAACCTCTTACTTCTCTCATTACTTGTCTCCTCCGCGACCTCCCCAACCAATGCCTTGGCCCTCTCTACAGCCCTCTCGCTGACAGCCACTGATCCCCCCAACCCAGTGCAGAACACCGCACCTTTTCCTGAATCCTCGATCGCTTCGGCCATTCGATCAGCAGCAACCAGCTTATCCAAAGCTGCGATTTCCACATCCACAGCAAACAAACATGACACTTAGTACAATGCAGTGGCATAACAAGTTCGTAAATGGGAGGCAAGCACGCGCGTGCCCGCACACGGACGAGTGGAGATGAGATGGGTGGACGAGGCGGCAGTGCGGCACCTTGGTTGAAGAGGTCAGCCATCGACGGGACGCTGCATCCATCGGCGGCGCCGGGGCCTAGGGTTTCGAGGCGAAAGGGGATCAGTAATAATGCGGGGGCTCATTCCACGAACGAATCGTACCTCGACGGGAGAGGGAGAGAGACCGAACCTTCGAGAATCGCATCGCCGGATCGCGCCTCTCCCAGCGCCGTCGCAACCGGCTGCGGATCGGGACGAGGAGGCGGCGCCTCACTGCCCGCCGCCGGTGGCGGCGGCGGCGCGGAAGGCGGCCCGTCGGAGGCGGGTACCCAGACGAGGCTCCCGTCGGGCTTCCCCCACACCTGCCACCTCCTCTGCATCCCGGCGGCACAACCAGAAATCGCTCGCGGCGGCGGCGGCGGCGGCGGCGAGAGGATGAGGAAGAGACGAGCAAAAAAAGAAAAATGAAATGGAGAGGAAAAAAATTCAAATCGGGAGGAGGCGAGGAGGGAAAGGAAAGCGCGGAGCGGAAATGGCGAAGCGGCTGTCGGTGGGTGGGCTGGGCCCGGGTGGATTCGATACGGGCCGGCCCATTAGAGGGGTGGTGACGGCCCATCAACATCCATTTGGCTGGACGCCGCCGCCACCGAGGAGGATTGCTAGGGCGGCACGGAACGGCACGACGCGTCGCGTCTGTTGCGTCAGCGTGAACAGATCAGCCAACCCGCCGACTCGTCTCCTATCACCACCTGTACCGAACTGCCGCCACGTAGATCAGCGGCCATGGTATACACATCAACGCTCAACGCAACAACCAGGTCAAACGCTATATCAACAGTCCAATTTGCACCCTCCGTATTATTAGGCATAACTAAAATTTTAAATTTTAAAACCTATTTTTGTGTTTATTTGATTATTTATTTATCGTAGTTTATTTTTTATCATTTGATTTTTAAGTCATCAGTACACACCATATATAAATGTTGTACTCATAAGTTTTTTTCTTGATAAATATAGGGTGGGTTCGCTACCAGGGATGGGAACTTTGCACAGTGCGTACGGAAAACGGAGCGGCCTATTAACACGTGATTAATTAAGTACTCCCTCCGTCCAAAAAAATGCAAACCCTGGGTTTGCGTGTCCAACTTTGACTGTCCGTTTTATATAAATTTTTTTTATAATTCGTATTTTTATTGTTGTTAGATGATAAAACATGATTAATACTTTGTGCGTGACTTCTCTTTTTAATTTTTTTCATTATTTTTTTAAATAAGACGGACGGTCAAACATTGGGCACGGAAACCAGGGTTTGTCTTTTTTCGGGACGGAGGGAGTATTTGCTAATTTTTTTTAAAAAATGGATTAATTTGATTTTTAAGTAACTTTCGTATATAAACTTTTTGCAAAAAACACACCGTTTAGCAGTTTGAAAAACGTGCGTATAGAAAACGAGAAAGATGGGATGGGAAAAGTGGCATCCGAACACACCCATAGTCTTATAATCAACTGTAGACGAACGAAACGTAATGGTTTTCCCCATTACACGGAAAACATACAACACCACAAATACCTATTATACGCGCACACAGTCACAAAAGTATACCCTTTTACACACACTCATTTTTCTTTTTAGAAAAAAGAACATACTCCCTTCGTTCTGAATATAAGAGCTTATCTAGATTCATAATACTGTAAAATATCTTGTTCAATTTTAGATTTAACTGCGATGCATTCGGAGTTGGAATTTTTCAAGGATGAATCGACAGACCATCCATCCAAGTTGTAAGTTGTATTTAGTTAATGAAAAAAATTGAAAATTTATGTGTAGAAAAGTTTTGAATGTGATGTGATGTGATGAAAAGTTGAAAGTTTGGGTAGTTAAGGTGTACTAAACACGACCAGCCGTAAGTTTCAAAAATTTCCAGCAGGAGAATTCGTAATGAAATTCGATTATCGAAACGGGGACGTGTTGTCACCGACACGAGGACGCGAACGCGAGAGGGAGATGCCGTGACAGGACGCGGTTGCGGGTGCCCGTGGCACAACTCGTGTGTTGACCCGCCTCGCCTCGCCTGCCACCACCACCACCACCGCCACCGCCAGCGAGCTGGATGAGCCAGCAGCCGCCCCCGCCCGCGGTTGCTTCCCCTCCCCACCACGTCAAAACCCAACCCCAACCATGATGCTCCTGCGCCACCACCACCACCCCCACAGCGGCGGCGCCACCACCACCACCAGCAGCGGCGGCGGCTGTGGCGGCTGTTAGAGAGGAGGGCACACACCACCGACACCGACACGCTCGCCATGCCACCAAGCGAGGCGGCGGCGTGAGGCGACGCAGATCTGAACGGAGGAGGAATAGGGAGAAGGGAGGAGGAGGGGAGGGAGAGGAGTTGGAAGAGTTGGAGGAGGAGGAGATCTCTTTCTTGTTCCCGCTCGATGGAGCGGGGGGAGGGGAGGAGGGGAGATTGCTCCGTGCAAGTGAGGTGAGCTGGGATTTTCTTGACTTGTTTTTTTTATTCTTTTTTTCTCTCGTGATGAATCTCTGAGCATTGCTGAGAGCGGCGCTGCTTGTGGTTGTTGTGGAGTAGTTGCGGCATGGAATCGATGCATGCTTGTGTGCTTACTTTTTATCGGTAGTAATTCTTGTTATGAACATGTTGAAAGTAGAGTAAGGCTATCTGTTTGTCCGTCTAATTCGTTTGAAGAATGTTTTTGTTTCCCTTTCGTCAAGTTTATTATTAGTTGGGAATTATAGCTGGATGAGATTTCAGGACGGCGTCTAGTAGCTTTCATGTGTTAAATCGGGTGGAATAGTGACACCCTTGAAATTGAAATTGAGTGGGAAATCTTCTGTGTTCTTGGCGGTGCACGTGCTGTTGCTTGTGGAATGCCATCGTGGCGCAACATGAAAAAGAAAAGAAGTATTTTACTCTTAGGGCCGCTTACCGTTGATTGCTGATAGCCTCCTTGATTTTTGGACAAATGAAAAGGATTCCGCTTTTGGTTTGTTGTTTTTCATAATTTCAATTGCATGCTGTTTCGATTTGTGTCTTGCAATGTTCAGCTTTGTGAAATTATTGAGTTACCTCATTGGGTCAGGAAGAAGAGAACGCGAAGGAAAAGCGATGGCCCTGATTCAATCGCTGAAACCATCAAGTGGTGGAAGGAGCAAAACCAGAAGCTCCAGGAGGAGAATAGCTCCAGGAAAGCGCCAGCCAAGGGGTCCAAGAAAGGGTGCATGGCTGGGAAAGGAGGTCCGGAAAATTCAAATTGTGCTTACCGCGGTGTCAGGCAACGGACATGGGGTAAGTGGGTGGCTGAGATCCGTGAACCAAACCGTGGAAGGCGCCTATGGCTAGGATCATTTCCTACTGCGCTGGAGGCTGCGCATGCATACGATGAGGCGGCAAGGGCAATGTATGGTCCCACAGCACGTGTCAATTTTGCAGATAATTCCACAGATGCCAACTCTGGCTGCACATCAGCACCTTCATTGATGATGTCTAATGGGCCGGCCACTATACCTTCTGATGAGAAGGATGAGCTGGAATCTCCTCCTTTCATCGTGGCTAATGGGCCAGCTGTGTTGTATCGGCCTGATAAGAAGGATGTGTTGGAACGTGTAGTCCCTGAGGTGCAGGATGTTAAAACAGAAGGGAGCAATGGCTTGAAACGTGTTTGTCAGGAGCGGAAGACTATGGAGGTATGTGAATCAGAAGGGATCGTTTTACACAAAGAAGTGAACATAAGTTATGATTATTTCAATGTCCATGAAGTTGTTGAGATGATAATTGTTGAATTAAGTGCTGATCAGAAAACGGAAGTACATGAAGAGTACCAAGAGGGAGATGATGGGTTTAGCCTTTTCTCCTATTAGAGTAGTAGTCATGCTGCGGGTCAATAGGAATATTTCATTCTAGCTGCTAGGGGATACTTCAAATATCTGCAACCTGAAGCTTTGTAGTCATTTACGGTTTTCGTCTTACTGGGTAATAGCTTTATATATACTATAAGCCAACTGGTACAAGAAGTTGTACTGTGTGTTGAGTGCACTGTGGTAAAAATGAATCTATATTTAATGAGCTTACTCTGTCAATATTTTTGCTTATTTTAGTGTGGTTAAACTCAGGTTAGATATTCAAAACGAGTGGCAGATACTTCAAGGACTTTAGGATCGAATTAAATTCTCAAACAGGTATATTAGGAAGTTTATTTCTGCATGCATAAAAGTATGACAAACTATGATAGTACAATTTTGCATGCATATGGAATTTTAAATACTTAAACATACTACTATCGCATTATAGCGCTCTATGGTCATTCCAAGTACCAAAAGATACATCATGGAGATTTCATAAGGGGAAGTTGCAGACATTCTCTGAATTCAAGCCTCCTTGTTTCACTGTGAAAGGTCTTCTGTTTGTTAGGCCAGTAGGTCAGCCAAATCCAGCCTCTAATCTCCCAGTCCATGGTCTTCCCTAATGCTGCACCACAGATCTTCCACCAGACGCTGTCTCCATATTCATCACGTGCGAAAATGACACCACCCTTCTTCGTGAATGGGCGATACACGGTCGAGTACCTGTCACGAAACCAGGCCCGTGGCTGAAGCAGGGAGAGCTTGGAAGGCTTTGAAGAATAAACCTCCCTTCCGTTTACACCATCATGGAGAAACCAGTTCAAGGTTGTAGTGTTTCCATGCACAGACTGTTCAAATTTCCAGGGTTTCATGGTCAGTGTGAGGCTTTCGCTGACCGATGCCTTTAGTCCAAATGTGTTTGGGGGGTCGAATGAACCTTCAATGCCCTTCTCAAGGCCAAACTCATGCGTGGGGTTGTCGGAGGACTTGCTGACTGAAACCGACAGGACATCTGATTGTTGCATAGGTGTGATTTGCAGCATAACACGTGATGGAAAGTGCTTCTCCTCAGAGCCATGTCCACGTTCAGTCATGAGGATCTCGGAGACCAAAGAGTCCACATCACACCTGAGATGAATCCACTGTAAGTGCTGCTCTTGGTTTTAGATGATACACGTATGGTTGTTTTTTTTTCCTTGTGCAGTTAATTGTAACTTTGAAACAATTCAGTTTGTAGATAGACTGCTTTTCAAGGTCTAGAAAACTCTGATTTAACTACCTAAATTGAGTTCTTCTGCAGCTGGTATACAGGGAGAAGCATGTTACCGAACTATGCATAATTGCTTGCTCAATGTTACCTTACTGTAGGCACCAACCAAATTATTTGCTAGTTAAACCTTTAGCTTTTTTACCAAACATATGCAGCTACGCTTTGCATGCCGCGAACTTAATTGGTTCCCCCGACTGATACTACTGTCACCTCAGGATGAGTAGGTTTTTTATTTTCACCTAAATTAGTAAGTGTGTATACAGTTCATATGAGATAGAATCAAATCCTTGAATAAATTACTGACCTTATGTTGTCCACCTTTATCTCGACATCAATCCAGTTGTCCCTTCTGATTGTTTTGTAGGCGAGCTGAATCACACCTTCAAGTTGCTGATAAGTAAGCGAGAAGAGAAGGCGCTCATCCTGTGTTGGCACTGCAGGATCTTCCATGCTCATGGCAATGAGTGGGCAGTATAGCTGGACCTTCCAGAGCCCACTTGCTGAAAGAGCATATGAGAACAGTGGCGATGGCACCCCAAATGAATGGTGTGAGGATCGTTGCTCAACAATCCAGTTAGTCACTGCAAGATTCATTGTCTGCATCCATTGGTCCTCAAGGTTTGCTCCCAACATTCTGACAAAGGTCTTTGCAGCATCTTTGCACTTTGGCCCAGTCAGCTGAGTCCTCAGGGATTCGAGGCATCGACAGCGAAGAGCATGGGGAGCCTCATAGATGCAAACTAGGAAGGCCAGGGACAAGAAAACTATGTTAAACACGTCCTTTAGATTGCCATGAATCTGTGCCCTGGGAAACTGAAAGGACAGCTTTTTGTTTGGTCCGGATCTCAGCACCCAGTCCACAATGTCAACAAACAACTCTAACATCTCTTGTTCGTCTAGAGACTGCTGGGTGTATGATTTCAGGTGGACTGGTTTTGACGTCCACAGAGAAATTGGCACACGGTAATTTGCAAAGATGGAGAAGGTGACAAAGGAGGGCTGGGTGGGAGGGGTTTTGACAACTGATAGGTTCACCGATGGCTGTGATGATTCTGATGCTGATGGTGTGGGGCAGATGCAAAGGGACATGGCGTTGGAGCGCCATTGGGAGAACGGAGGCAGGTTGGTGATCCAACCCCATACATCAAGAGGTAAGCTGTGAGCCATTACGTTGTTGAAAACTTGAGCTTGTTTTGCAATGTGGGAGTATCCCAGTATTGGTGTGGTTTTATAGATGGAAGAGATGATGGTTCCGCAGATAAAATTTTGGCTCATCCATGACTGAGTCTAATGAAGCACGGCATAATTTTTGGTAAAGCGGATTCTTGGTTGTTAGAAGAGGAAATCAAGTCATTGAGCTGAGGAATCTTTGTTGTTAATTGGAGTTTGAAGAATCTTCATTTGTGCTTTGCACAGGTGCTAAAGCCAAAAGTTAACTGCTATACGGTAATATGATATATCAAACCCAAGTTGGTTGGCTAATGTTGTAGTGAAGAGAATATAACGTGGCTCTAAACAGGAAAGCTGGAAAGAACGATATGGTTGGGTGGAATGGATTAGTTTGGATGGATTCTGGATAACTCGGTTCAATAAGGGCCTAACGACACCAAATTTGTGACTTGAAGGTTAGCTTGTGTGTCGACTGGGAATTGGAACCTGATGCATCTCACTCTTTGCTTCCGTTCCGTCAAGCTTCAAGATTTACCTCTCAATCGAGTATTGCTTTATACTTGTCTCAGTTGTCTGATCTTATTGAGAATTGTAGGATCCAAGCTCGTGCATCTCGGAGCCAGCATTTGGCAACAGGAAAAATGGCTCTAATGAACCCAGAAATGCAGAAAAGCGGTTCGCGTCATGCCCTGTTTCTTTTAGCTTGGGATTATTATAATCCAGATTATTGGGAGTAAGCTGAAAGAATCAAACAACTTATTGAAGTAGCTTATTATAATCTGGAGCCCAGCTTATTATAATCTGATAAGCTCATTTAGGTGAGCTTTTTCTAGATTATTGGGTGAAAAATTACCCACCATGCCACCCCACTTCCTCATTATACTTGCAAACTCAATAATCTAGGCTCTAATAATCTAGGAAAGAAACAACTAACAGCTTATTCTACTATAGATTATAACAATCTAGTTTATAGTAATCTGACTCAATAATCTAGATTATAATAATTTCAAGCCGAGAGAAACAGGGCCTATAGTTAGAGAGAATCCTCCACCTGAATTTCGTGTACTACCTGCCTCTGAAATCTCGTACACGCAGCTTGTCCTTCAAGCTCGAGCAAAACCTTTGCTCCTGTGCTAGTACTAGGCAGTTAGGCAGACCTGCAGCTGCAGGTTAGGATATGAGAGGTTAGGCTCATATTCGTTGCTTAGCATCGTTGCACTGCATTCCACACCAACACACGAACACTGCATTGTTCCACAGTCCAGATTCCCCACGAACTGATCTGCCTCTGACTAGTACACGGCGCAAAGGAGAGTTCAGCACCGCCAACAGTAGCAGTAATTCACTGGATTACTGGCGAAATTGTTGCAGCTATTATTCCCGCCTGCTCCCAGCAAGCAGAACCTGAAAAGTTGCTTCAAAAAAAAAAAAATCAAAAATTATACCAGCTTCCAAGCCTCCCATATGTACTGCTATCACCAGCTAAAGTTTGTTCATTCGAACTTCTCTAAGTAACTAGTGTCCTGTAGACAGTTCAGTTTGCTCCGCTACAATCAGGTGACAACCAACAACACCTATCTTCAGTGAGAAACAACAACGGACAGAGTTAACGCATACCAGAACTCGCTACGGTGTTGTTCTAAAATGTAAAAACCGTATGACTGGGATGCACACAGAATGGATGGGCCGTCAGGCGTCAGTGCTCAGCAATGAGCGGCAATATTTCTCTTGAGAGAAGGTAATACTGTGAGTCGGGGTTGGGGACTGGTGCTGTACAAAACCGGCCCGGGGGTTCATCTGCACTTCTGCAATCCTGTCAAATGGCAACGGCGCATGCGAAAGCTCTCTTCCCGAATGCCTTGGAACCAGAGATGGACCAGCCTTGGCCCTCCTTGTAAACCTCAACCTGTGAAATCAAAAACAAAACAAAATAAAACGAGAGAAGGATGTGAGAGTTCGGCGAGTTGAAGCAACAGCAATGGATGATGGAGAGAGTGATCTTGGGAAAGAACTCACAGTTTCAACGTATTCTTCACTGCTTTGGATCCCACCAATGAGGTATGCGTTGCCGTCCACTGTAACCGCACATCCGTGTGCTCTTGGGACGCTGAGTGGGCTCCCCCTTCTCCATGAGTTGGCACGGGTGTCAAAAATCTCTACGCTGGAAAACGTTGTATTTCTATTCAGGCCACCCAGAGCATGTCTGAAAATGAAGTTCCCATGTTGGATGTTAAGTCGTATATTATCAGGTTTATATCGAGACGTCAAATAAAAGATAGTGATATAAGGCTAATAGTAGCATCTAACTGCCAGGTGGAATCTGTGTGTGTGTGTTTTTTCGAAATCACATGATCTCTCTGTTGATTACACACACAGATAAAGCGAGAGAAACTCACAGTGAATCCCCCAAGACAACTACTGAATGGGATCCTCTTCTTGTCCGCATACGTGGAAGTTGGGTCCAGAAGCCTTCCCTTGGATCATACCTTTCTGCTGACCTGTGCATATGAGGATCAATCATTCAATAGGAAGGTCTCAGAATCAAAATCAAGTAAAGCATGGAGAGAATGGTGAGGGTGGATCGTAACTGTAAGTACATGTTGCCATCATAACCACCAATTACATAGAGAACGCCATTTAATTCAGCCGCAGCAGGAGCACATCGCTGGAACAATAAAATACATGTAGGTGAGGTGGGTATATTGGTCAAAAATAAAAATACATTAAAAATATGGGATAATATTTCATGCAAGGTGAACTGGAAAGTTACAATGTATATGCCTCATAAATCCCATGAAATTACATGAATTGCAATTTGCATTCCATAATTTGAAATAGCCTGAATTTGAAAAATATTTATTGCCTATTCAAGTGCTTGGATACTAATTTTGGTGAGAAACCTCAAAACGACACGTTTTATGGGAAGTAAAACGGCACTGGATACTAATGAGGAAGTAAATCAACTTGAAGAGTTCAAATTTATTCTAAAATAAATCAACTTCTACCTTCTTATACTTACCACTAATCCGCAAAATGAGAAATTTTATTACTTTAATACCCTTACCTACCAATTATTCAATACAATATTCACATTAATTAAGGGCATCGTGGTCTTTTGTTTCTCTTCTTAAAAACTCCTTGAGAAGCTAGGGTTTGAGTTATTTAGGGATAGAGGAAGAGTATGCTCTATCCCTAAGTATAAAGTATTTTGATTAGATGTGACGTATTCTAGTACTATAAAGTTAGACATGAACATGTCTAGATTTGTAGTTCTAGCAGTATTTTGAATGGATTTACCTCGTGTACACAATGAATATGAATTATTTGCTCATTGGCAATTCGGAGATGTAAACCATTTTTTTTATTACAAAACTTCCTTGCTGGTAATAAAAGATGAGAGATACGCTTAATTGAATAATTGCTCGCATGGTATATATTTGTTTAGATTGGAACACTACATTCACGTCCTGTGAATACGTCATTTGGTATACTCCCGTGACATATTCTCGTTCTCAATAAAATCCTATTGTAAACCTATTGGGTCGCCACTATTGCTTCTCCGCGCGCTACTCCATCGAGTGCTCGAGGCTAGTGCTAGGGAAAATACTGTAGAAGGATTTTGAGGACTTTACAGCCCGACAAAAAGTTTGACAAAGTTGACGGCTGACATGAAATAAAGTTGACAGGTCTATGTTTTCTTTATTAACAGTGTATTGTGGGTGTGTTTAGTTTCCTCAGAAAAGTTGGAAGTTTGAAGAAAGTTGAGATTTTGGAAAAAAAAGTTGAAAGTTTATGTGTGTAAGAAATTTTTTGATATAATATGATGTGATGGAAAGTTGGGAACATGGGGAAATTAAACACGGCCTGATATGATGAGGGCATCGTGCTTACGAGTGCGATGTCTCAGTTTTTTTTTTAAGGATATGGTTATTCAATTTTTTATCGTGGGATGGTTAAGATTTTTTTTTTATTCGTTGGATGTATGAGAATGGATGAAATAAAAATAATAAATATTAATAACAAAATATGTTAATTATCACTAATTGAACCCTAATCTATACTAATAAATAACAACATTGACCAGTTATATCTAATCAAACATTAATAATGACATGTTAATTATTACTCCCTCTGTTTTACAATGTACGTAGTAAGACTTTCTAGCATTGTCCACATTTATAGAAGTTAATGAATCTAGACATACATATATATCTAGATTCATTAACATCTATATGAATATGAGCAATGTTAGAAAGTCTTACATTGTGAAACGGATGGAGTAATTAACAACCAAATATATTAATTATTGCTAATCGATTAATTTGAACATATACACTCATCCAGCACCTTTGTGAAATATTCCCTTTTCCGACCACCCTATCCATCATTGCACATCAACCAAACATGCATAAAAGTTCCATCAACATTTTTTATCCCAAAATATCCTTTCAACCAAACACACATTATCGAAGACACCACGTTAAGAAACTAGCCTCGAGAGTGTATATCTCTTTGACAAAGGGACATAGGCTTCAGCTTGAAAATTAACCTAGTGAGCGGTAATAATAGTCCAGAAGTGTTATTGCCTTTTTTAAAAAAAATAAATAAAAATTCGATCTGGTGAGAATATAACGATCTGTCGATCTCCTATGAAATTTGTACGAAATTCATCTCGTTGAATTGTTCACAATGCGCACCGACAAACCAACTTGATCTGTGAGTGTCAAGTGTCAACTTCGAACGATAATTAACAGCCAGTACCGCGCGTAAATGCAAAGCAAACGGGAGTGAGCCCTACAGACTAGCGTGTTTCGCGAATTTGGAAGAACACGGCGGTCAGTGATCACGAACCGCATCTATCGTAGACAGATAACGGATTTACCCAAAAACGGCATGAGTCGATCAGAGCCCCTGTGCACATGCCCGTGTCCCGTCTGAGGCCGTGAGTGAGTGAGACCTGTCAGGATGCCTCTACGACGAGGTGGTGGCTGGGTGCATTCACAGTCAGTAGCTCACCCACGAAAGCTACGGCCCAACTAATCGTCAAAATTGTCATCGGTTGTATTAGCTGACTGTATTGATCGTCGTCGTCGTCGTCTCAACATTAGAAAGAACTGATGTAAGTAGGCGTGCAGCTAAGCGAAAACTTCACATGGTTCTTCATACCGTTCGAGTATACAGCTAGGCCGGAACCGGAAGAACCATGTGTGAAGTTCTTTACATGGCAGCTAAGCCGGCTTAGCCGAAAACTTCTGGTTGGATGCTATACTAAGTTTGCCATCATTTTCTATACTTTTGTTTCATACTTGTATAAATTTTAGCTAATAAAAAAAGGTGAGTCACACCTTTACTAGTAAAAATAGGATTGCGCCACACTTTTTTGAACAGTTGACATTTTGGATTAAAAAACGAGAAAGAATCTTGTCATAAGAGTGACTATGAAACAAACAAGAGCTAAAAAGCTCTAATTGGAGCTTTTTGTAGCTGTACCTTCTCCCGAAACTTTTAAGAGCAAGTTTTATAGTGAGGTGGTTGTCACCTTTAATTTTATCTATTTTATCAACTAATTAATCAAGATGTAGCATATAGAAAAGTTATTGTAAAAAATCATATTAATCCATTTTTTAAGTTATTTTCTAGCTAATGCTTAATAATCATATGGTAATAAATAGCCTTGTTTTCCGTGTCCAGAGAAAAGGTTTCCAACCTCTCCAACCGAACGTGGACTAAGGTGGTGTTCTTTTCTCCTGAAGATGAAGATTAAGTTTTTTACGCAAAACGAGGTGGTATTAATGTATGATTGATTGAGTTTTAATTATTATAAACTTAAAAGATAGACTAATATGATATTTTAGAGCAACTTTTATATAGAAAGTTTTTGTGTGAAACCTACCGTTTAGCAGCTTGAAAAACGTGCCACGAAAATCTTAATTTTCATCCAACTCTTGGAAAAAAAACAGGACCTAAACCCTGTTTGGGAGCTCTGCTAGCTGCAACCTCCGATAATCAGTTGCTATGTAATCCAGAAAATTATAGCTAGGTAACCTGGTTTCACCCGTTGACTACCCAGCAAATTGCTTAATTTTGAGCTCCTTCCTCTATTAAAGAGAAAATCTTAGGGTCTATTCTTTTCTCCAATAAAAATTGGATAAAATTTTGAATACTCGTGACACGCTTTTCAAACAGTCAAACGGTACGTTTCGTATGAAAACTTTCTATATGAAAGTTACTATAAAATACCAAATTAATCTATTTTTTAGTTTGTAATGATTAAAACTCAATTAATCATACGTAAATACCAACTTATTTTGAATAAAACTTAATTTTTTTTCTGGAGAAAAGAACACCGCCTTACAGCTCCCGGAAAGGCACAGGTGAGCTGACGAAATCTTCAGTTATCACGGGAATGACAATTCCGTTCCTGGGCCTGTTTTGAAATCGCGTGGCAATGACACTCACTTCTTGCTGGTGGTCTGGGTTGTATTTGGGCTTGAAGTCGTGGCCCAATTCTTAAGAAACAAAACTGCACAAGTCTGGGCTCGGATTTCACTAACGTCTAATGGCGGCCCAGTGAGTCTACGTATCAAAAACTCTCGAATTTACTAATCAGCTACGTCATGCACAGCTAACGGTTGGAGTCCGAATCTTAAAGTTGGAAATGGGAAAGCACATGTTAGGTGCACCCACCGCGATGGACAGGGAAGGCGCCCACGTGGACCCCGGGCCCACGTGACGCACACGTGTCAGTCCGTGGCGCGACGGATCCGATCGGGCACGGTGTTTTCCTTCCCACGTGTGGACAAACGTACGTGCGTGGCCGTGCCTACGAACGTACCGTTCTTCGTACGCGCGTACACGAGCATGTTTTAAACTCGCAACTTGCCGATCGATCTCTCGCACAGCTCAAACACAGTAATGCCGCGATCGAGCTAGGAATCTACTCGCAGTGGATCCACATGAGTAACCATAACTTAACAATACTATAATTAGATTCCGTTCTACTCCCTCCGTTTCAAGTTATAAGATGCTTTGACTTCAGTCAGTCAAAGTCAAATCGTTTTAAATTTGATTAAGTTTATAAACAAGTATAGTAGTATTTATAATACTAAATTAATTTCATCAAATAAATAATTGAATATATTTCATAATAACTTTGTCTTGGGTTGAAAATGTTACTACTTTTTTCTACAAAATTTAGTTAAACTTAAAGCACATTTGACTTTAACCAAAGTTAAAACGTCTTATAACCTGAAACAAGGGGTAGTATATTGTAAACATTAACTCTCATTTATTTTTCCGTTAGCATATTTCCAAAGTTTAATTAAACGATATAATTTTAAAAAGTTTATATAAAGTTTTTTTTAAAAAATGAATGAACATTTTTTAAGTTATAAATAGTTAATAATTAATTAATTATAGGTCAATTGCTTGCTTTGGTTTCCGTGCCGCATAAAAGCTCAGTTCCTACGCAGAAAGGCAGCATGTGGAACACCTTATTTTTTACAATAAAATTCACTGTATTTATATATACACATATTCTAATATATGAATACTTTCCATTTCAAAAAGTTTTTTTAATCATGTATAGTCCATTTTTAAGTAATTCTTTTTTGCGCACAAACTTAGATGTACACAACCATGTTTATAAATACCAAGATTATATTAATTTATACCTAGTAAGGGGTGTCATACATTTATATATGAAGTTGAGCCATAATAGTTCTTCTCCTAGCTTAATTCGCCCTGCCTCTACTTGCATGGATGGAACAATTATGCAGGTCGTCGGCTGTGGCCGATCTGTCGAGCTAAATTGTAAAGCTAGCGATCGAGCAATGCAAACTTGTCATGCAACGCAATCTAGCTGAAACACGGTGGCAACAAGCATCAACGCGTGCAATGCGTTGACCGCACTGATGATCTAAGCCAGAGAGCTACTACTCTACCTGCACAATAATTTTTGTCACAGCTTGGCTTGTCGTTGCGTTCAGCTCGACTAATCACTCGATTAGTTCAGCGTATGGTAGCACGTCGAATTAACATACTAACTAATCATCATCTCAAAAGCTAGGTAGCCATTATATATACAATCCATCAGAAGTAACAACACTATAGCTTTCTTAGCTTGTAGGCTAGCATATGGTCTGTTCCATATTCACCTTAATTCTACTACGAAAAAAAATTTAAGATGTTGCACGGCCAGGTTCATATGTTAATTAACTTATATAGATGAAGGCACCAAACAACTAATCAATGGAGGCCCTTAAACAAATCCATGCTACCTAAACTCCTATATATCCAATTGAGCATTCACACTCGTAGTATAATCGGCTAGCTAGCTTGCAGCACTCATGCATGCATGCATGCAATGGAAGCACACTCATCAGAGGGTAGCATGGCATAGCATATTAGCATACAACCAAGGTACAGCAAGGCAGCATGGCTGTGTCCATGATGCTCGAATCATTGCAGCCAGCAGAAGAAAAAAAAAAGAAAAAAACACAGCACAATTAACTAATTAAGGCACTAGCTGCTAATCTTGAAAAAAGGAAAAAAACATTAGAACATGGGTTAGTACTTAGTAGAACCCAGCATCTCTCCATGATTAGACAAACCTAATTGTTGTTTAGGATCTAGATAAGGTCATGGCACACATGACTGATGAGTAGTAGTGAGGTGAGGTGAGGTGATCTCACCAAACGGTGAAGTGATGAAAACCCTAGTGTTAATGGTGTTAAGTCTCTCTGATTCTCTCTCTCTCTCTCTCTCTATGTCTTCTTTTAGGCCGTGTTTAGTTCCCAATTTTTTTCCCTAAAAACATCACATCGAATCTTTGAACACGTGTATAGAGTATTAAATATAGATAAAATGAAAAACTAATTGTACAGTTTGCATGGAAATCGCGATACGAATCTTTTGAGCCTAATTAGTCCATAATTAGCTATAAGTTTTACAGTAACCCACATGTGCTAATGATGGATTAATTAGACTTAATAAATTCGTCTCACGGTTTCCAAGCGAGTTATGAAATTAGTTTTTTCATTCGTGTCCCGGAAACCCCTTTCGACATCCGGTTAAATGCCCGATGTGATACTAAAATTTTCTTTTCGCGAACTAAACAAGTCTTTTAATTTGTCATTTTGTCTCTCCTATATATACAATCCATGGCCAACCTCACCGAGCTCAACACAGTGAAGAGAAGAGAAGAGAAGCTAAGCTCTAGTAGGTAGGTAGGTGGTTAGCTCGATGCCAAGTGTTCGACCGAGGAGCGAAGAAGAAATGGGGAACAACCTGAGATGCTGCCTGGCGTGCGTGCTGCCGTGCGGCGCGCTGGACCTGGTCCGGATCGTGCACCTCAGCGCGCGCGTCGACGAGTACGGCCGCGCCGTGTCGCCGGCGAGGTGCTGGCGGCGCACCCCAACCACGTTGAGCCGGCCGTGCTCGTCGCAGCAGGGGGCGGGCGGGCGGATACTCATCGTGTCGCCGGAGTCGGAGCTGGAGCGCGGCGAGATCTACTTCCTCATCCGCGCGCCTCCGTCCCGACGCCAAGAGGAGGACGAGCGCCGCGCCGCCGCGCGCGGCGCGGCCGCGGGCACCACGTCCGAAGCAAGTCGGAGGGCAGCGCCGTCGCGACGCCGATCGGTTGGGCAGGCGTCGCCGGAGACGACAAGGATGATGAGGCGCAGAAGCAGCAGCAGCACCAACAACACCGGCGGCGCATGAGCACCGGCAGCCATGCCTCGCCGTGGCAGCCGCACCTCTCGTGCATCACCGAGGACCCCTGAGCTAGCTTTCGTTTTTTTTCTTCTTCTCTGAATTCACATGGTTTTTTTGCCTGGTGTGTAAATTTCCTCTGGTGCCCGGTAAATATTTTTGTTCAGTTTTTTGTGTTGTGGTGTGCCGATTTTACATTCTGAAATCAACAACTGTGTATAATTTTCGAAGCACAAAGCGACTTCCATTCTATCTTCTTGTATCTTCGAACAACATTTTGCAACTTCTTTTTAAAGTTCATTTGGGTTTACCAAAGCGAACGAACTTGTCAACAAAATTAAACAAGTCGGCAGCTCTGTTGATGCGAAATAATGAAAATTAAACCACTTGCAAGTTATATATATGAACTCATGAAGTGAGGTTTGGTGTCATGTGGATTCTCCCACCCCCCCCCCCCCCCCCCCCGCCCCCCCTTTTTTTTCTTTTGTACAGGAAAAAAAAGATGAAGAAGAAACAGCAACAAACACCCATCGGTTTCGATGATACCACGGCAGCAGACAATGCTAGATGATGGACGCTGGTGAGATTCCGGCAATGATTTGGGCACTAATCATGAATATGCATGTTAAGTACTTCTGATCACGCGAGCTCTGCATCTGATCGTCGTCCTCACGCTCGATTGTCTTGATTCCTGCGGTCCAATTTAATTTCGGGGCCTACTATATTGAAGGGCCCAGTTCCGGACCGTTACACGTTGTAGCGGTAAAGTTCAGTTAATATCCCTCCACTATGAGTTGACTTTCATTCACATCCTTAGACCACAAAACTTAATACAGACCATCTCTTAGCTGCTAAAACCATTGTAACTCCACCCTTACATATGCGGCTAAGTGGACGTTTTGCTTTTCCGGTTCACAAGCGCCACGAAGACAGGGGGCCGTAATACGCGACTAGTCACACGCACCCCAGACGCGCGATCAGTAGTAGTACTAGTACTAGTCAGTACTAGTAGTAGTACTACTATTCTAGAGTACTATTACTACACTATTATTGTTATACTACTACTAGTATTACTACTATATATATATATATATATATATATATATATATATATATATATATATATATATATATATTATATGTATGTAATTTGTTTGGTGCTCATGGTGCCGCACCATTGTTTGAAATTGAGTATATACCAATTTAAATGAGTATGAACTTTTTCAAATATTTAGATATTAACATTAACTACTTTACTAAACTAGTTCAAGCAAGTTTTGAACTGAATTTGAACTTGTTTTGTTATATTTTGATTCTAGATATATAGCATCCAAACATATAATTAGTTAGGTATGTAATCTGGATTGTGAAATAAAGTTAAATTTAAGTTGTTTGTTGATAGGTATAAGTATGAATCGAATTCTTATAACTAGGTCTATACTCACAATTTGAAAATTTTGAAAATTTAATTGATTTTGTGCATTGTGATACCATGGTGCCCGGGCACCCATGGTGCCCCCACATGAGTGTCCTATATATATATATATATATACATATATATATATATATATTAGTAAATTTTGTTTGGTGCTCCATGGTGCCCGGGCTCCATGATTCAAATTGAGTATATACTCAATTCAAAATGAGTATGAAATTTTTTTAAATGTTTAGGGTATTAACATTAACTACTTTACTAACCAGTTCAAAAACAAGTTTGAACTAAATTAAACATGTTTTTGTAGATTTTGATTCTAGGTATATAGCATCCAAACATATATTAGTTAGGTATGTAATATTGTATTGTGAAATAAAGTTAAATTTGAGTTGTTTGTTGGCTAGGTATAGGTATGAATCGAGTTCTTACAACTAGGTATACTACTCATATTTGAAAATTTTAAAAATTTTGAAACGAATTTGTGTTATTTCATACCATGGTGCCCAGGCACCTGGTGCCATATGGTGTCCTATATATATACACACACACACATATATATATATATATATATATACTATATTATTATATGATGACCATTATATACACCCGGGAGTACATACACCCTCTCCATATTGGATTATCCAATGGGTACATGGTGAGTCAGATTTTTTTAAAAAGGTATTTTATTTTCTTTTAGTTTTGTTACAACCGACTGACCGAGTGCATGTGTGTTTCAAAATTTAAATGCACGTAACTATACTCAGAACACGTGGAGCTTATCTTCTTCATCAAAATGATTAGAAAAGAGAGCATACGTTTTTAAGTGCATACTTAATCCTTTTTCTTCACAAAGTAGTGGTATATATAGTACCTGTATACACTATCTACTTTGTAATTACGGGCAGTATATGTCTCATTGGAGCAGTCTACTTTGCTCTCTTTAATCACGTCAAGCATATGTTTGGATTATACAGTATTTTTCCTAAAAGTATATACTGTTTTTTAAGTATCCAGTATATACTAAATTGATACGTTAAGGAGTATATACTTTTTCTCAAGTATTCAGTATATACTTAAATCGATCGGTTGAGTATGTACTGCTTTCTTGCTTGCTCAGTATATACTGCATATACTAGGGACTACTACTTGTTTGTTCGATCAGTATCTGCATATATTTTTTTTTTGTCAGTATATATACTGCATATACTACTTCTTGTTATTCGATCAGTATCTTCAAGGAAACCGGTATGTCCGGTATATACTGATCCCTGATTAGTTTCAGCATATACTTTTTTATGGAGGATCCGGTATATACTAGAATACTAGATGTACAAGTACATACAATTTTTAAACTGCAGTAGCAGTATACGTATGTACTCTTTTTTTAAAACTTAGTAACAGTATATACCTTTTTTTAACTTAGTACCAGTATATACTTTCTAATACCAGTATATATTTTTTATGAGTATATATATATTGTTCTTTAGAGCAGTATATACCCTTTTGTTTAACTTAGTACCGGTATACACTTTCTCATACCAAGTATATATTTTTTATGGGTATATGCTGTTCTTTAGAGCATTATATTGCTAATACCTTTCATTGAGAGTATGGTATATGGCATTTTTTCCATGAATAGAATATGTACTTTTTTCCAAGTAAAATAGTACATACCATTTTTTCTTAGAGAAGAGTGTGTACATTTGGGACGTGTCGGGTTGCTAACTATGAATAAATTGTATCATTCAATGATATAGAAGTGTTACCGTACCAAAGATTCACAAACTGGATCACTGGTAAAGTATCGGGTTGTTGCATTATGAATAAAAAAAATACCCTAGAAGGGCACTGAATTCTGAATGGACAGACCAAAGAAGAAAAACAATGCAAGACTTTCGGAAACCAAAATATGCATGGAGACTAAAAAAACATAACGGGATCACCCTCGATGTAAGTCTCATCGAAGAATCTCTGCATCCCCGCTAACAGATCGGTTAGCATCAATGGGATCACGCCGACCGCGTGCCAGAGAAGGGGCCAAGAATGTGTCTTCCTTGATCAACACACCGTCAACTAGGAATCACGGGTTCGATGCCAACGCTGATGCAGTCGCCGCACGTCCGCACATGCTGGACTGTTCTGTGGTTAGCACCATCCATGTCCACGATACATGCATCTCGTATCTGCATTCACCAAACAAATTCGTTTCTTTAGATGCTTTATCATTCGATCAGCGTCAGGTCGGGGACTGCATGCATGTCTGCATCCTCTTCTGCTATTAAGAGAGATAAATCTAATAGGAAAATGAAAGAGTATACATGCATGCATTATCGATCTGCAAGAAAAAGCAAATTAAGAAAATCGGAAGAAAGAAGAACTTGCCAGCATCGTCGATGTTGCAGTTCTGGACGGCGCTCATCGTCATCTTGATCGTTGCACGGGCCTGGATCGATGCCGTCGCCGCACGGACACACAGGCTTGCCAATGCCCGAAGAATAACGGCGCCGTTGTTTGGTCACCAGCGCTTCGCCCAGCCAATCGCCCGGGGACAGCCATACCGGAGGCACCAGTAATGGAAGACGCCGGCGCCTCCGAATCGCCGATGGGTCGTGCCGCCGTCACCTCCGAATCGTCCGATCGCGATATAACCTGCAGATCGATCTATCGATTCTGTTTAGAACCACCCACGAGATATTAATACGAGCAATTCGAAAGGGTTCCGGGCTTCCGGCTAGTGCGGAATAATTAAGATCGTGAGGATTTCTGTTTTTTGGAAACAAAAATCAAAACGGGCTCGGTATCTGGATCCGCTAGCTGGCTTGAAAGGTGGTGTGTGCGGATGGACGGTGGATGGAACCAGGAGTACGTACACCTGGGTGTATAGAATCATTTTCCTATATATATATACACACATATATATATATATATATACACACATATATATATATATATACACACACATTACTACATGCTATACGTAGGCAACACAAAACTAGCTTTACACACCAGTAGTGAATGTTCCTAATTGACTCGCTAAAAAGATGGAAACTATCTGTGTGAGTATAATGACGTACGGTTTTAAACTGTACTACACGCGTCAGCAAAGAGATACTAGTACATATAGATTCCAAAATAAACATCATATCAAATATTTGGACATATATGTGTGGAGTATTAAATGTGGACGAAAAAAACCAATTACACAGTTTGTATGTAAATTGCGAGACGAATCTTTTGAGCCTAATTATACCATGATTTAACAATGTGGTGCTACAGTAAACATTTGCTAATAACGGATTAATTAGGCTTAATAAATTCGTCTCGCAGTTTATAGGTATAATCTGTAATTTGTTTTGTTATTAGTTTACGTTTAATACTTTAAATGTGTGTCCGTATACTTTAAAAAGTTTACACCCAAACAACTAAACAAAGAGATAGTAGTAATTTCTTAGGGTGGTGGCAGGCAGCAAGGCCATACAATAAGGTAAGGTCCGGCATCTCGATTGAACCATGATTGGAGACAAACTTTGTGGTGATTCAGTTTTTCCAACTATTTCCAAGGAAAAGGTGACGAGACGCGCGACTAGCTGCATGCATATATATAGCTTGACCAAACACACACAACATGTATAGTTTAGATCCAGAGACAGTACTGATAAAGATAAATAGAGATAGATAGATACAACTAGCTAGGCAGACAAAAGCATAATGCATCGATCGATCGATCGATCGGTCAAAATGTGCATTCATAGTAGTGCACACACAGAGTGACAGAGAGAGAGAGAGATTTCTTTTCAATTCCTTTTTGATCGATCGTCATAAGTGGAGAGTTTGCTTGCACAAATCTGTCTGCTTCTCGGTGTGCATGCCAATGTGCGTGCTGCAATGGTTTTCTTCAGTCGACAATGCATGTAACAATTGATAGCATCAGCATGCATGCATTCAGGAGGAGCCAGAAACAGTTTCTCTTTAATTTCTCTAATTAATTTCCTCCATCGAGAGAGGTACTTGTAGTACTACTAATATATGGATGAGAAGGTATATACTCCATATATCTTAGGACATGCGCAACCATATATCTATATATAGTATCTCCTTTTAAACCCTATAGGAAGACACTCCTAACAAGGTGAACAACACTAGAAAAGGCTCCATGCTAGTAGTGAGTTTGCTTCAGATCGACTCGAACTTACAATCTTAATGAGTTAGAGTTGTTCGTTGAGCCCGTTAGTAAAAAGAATCATCATATCTGTATACTTAGTGTTTCTTTACTAATTTACTAGTGATGAGTCTTTTAGTTGCATCAAAACTATTTATATTAATTTCTTGAATTCTTCATTAGTTATTGTTTATTATTAAGTTTATATACGATAAATTAGTAAATTATAAATTATAAATGTGGTATAAATGCGTCAACGAGCTTTATGAGCCAGCTCACAAGCCAAGCCGAGCCACTACAAGAAATATGTTAGTACATGACGGTTTACTGGTGACGGTTTCTGAAATTGTCATCGCGTAGTACACCTATGACGGTTTGAGAATTAGATGCTAACTCTGTGACGATCTCAACCATTTGTCACCTTCATAATTATCTATGACGCTTTCGAATAAATATCACAGATGGATATTTGGTGACGTGGACAGTGGGACCCCTAGCGACGTGGATGGCATGGTGACGTGGACGGTGATATGGACAGCAGCCTAAATAGCGAGAAAAGAAAAAAAAAGGCGGCCAACCCAGGATTCGACCTTACGATCGGCCAGGCCAGAGAGAAATGGCTTACCACTGCAATGCCATGGAACTTGTGATTGAATGTTTGAAACGGTATATTCATTTCTTTATACTTAAAACACTGCATATTTATACAAACAAATCATGGGTATTCAAATGAATACCCAAGATTTTTTCAGAAAAAATACATATATGAAGTATATATTTCATATGTATATATATATAAGGAAAAAGAAAAAAGGTCTACCCACTCAAAAAAGCCCAGACTGAACTCACCATCCCACCATTTTTCTCTCCTCACCATTTCAGCCCACTGGCCCAATAGGAAAAGAAGGCCCAAAATGGATTGGAACCCTATCGTGATCTGCCTTTCCTCCTCACAACCCTCTCAGCAGCCAGCCGCCAGCCGCAAGGCAGCCAGGGAGAGGAAGCCCGCGGCGCCGCGGGAGAAGCACGATGGGCTGTTGTGACTTTGGGCCGGCCTGGCACGGCCCGAGGCTTATTGGACCATGCCTGGGTCGTGGGTTTAGCTCGTGAGTAGGCATGACCCGACTTACCTCGGCCCAAGCCCGATTGTGCCTGGCCGTGCCGGGCCGAGCGGCCCATTTGGCCATGTATAGCCCCAATTGGACTTGCGGAAGGCAATGAACTCGCCCATCAACGGCGAGTCAAGGATCATATTGAAAAATCATATTAAATTTCATTTTTAAATTTTTTATCAATACTTAATTAATTATGTGCTAATCTAACCGTTTCACGTGCTGGAACATAATAGCGTCGAGCGCGCGCCGTGCTCATATCATCACACCAGGTCCCCGCTTCGGTGCCGCCCATCTCGGGAGGAATGTTATGAATCAAAATCACATTACCACGTGGAGCTCCAGTATAGATACCTTAGACAACAAATACATTTACCATATATAATACCAATATAGGAGTACCATGTATGAAAGATAACATAACACAAGATAATGTGATTAGTTTAGTTTTACCAGCACTAAAATCTATAATTATATATCGAAATAAAAAATACTGAGGCCAAACCCGATGCATCATTGGCGCCGCGCGCACATGATGAAATTTCAGGTAATCTGTGTCACCATCGATGACAACCGCTCTCGCGCCTGGGTCGGCTTCGTCAATGGCGACGATTGCATTAATGCGTCCTCCCGCGCTGCAATCAGATCAGAGTTCCCCATTTTGATCCCAACTCCTATGACAACGGTTTACGCACCACCAAGCACAAATCTGTTGGCTCGTCTCCAAATAAAATTACCCTCCAAGCTTGGAGTTCAAGTTCGTACCTACTTCAGCCTCAACCACTTGGGGTCGCACTTCAACAACTACACCCCTATTATTTATGCTGGCTACATGCCTTCCTTGCCACGCTCGAGGTGTCTTCTCTTACTCCATACCAATCTATTTTACTATGCCAAAGAGATCTATCGAGCAATACTTCAGACTCCCTATCACCTATGTGACATGCTCCGATCGCTCTGAAAGTCTGAAGCCTCCAAATCGGTTTGGATATGTTACCACTGTCTTTTTTATATAAATAACGATGTGTTCTATCTTTTTTCTGCTACACACCGCATTTCAGCGATAGGCTTTTTTTTATGCAACAATTATGTTTGCTTTTGCTCATCAACCTTATACACTTTGAAAGTTGGCAAGAGTAATTGTGTTAATATATTCATTGTGTTTGCCTCAAATTCTGCTCAATATATATCCGCGTGAAACCTTTTCAAGATTACATAATACATTTTTTCATTCGTTATTAATCATTATCAAGGTCACCTCTAGGCTATAGTTTTGTCTTATTTAAATATCTATTGTTGTTCCACTATTACTTGACAGTCCATCGGTCTTGCTAGAGTTGAATCATCATAACCACTGATTTAGTTGACTAAACTTCTTTCAGAAGCACGATGATGCGCTGATTGAAAGTTTGATGAGTCTCATTCGAATAGCTTTTTACAATATAAACTACATAAGAGGATTGTTTTATGAGAAATTCTTCTCCGACATACCCATGCCACCAACATATCTAAATCCGATTTGGAGCGTATATATGTTTCTTGCCACAATTGTTATCTTTATTGTTATAATTCTAAACACAATTATCTATATAATAAAAGAAAATGAAATGGAGAACTTCTTTCAGAAGCACGATGATGCATTGATTGAAAGTTTAATAAGTCTAGTTTGGATAGCTATTTACAATATAAGCTACATAAGGGGACTGTTTTATGAGAAAATTTTCTCCGACATGCCTATGCTACCAATATGTTTAAATCCGATTTGGAGCGTACACATGTTTCTTGCCACAATTGTTATCTTTATTGT
Organism: Oryza longistaminata; assembly: GCA_009805545.1. Taxonomy (NCBI): domain Eukaryota; kingdom Viridiplantae; phylum Streptophyta; class Magnoliopsida; order Poales; family Poaceae; genus Oryza; species Oryza longistaminata. Next base: position 5,971,020 of record CM020178.1, read on the forward strand.
AATAATTGTAAACACAATTATCTATATAATAAAAGAAAATGAAATGGAGAATTTGATGTAAAAAACTTAGAAATAAGGAAGACATTTGATAAAGTGGAATAAAGTTTTCTTTAAGTTATTCTATAAAGACTTAGTTTTTATGTTGGTGGATAAGATTATTGATGAAATGCGTTACTTATTTGAATAGTTGAATTAAGATAAATGAATAGTTGAGTGATTCTATTCTACCACAAAGGGGGCTATGTTAATTAGTGGATCCTATGTCCCAATATCAGTTTATCATTGATGCTAATGCTTTCTTCGCAGTATTATATATATAAGGTGAAGGAACCATCATTGATACAAACGATGCCAAGATCTCAAAGGTTGATGAAAAATTTTAGAGAGACGTTAGAATATTGTCACTTGTCAAATTTATGATGGTCCAAGGCCTATAGTCTTTTGTTAGGAGGAGTGTTTATGATTAATGCCAACGGTTATTGGAGCTAACCTTTGATATGGGTTTGTGGTGTTAGGTAATGTTCCGGCATCAAGCAAATAGGTTGATAGATTATATATGGGGATCAAGCGATAAAATTATGGATTAATGACTTGAGAAATGATGCCTCATATATTGGGAATCAAATGTTGATGAACATTCTTGATGAATGTTCACCAGGTGTTGATGAATATGAACATGATGGTTGAAGTCGTTGAAAATAAAGATGGTGTGAGAAACTAGATGATGCATATGCTGATGAGGAAGAGAATGTTGAAGTAAAGATTAAATAATGAAAAAAATGAAATACAACATGATGCAAGGTAATTAGTGACTTAAGATGACAAGGTGGTGAAGGACCATGCGTTGGAGAAGGGCAAGCAAAGTACTTGGTGATGAATAACCTATCGGCGGTGAAGAAGCAAGTGTTAGCTTAATGCCAAGAGACTGATTAAGGCCATGAAGAGTCACACATTACTATGCATCAATCATTTAAGACTCATGAAGACATATAATGACTTGTGGATAAGAAGTTGATTCTTGTCATATATGAGTTGAAAAATCCCAATTCTTTTTCGCAGGAAAAAAAATCCCAATTCACTAGCTCAAGATGGGTGTTCGTAAGAAGAAAAGACACATTGGCAATCCACAAGGTGAAGGTTCTAATCATATAGTTATTTCCTATTTGTATTACAGTATAGCATCTAGTTAGGGCATCATCCCTAGCCAATATCCACCCTCCACGTGACAAATCTCCACATATTTTTAAGATACTGAATGGTGTTAACGCCAAAATTTGGTAAGCCCAGGCGTTAGCATCAGCCTAGAGTCAGTATCGGTTTTAGAGTCCTGGAATTGGCTGATGAAAATTATCAGTCACCAGCAGTCGGATTCTTAGTGGATTCGGTTAAGGAAATTAATCAATTAAAGGATTCACCAATATTGTTGCTCACGCTGCCACCAAGTTAGCCTTCCTCGAGCCTACACCTATGCACATGTCGTCCTTCCGAATTAGTGGAGGGACTGCGACATGGCTCATCGATTGCTTCGACTGTCCGAGGGTGATCGGCTCCAAGCCTTGCTAGGGCCTCGTCCTCGTCGACAGGCCGTGCGAAGGCTACTCCGTGTGCAACCCCACCACGGGTGAGATTCTGCGTCTCCCGTCATTGCACCGACCTCACTGCGCCACAGCCATGGGCTTCAACGCGCCGGGCAGGGAGTTCAAGATGGTGTAGTTAAGCGTAGACGAGGTGGGGAAACTGGACACCATTGTGCTCCCAATTGGACTTGCGGAAGGCAATGAACTCGCCCATCAACGGCGAGTCAAGGATCATATTGAAAAATCATATTAAATTTCATTTTTAAATTTTTTATCAATACTTAATTAATTATGTGCTAATCTAACCGTTTCACGTGCTGGAACAGAATAGCGTCGAGCGCGCGCTGTGCTCATATCATCACACCAGGTCCCCGCTTCGGTGCCGCCCATCTCGGGAGGAATGTTATGAATCAAAATCACATTACCACGCGGAGCTCCAGTATAGATACCTTGGACAACAAATATATTTACCATATATAATACCAATATAGGAGTACCATGTATGAAAGATAACATAACACAAGATAATGTGATTAGTTTAGTTTTACCAGCACTAAAATCTATAATTATATATCGAAATAAAAAATACTGAGGCCAAACCCGATGCATCATTAGCGCCGCGCGCACATGATGAAATTTCAGGTAATCTGTGTCACCATCGATGACAACCGCTCTCGCGCCTGGGTCGGCTTCGTCAATGGCAACGATTGCATTAATGCGTCCTCCCGCGCTGCAATCAGATCAGAGTTCCCCATTTTGATCCCAACTCCTATGACAACGGTTTACGCACCACCAAGCACAAATCTGTTGGCTCGTCTCCAAATAAAATTACCCTCCAAGCTTGGAGTTCAAGTTCGTACCTACTTCAGCCTCAACCACTTGGGGTCGCACTTCAACAACTACACCCCTATTATTTATGCTGGCTACATGCCTTCCTTGCCATGCTCGAGGTGTGTTCTCTTACTCCATACCAATCTATTTTACTATGCCAAAGAGATCTATCGAGCAATACTTCAGACTCCCTATCACCTATGTGACATGCTCCGATCGCTCTGAAAGTCTGAAGCCTCCAAATCGGTTTGGATATGTTACCACTGTCTTTTTTATATAAATAACGATGTGTTCTATCTTTTTTCTGCTACACACCGCATTTCAGCTATAGGCTTTTTTTTATGCAACAATTATGTTTGCTTTTGCTCATCAACCTTATACACTTTGAAAGTTGGCAAGAGTAATTGTGTTAATATATTCATTGTGTTTGCCTCAAATTCTGCTCAATATATATCCGCGTGAAACCTTTTCAAGATTACATAATACATTTTTTCATTCGTTATTAATCATTATCAAGGTCACCTCTAGGCTATAGTTTTGTCTTATTTAAATATCTATTATTGTTCCACTATTACTTGACAGTCCATCGGTCTTGCTAGAGTTGAATCATCATAACCACTGATTTAGTTGGCTAAACTTCTTTCAGAAGCACGATGATGCGCTGATTGAAAGTTTGATGAGTCTCATTCGAATAGCTTTTTACAATATAAACTACATAAGAGGATTGTTTTATGAGAAATTCTTCTCCGACATACCCATGCCACCAACATATCTAAATCCGATTTGGAGCGTATATATGTTTCTTGCCACAATTGTTATCTTTATTGTAATAATTGTAAACACAATTATCTATATAATAAAAGAAAATGAAATGGAGAACTTCTTTCAGAAGCACGATGATGCATTGATTGAAAGTTTAATAAGTCTAGTTTGGATAGCTATTTACAATATAAGCTACATAAGGGGACTGTTTTATGAGAAAATTTTCTCCGACATGCCTATGCTACCAATATGTTTAAATCCGATTTGGAGCGTACACATGTTTCTTGCCATAATTGTTATCTTTATTGTTATAATTCTAAACACAATTATCTATATAATAAAAGAAAATGAAATGGAGAACTTCTTTCAGAAGCACGATGATGCATTGATTGAAAGTTTAATAAGTCTAGTTTGGATAGCTATTTACAATATAAGCTACATAAGGGGACTGTTTTATGAGAAAATTTTCTCCGACATGCCTATGCTACCAATATGTTTAAATCCGATTTGGAGCGTACACATGTTTCTTGCCATAATTGTTATCTTTATTGTTATAATTCTAAACACAATTATCTATATAATAAAAGAAAATGAAATGGAGAATTTGATGTAAAAAACTTAGAAATAAGGAAGACATTTGATAAAGTGGAATAAAGTTTTCTTTAAGTTATTCTATAAAGACTTAGTTTTTATGTTGGTGGATAAGATTATTGATGAAATGCGTTACTTATTTGAATAGTTGAATTAAGATAAATGAATAGTTGAGTGATTCTATTCTACCACAAAGGGGGCTATGTTAATTAGTGGATCCTATGTCCCAATATCAGTTTATCATTGATGCTAATGCTTTCTTCGCAGTATTATATATATAAGGTGAAGGAACCATCATTGATACAAACGATGCCAAGATCTCAAAGGTTGATGAAAAATTTTAGAGAGACGTTAGAATATTGTCACTTGTCAAATTTATGATGGTCCAAGGCCTATAGTCTTTTGTTAGGAGGAGTGTTTATGATTAATGCCAACGGTTATTGGAGCTAACCTTTGATATGGGTTTGTGGTGCTAGGTAATGTTCCGGCATCAAGCAAATAGGTTGATAGATTATATATGGGGATCAAGCGATAAAATTATGGATTAATGACTTGAGAAATGATGCCTCATATATTGGGAATCAAATGTTGATGAACATTCTTGATGAATGTTCACCAGGTGTTGATGAATATGAACATGATGGTTGAAGTCGTTGAAAATAAAGATGGTGTGAGAAACTAGATGATGCATATGCTGATGAGGAAGAGAATGTTGAAGTAAAGATTAAATAATGAAAAAAATGAAATACAACATGATGCAAGGTAATTAGTGACTTAAGATGACAAGGTGGTGAAGGACCATGCGTTGGAGAAGGGCAAGCAAAGTACTTGGTGATGAATAACCTATCGGCGGTGAAGAAGCAAGTGTTAGCTTAATGCCAAGAGACTGATTAAGGCCATGAAGAGTCACACATTACTATGCATCAATCATTTAAGACTCATGAAGACATATAATGACTTGTGTATAAGAAGTTGATTCTTGTCATATATGAGTTGAAAAATCCCAATTCTTTTTCGCAGGAAAAAAAAATCCCAATTCACTAGCTCAAGATGGGTGTTCGTAAGAAGAAAAGACACATTGGCAATCCACAAGGTGAAGGTTCTAATCATATAGTTATTTCCTATTTGTATTACAGTATAGCATCTAGTTAGGGCATCATCCCTAGCCAATATCCACCCTCCACGTGACAAATCTCCACATATTTTTAAGATACTGAATGGTGTTAACGCCAAAATTTGGTAAGCCCAGGCGTTAGCATCAGCCTAGAGTCAGTATCGGTTTTAGAGTCCTGGAATTGGCTGATGAAAATTATCAGTCACCAGCAGTCGGATTCTTAGTGGATTCGGTTAAGGAAATTAATCAATTAAAGGATTCACCAATATTGTTGCTCACGCTGCCACCAAGTTAGCCTTCCTCGAGCCTACACCTATGCACATGTCGTCCTTCCGAATTAGTGGAGGGACTGCGACATGGCTCATCGATTGCTTCGACTGTCCGAGGGTGATCGGCTCCAAGCCTTGCTAGGGCCTCGTCCTCGTCGACAGGCCGTGCGAAGGCTACTCCGTGTGCAACCCCACCACGGGTGAGATTCTGCGTCTCCCGTCATTGCACCGACCTCACTGCGCCACAGCCATGGGCTTCAACGCGCCGGGCAGGGAGTTCAAGATGGTGTAGTTAAGCGTAGACGAGGTGGGGAAACTGGACACCATTGTGCTCACCGTCGGCGATGCCCAAGGCTGGAGGGCCCCGGCCGCAGGCAACCATGATGCCTCGATCGTCGTCGGCTTCACCGACGACGCCGCCGCCGCCAGCATCGATAGTGATGTACAGCCGGTGTTCGCGGATGGGTTCCTCCACTGGAGTTTCAGGACAAATTACCTCAACAAGCCCCATGGCATCCTCTCCTTCTCGCTCGCTGACGAGTCCTTCCGCCGTGTCCCCCAGCCGCCTTTCTATTACGGTCCCACTTCACTCCACCAAATCAACACAACTCAGAGAGTAGAACAAAAAATCCAGAGCCAAATTATACTCGAGTACTAAGGATACAACTCAACAAAATAGAGGCAGGGATTGGGGAAAAGCATTAGACTAGGAATTGGAAGAATTAGGTTGAGAAATCAGAGAACTGAATTGGGGGCTAGGGAAGAGAGCCTGGGGAGGAAGAAGGGTCAGCCATAGCCTTCAAGTTCAAATTGATCGATCCCTTCTCTGACTGAAAATGTTGGTATTTGTACTGCTTGGTTGCTTGCTCCTTTGGCATGTGAGCTGGGCCAAGCCCATTCCTCATGCAGCCCATGCAGGCCACCAGATACATGACACTTTCTCAACAGTCGACCTCGTTCTGGTCGACTGGAATGGAGACTATCATCTGTTGCGAGCCAAAGTCATAAGGTCGGAGAGCGGTGAAGAAGTGGCCGTGCCAGTTGGGAAAACGCTCACAGAGCTCGACGACCGCCTGTGCATGGTACGCGACGTCCGCCACCGCAGCGACGTGGGCGGCTTGCTGCTCAAGATATGGAAGCTGCAGGACTACGACACCGGGAGCTGGTCGCTGGACTACCGCGTGTTTGAGATATTTTTCAGGTGTGGTCTTTCACATTCTTTTAGAGACTTAGGTTTTTTTTCTTAGACAAAAGTGCGCGTGATCAAATATCCAATACCTTAAAAAAAATTTATACCGTTGTTACTCAACTTTTTTGGAGTTGGTACAATGCATCTTAAAAGGTGGCAAACCGTGAAGTTTTATATATAACTATCCCTGTAACGTTTTTATATAAGTCATGATACTGTTTGGGTTCATAAAGAAACTGATTTGATACAATATTATGGTTTAGGCTGATTATATTTTTTTTGATCATTCTTTAGGCAGATGGTAAATCCTTTATGAGTTTATTTACTCAGATTTTACGCCATATATGTCTTATGTTTCCAAGTGTGGTGAAGCCGTGTGTATTTTAGGGACTTAAGCACATCTGTTAAAGCAGTGTGCGCATGGTGTTTAACTAATACTTTGGAAATTTCTTTATTTCAATGCATACAAGCTTTTTTTTATAGTTGTTTTGCTATGTAAATTTTCAAAGATGTAGTCAACTTTAGGTCGCTCACATCATATTTCATAAAGCGGTTGGTTTATCACCTGAGTCTTATTTACTCCGGGATTCATACTGCGTATATTATTATTATGCTACTTAGGTGACTTAAAACCACTCTATTGGTTAATTATTTATTCCTTGACTATATGCTTAGTTTGTTCAACTAACTACATAGTCGGGGCTATACCTATTAGGTGTATCTAGTTGATGCACCTAGTATATATTTAATTATTTTTTAAATTTTTTTCAGCCCTTCATAGCCTTCTAATTTTATAAAAGCACTTAGAAGACCATAACGAAGATGATTGAAACACTCGACTTTGGAGTAATCTGGTTTGGGAGAAGATTATATTTCGACTGTGAAGGTCTTAGAGGCTACTGTGGAGATTATAGATACCATATACCCACACGGCTAGGTTATCCGATTGGATATAGGGGATAGCTTATATCCATGGAATATGTAACGGAGCATGACTCGGGTGTTGTGTTTCCTTGTGTATTAAGGAACGACCTATATGTCCTGGTTCGATAATATTGTAAAGTAGTATTAGGAAACCGATACCGTATTAGTAAGGGGTTTCTATCTGTGTAATCCTGTTCCCCAACCTATATAAGGCGGGCAGGAGGCCCCTCAAGGGCATAACTACACCTACAATCTTCAAATCAATACAACACTCTGCGAATACAATCCCCAAACAGGAATAGAGTATTACCTCTTATCGAGAGGGCCTAAACCTATATAAAACTTTGTCTCTGCCTACCTATCGTCTTAGCAACTCATACGCAACCCCTTTTTATATTGTCGATTCTCCTTTTCATATTGCCGATTCCCAGCATCAACATCGAGTTTATATATGACCAGGACAAAGTGATTTTTATTTAAATCCGAGTGACATTCTTATCACATTTAGTAGTATATTAAAATCTACAGTCTATTTTATGGCAAATATTTTTTATTGTAAGTTAATCTACATTCCCTTATAGTGATATATGATTTCTTTTAGCATTTTTTTATTGAACAATAAATAAGATGCTCGTGTATATATTTGTGTGGGCTTTATTTTCGGTTTATATTCTAGAAATGTTCAATAGTTTATATTTCATCCTTATAATGTTTGAAACATAGCTTACGATGCGTACCAAGTTAGCTATCTTTCTAGTTGTACATATAAAAGCTACGGAGTACTGCCGAAGTTACCGAGCACAATTGCACGGGAGCCATCCAGTTCCTCTACACGAAAGAAACCCATCCCAACTTATTCTATTTCGTCAGACAAACACATCCCGGCCGTCTGGGCGTCTAGTTCCACGAGGCAACAAACAAATGAACGATGCCTAAACTACAAAGGTGCCGATGGCGCCGGTGATGAGCTGTGTTGGGAATCAAGGGAACACACGCGAACACAGTGGACACAAATCACACTTACACGTGAAGAGCACAAGGAAGAAGAACACAAAACACTGAGTATTTGTGGCACAAGCACGCAACTGGTGCCTTTTCTCTTGCTTTTCTTCTTCTTAACAAATGATTACAATGAGCAACTATTTATAACACACGCACACTACTTATCACACACACACGAAGCTGGTTGTTCCGATTCTCAAGCTACAATCTTTAAATTAAATTCCAATAGACACAATAAAAAATAAAAGACAACTAAAAAATAACATAATGGACACTAATTACCATATCTTCAATAAAAAGACCAAATCCAATATAAATTTTAAACTTACATGCGAAGATTCAAAAATTAAAATGTTACATTGTAAGTTTCATAAATTAACTTACAATAAAATACATCGTAATAGGATATATTCTATTCTAGTATGGTGTTACTGGATTGCTTTATTTTTAAACGGAGGGAGTAGCAGATTGATGATTTTTGTTGGGTGTAGTTCCATCGTGTTAATGTGGGTGGGGCGCGCAAGCATTATTTTCCAAGCGCCATCATTCGCGAGGCTCAGTGCTGACACCCGCTCAGTTCACAAGCCCCTGCTGCAGCTCAGCGCTCGGAAAATATCTGCATATCGTCAAATTTAATTTTATCATGCGAAGGGAACGGAACGTATCTCAACAGAGTAGATTTTTATTGAGTGAATTAAGCTTTGGACTATATTTTATTACTTTTGAACCGGATAAATTTGCTATGGTTGTGATTTGGACAACCACAAACGATTATTTTAGTATAATCAACAACCTTAAACACATCAACTTTAGTATACGGGCGAACTCCTCTATGTATGGTTCATATGTTTGCCGAAATGAAAGTTAGACATGACGAGAAAAGTTATTCACGGTAGTCCAAACCGCAACAATGGTAAATTTATCCAGTCCAAATTGAAATAGATTTAAAGGTGGTCCAAAGTGAAACTTGAGTAAATAAATATGGACCAAAGTGTAATTTACTCTTATGATTTCCGGTTGAGAAGGAGAGAGAAATGGGTCACCGAGCATGCGGAGGTTGTTGACGATGGCGTTGAGCCTCATCGAGAAGTCATCTACGTACTCACTTTCCTTCATGCAGATCAACTCGAACTCATTCCGCAAGGTCTGCGCCTTCGCTTCTCGCACACGTGCAACACCAACGCGCATGGTCTTCACCGACTCCCATGCCTCCTTGGCCGTATCCTTCACCGCCAGAGTCGACAACATCTCCGGCGGCACGGCGCGGAGGATGGCGGAGAGTGCCATCCGGTCCTCCTGGTACTCCGCGTAGCCAGGCTCAATTGCTGACCACAAACCTTGAGCCTGCAAGTTCACGCGCATGACGAGAGCCCAGTCGGTGTAGTTGGTGAGCGTCAACATGGGGTAGACCACCGAGCCAGCCGTCTCCTTCATCACCCTCTGCACGATGATCTGCTGGCCGCCATTGTTGCCGCCATCAGTGCCGCTGCCGTCGGCGCCACTGCCGCTACCGCTACCGCGGCGGCCGGGCGGCGTGTACACTCTCTCGCCAGACATTGCAACAAGAACTCCTAAGCTCTGATACCAATTGTTGGGAATCAAAGCAACTCACGCGAACACAGTGGACACAAATCACACTTACACGTGAAGAGCACAAGAAAGAAGAACACAGAACACTGAGTATTTGTGGCACAAGCACACAACTGGTGCCTTTTCTCTTGCTTTTCTTCTTCTTAACAAAATGATTACAATGAGCAGCTATTTATAACACAGCACATACACAAAGCTGGTTGTTCCGCTTCTCAAGCCACACACGAAGCCCACGTCCTGTTTACTTGGCCGCAACTTCACAAGTACTGAGTCTTCGCCGACGTTCGTTGCTTGAACCAACCAACTAACCTGCATGCATGCAAACTGACCACTTCCTACTCCTAATCTTGTGCAAGACTCGGCTAATCACTAGCCCATAATTATGCATGGCTAACTAACTAAGCTACATACATGTGCTCTCATCTACTGGCTCTTTATTGGCTCACTACTCACTGCCAACCACTACTCACTAAGCCATGCAGCACCCACGTACATATAGCTAGCTCTCCAGGCCATGCAACACACACATATGCATATAGATAAACATGCTGAAATTAAGAAACAACAAGATTAATTTCTAACAGAGGTTGGCCAGTATCCACTGCAGCACGGTGGCCGTGGTGTCGGTGCCGGCGCTCATGAACTCGGAGCAGAGGCTGACGATCTCGCCGTCGGTGAGCCCCCGCCTGCCGTCCTCCGGGATGGTGAGGTTCACGAGGGAGTCCACGTAGCAGTCGCCGCAGCCGCCGGCCTCCCTTGTTACACTCTCGAGATTCACGTGCTATCGGAGAGACATATAGATGTGTTCGGAGTCCAGTGATGGGAGCTAATCCCTCCAGCACGGAAAACGGAGCGGTCCATTAGCACGTGATTAATTAGGTATTAGCTAATTTTTTTTTCAAAAATGAATTAATTTAATTTTTTTAAGCAACTTTCGTATAAAAACTTTTTGCAAAAAACGCATCGTTCAGTAGTTTGAAAAGCGTGCGCGCGGAAAACGATGGAGATGTGTTGGGAACATGGGGATGCAAACACAGCCTGATTTCACTGCAATGGCAACACACCACCGACCACATATTATATTTCACTTTCATTTATATCATCATGTTCTACTCAAAATATACGATAGAGGAGTCCAATATTATTGAATATATGCAAACACTCAAAGAGTTTACTTAATTTAAAATTAATTTATTTAAATTGTAGAAATAATTTAGCTTTGCAATAGAAGTAACTACCTATAGCATCGGAAATAGTTATCCTAACCAATCACTTGATAATGACTGAGATACGAACACATGGATGTTGTACTGACAAAGAAACAGAGAAATGAGACCACTTGTCAGGAAAAGAGGACCACATGCTAATTGTTAGTTGTCGTGTCGATTCACGTGTATGCTACCAAGGCTAACAACACTAATATATTTTCTTTTTTTATAGAACCTTTGATGGTCTATATTTTTTTAAGACCGTATGTTATTTTTAAGATCTGTTTGAACCATCATACTATACTTGAAACATGTGATAAATGAGTCCAATATTGAATATATTTAATTTTTTTTCTTAACTCCTCTATAAGTGTAGTTACTTCCAATAATATGAAAAGTTACATCCTTATAGCAGTGTAGTTATTTCTAACGACGTGAAGAACTAATTCTCTCTAGCAGTACAGTTACTTCTAATATCTTAAAGAGTTATTTTAATTTTATTTTTTATAGTTACTTCCCTCTAGAAGTGTGTTTACTTCTAATATTATGAAGAGTTACTTCTATTACTTTAAAAGTTGCTTCCCTCTAATAGTGTAGTTAGTTTTAATATCATGAAGAGTTACCTTCTATATGACGCAAGATTTTATTTTTTAAATAATATAGTGATTAGTTTAAATAAAGAATATATATATTTACTTGAAAATATCTTCTCTACATTGTGCTTGTGGATTTACTCCACATAGTTTCTTATTTCAACTCATCATGATGTAATTACTTCTAATGCTCTAAATAGTTACTCCTATTGTATAGCTAAGTTACTTTTGCAATTTTAATGAACTACTTTTAGATCAATAAAATGTTTGAATTTATTCAACATTGAACTTGTTTTATCACATATTTTAAGCAGAGTACAATGGTAAAAAAATATCTTAAATATAATATAAGGTTTAAAAGATACACTAGTGACCGATCTATATTAGTGGCAAGGAAGTATTTATACATCACATGGGATAAAGTGGTCGATGGTTTAACCAAACCAGCGACCGTGCACTGGGTAGTTGTATCCAAAAAAGTCTATTTCTTTTTATAGGCCCAAAAGAATATATTTATCCATGCTGACATTACCACTACCAGAAATCCGGAGTGTAAAATACACCAAAATTCTACTACCTCCATGATCAAGTTTAGATACCCAATAATGTGTCAATAATTACTTTTAATGCTACCTCCCATCTCAAAATATAAGTAATTTTTAGCTATAAATTTAGACACACTCTTATTTAGATAAATAATTAAAAATTATTTTATTTTATTTGTATAGCTGTTTTTAGTTAGGGTAACAAGAATTCTTCATTGTGCATACCTAATAAAGTGCATTTTCTCTTCTTTTATTGTGATACAAAGATATGTTAATGTAAATGCAATTTTTCCATGTCTCATCACATATCTATTTTCAGTAATTATATCGGTGGCATCAGCAAATGTTTAACATTAACTAGATGAATACCCCGCGGCGTTGCTGCGGAAAATTAATTTGCATAATATGTACAAATAAAAAGTAATTTGATTATTAAAACTAAAACAAATTTGATACAATTTTGGGCCCAAAAATAATTGATATTGCATGTTTTTATGAGAGAAGAAAGAAGAGACAATTAAGACCATAGATCTATCATCTAAAGGCTAGAAATAATTGAGGTGATGTGGCTTAATGATAGAAGAGAGAAATAATACATGTGCTCTCATGCTCTTGGCTCTTTATTGGTTCACTACTCACTGCCAACCACTACACACTAAGCCATGCAGCACCCACCACATATAGCTAGCTCTCCAGGCCATGCAACACACACATATGCATATAGATAAACATGCCGAAATTAAGAAGCAAAAGATTAATTTCTAACAGAGAAGGGAGGCTGGCTCAAGAACATCAAGTCCGTCGCCATCGTATTCATCCAGGACAAGGACAGCAGCAGCAACAGCAAGTCAATGCCCACCTCGTCGTCATCATTCTCTGCGTCGTCGTCGGAAGCGGCTCAAGTGCACCAATCCGGGCAAGTCATGCAAGCAGCTCACCGGGCTGTACCATTGCCAGGAGATCATGGCTGCCAGCACCGGCGAGGACCACGTGTGCGCATCTAGCAGTGGTGGAGGCGAGCTCCCCGGCGTGCTTGCCGAACGCGGCAACTCGGCCCCCTCCCGCCGCATATCCCCCGGTGCCACGCCCATGGACGGACGTCGTTGACGACGACCGGCGACGCCGGCGCTGTCCCAGCTACAAGAAGTCGGTGAGGGAAGAGCGGCCCGGGCACCAAAATTTGGGAATTTTGGGACCGGGAAAGAGACAAAGGAGGGAGAAAGAGAGGAAAAGAGATGGAGAGCTGATAGTGGACATGTGGCCCAGGGGCATTTTTAAATTTCACGTAATTTCTCTCTCCTCCTCACCGAAAATTATTATTTAATCGGCGCGGTGTCCATGGCAAATTACTACGTTTACGGAGTGTTTTCCCCCAAAAGTAAGTTTGGACAGTGTCCCACGGCTAAAACCACGAAATCGTAGTGTCCTGGAGCAAAATTTGCCTTTTTAAATGACGGGACCCACATGTCATACCCCCTCTATCTCTCTTCCTCTATCTCTCTCTTCCTAATCCTCTCGGTCTCTCTCTCGTGGCGGAGATGCACGGCGGCGCGCGGTGTGAGACGAGGAGGGGAACCGGACGGCGGCGTCCAGGGCGGCCGGGGATCGGAAGCGGCGGGGCGTCAGGGCGGCTGGGGCGCGGCGTGGCGGCGTCCAGGGCGGGCTGGGGAAGCGGCGGCGCGGCGATGGCGGTGTCCAGGGTGGTTGGGAATGCGGCGGCGCGGCGGCGGCGTCCAGGGCGGGCGGGAAGCGGCGGCGATGACAGCGCCCTCTAAGGCGGGCGGGGAAGTGACGGCGGTGACGGCGCCCTCCAGGGCAGGTAGGGAACCGGCGGCGGCAGGGAGCAACAGCGGGCGCTCGTGCGCGGGCCGGCCGCCTCGCCCTACCTCGCCGCCGCCGCCTCATCCCGCTGCTCGCCTCCTCCGCCGCCGCCGTCGCCTCGCCTCGCCTCCGCCGCGCTCGCCTCCTCCGCCACACCTCGCGCCGCCGCCTTCCTCTGCCGCCGCCGCCGCTCGCG
>CM020178.1:5985479-6024073 GCA_009805545.1 Oryza longistaminata
CTCGCCGCCTCATCCCTCGCCGCCGCCGCCGCTCGCCGCCCCCGCCTGCCGCTGTGATTCGTGAGAGTGAGAGAAGAGAGAGAGAGGAAGAGTGAGAGAAAAGGAGAGAGAGGAAAAGTGTATGACAGGTGGGGCCCGCCTATTTTCTAATATATAAATTGCTGACTGAACTGCCACGCGTACGCCACGTAGACCAAAACCACCGTGGATTGGGTCGAGGGGGTAATTCGTCCGGTTTGCATAGTTGTGGGTGAAGAATGTCCGGTTTTGTGGTTCAGGGGGTAATTCGAACGACCGTGATAGTTCGGGGGGCTAATTCGTACTTTTTCCCCCGGATTTTAATCCCAGATTTGATACAAGTATATACTTGTATTTATGGCTAATTATTTTTTTCCGTAGTACAAGATGTACATACATGTTGACAACGGGGTTTTTGGTGACTTTTTCAATACAACGAGGCTTTTGGTGACTTTATCAATCTCAAGAATTATCAGCTCAGTCTTCCAGAGATACTTATAAAGATAACTTTATAAGGTGTGTGTTTTTACTGTGTTTCTCAAATACTCCCTCTTAGGATGTGACAACAGGTAAACAGTACTCCGTTTGTCTAAAAAATAATGTATTTATATAATATAAAAGGACTACAAGCGGTAAAGAGTAAAAGATCAGTATCCAAATATTCTTCATAGAGTTCTCTTTTTTAGAACTCTCCTCATAGATCAAAATAGTCCTATATATTTATATATTTATAGTATTGCTGGTTAGTGGACCTTGTGGTTGAACAAAAGATAGAAAAGACTAAAAAAATGTTAATTTTAGTGGACTAGGCATAGACAACATGCTAGAAATTAACCTATTTTAAGATAAATTCTTAACCATTAAGAAATTAACTACTACTCCATCCATCCATTTCATTTTATGTGTATTTGTTGGTTTTTTTCTAACAATTAACCGTCCGTCTTATTTGAAACATTTTGTGATTAGTATTTTTACTATTATTAGATGATAAAATATGAATAATATTTGATGTGTGACTTATTTCTAATTTTGCTTTTCAAATAAGACGGATAAACAAACATTAGAAAAAAAGGTAAAAGAAGACACGCTCGACGGGCTTGGCCCGGAGCCACATCGCGTCCAGGGAAGATGAGAGGCAAAGCGCGCTCGGGAAGTTAGTGCCGGCGTGACGCGCGTGGTGCGGAGGACGCGGAGGCCAGTGGCGTGAGCTGGTGGCGCGCGGTGCCATCGTCTCTCGCCGGTCGCCGCAGGAAGTCAGTGGGGTTGTCTCCTTGTGGGCTAAGCTCGCTGTCTACGACAAAGAGCTTTGTTTCTACTTCCTCCGTGTCACAATGTAAGTCATTCTAGCATTTTCTATATTTATATTGATGCTAATGAATCTAGATATATATATGTCTAGATTCATTAGCATCAATATGAATGGGGAAAATTCTAGAATGACTTACATTTAGAAATGGAGGGAGTATATCACTTCTATCCCTGTATAAGTGACAGTGGTCCTGGTAAGTGGCAGTGGCGGAGCCAGGATAAAATTATAGTGCGGGCTAAACCAAAGTGGCCAATAAAAATTAAAACATGTCTCATATAAATTAGTTATATTTATAGTACAAAATATTATGGGTATTATGGGGGCTCTAATGGTCCATTAGGGGTAGGGGGATATAAAGACCCCCCCAGCCCCCACGTTGTCTCCGCCGCTGGTCCTGGTTATACTTGGCGCCGTATCGACCATGTATCCAAGCCACATTTTTTTCAATTTTATTTTATTAGAAAATATGCCCGTGCGTTACAACGGTAGAGCCATTTAATTTGTACATATGTGTCGGTGGATAGATAATCACAATCCATTGTTTCGTTTATTCATGTGCTTATCCGAATCACTTAATTATTACTAAATAAAAGACTATTTGTGTGCAAATATTTTATAAACATGTTTTTAGCGACTTGAAAGCAAATGCTGTAAAATAAAGTATAATAAAAAAAAGTTGAATTTAAAATTAAGTTCTAAAATTTAAAATTTGGCTTATAGAAATAAGCATATGGCGAACAATGAGGATTTCAAACACGAGCTCGATCTGTCGTCCAGCTTATCTCAAGTCAGGCAAGAATTGATGACGGACGGAATCAACAACTTCGATCATACTTTATTTCGGTTGGCATGTTCTTTTTGAAAGTAAAATTGATTCTTATGGATTATTGTAACGATATTCTAGTAGTACGTACGAGCATGCATGGAGACTAACTTGAAATCATGATAATATGTCCCAAGAATCGTGTTGTGTAATACGAATAGAATCGAACGATCTGGGCAATGATGTACGTGATATCCACACGGATTCTGTGAGTTTCATTCACTTAAAGCATCCATAATGTAGTACAAAAGTAGTCCATAGGGAATAAACTATTCCATTCAGCCACCTAGTAACATTGTACAACTAGTCCATATAAAGGAAATAGCAAAAGGTATCTATATGCATATGAAATAAACAATATTATCTATTTCTACTTCTCTCTCTTTTCCTAATGCTACCTTGTATCCATATACATTGTGAGGATTGCTATAGTTAAAATTTATTTATGTGGGTCCTATCTACATAGACCACTTTTGGCATATACATTGGTGATGCCCTTAGTATCCACATCACATGGATATATTATCTTTCGCAGTTCGCTCGTGAGTCGTGACTTCGCAATGAATTTACGCGTGACGAGAATCAGATACGAACCACGTACCATAGTTTTCACAAAAACATCTTTAATTTTTAAATCGCGGACGAGGGCAACGCAGTCCAATCTGACATGCAGTAAGGGCAAATTGTGCGCGCAAGGGCATCACATGCCCAATTAATCGGGCACGCGGAAAAATCGTGCGAGGGCATTGTGGGCCCAATCATGATAGCACGCAAAGACGCGTGTGGAAAACGGGCCCAAGTGTGGGCCCGAATGCTGCGTGCGATAAGGGGTGCGTGAAAAGGTGCAGCCCAATTAATTCGCGCGTGTCTCGAATAAGAGAGACACACTAGCATAAGAAAAAGGAAATGATTTGACATAAACATAAATTTAAAGCCGCAACATAAAATTAAATCTGATTCAAACATGGATGACGTACCAAAATTCTAGCGGAAATATCTTAATTTTTTAAATTTTTATAATAGTGAAGATTAAGTGATTAACAAATTAGCGATACTTCCCCGACACCGGCAAACTACCATATCGGTGCATCATAGGTGGTCCATGCCCCTTGACTAGTTGATTTCTATTTCTTGCGTTCGATCGTGACCATGCATGGGTTGGGAACCCTCTCCCGTGCATGCAAAACGAAACTACTGTTTAATACATGATTAATTATTAACTTAAAAAAACTTAAAAAATAGATTAATATGGTTTTTAGAAATAACTTTCCTATAGAAAAAAATTAAAAAATATGCACTGTCTACTAGTTTGAAAAGCGTTCGTTCACGCGAAAAATGAGGGAAAATGAGGGAGGCGAGTTGGGAAAGGAGAAGAACACAACCTTAATTTATTTCAAAATATAGCAATTCAAAACCAGGGTATTATGAATATATTGTATGTGGTTTAGTCATATTTTATTTTAGATTGCTATATTTTGAAATGACCATTGAAAGCATTGGTTGATATAAACTGTGACACGATGAGTACTGCGAAATGCTAGCAAGTTTTGAGTGTTCTGGGTCTACAGTTTTTGGTGCCAGTTAAATATTCCTTCCGTTTGATATTCTAAGTTGTTTTGATTTTTTTTAAAATTTATTTAAGTTTGATTAAGCTTATAAAAAATATAGTAATATTTTTAACACAAAATAAACATATTAGCAAGATATATTCAATGTTAGATTTTCTTAAAGTAATTAGGTGTTTTAGTTGTTAACTTTTTCAAAAAAATTGTTCAAACTTTTTAAAAAATGATTAGAAAAAAGTCAAAATAATTTTTAATATGAAATAGAGGGAATATGGCTGGAAGAGATTTTGTTCGTTGGTGCTGCTATGAAACATGGAAATGGATATTGGAAGGGTCGCGGTACATCCCATCTATACATGTAGTTATGCAGTACTACAGTACACCTCCGTCGCAAAAAAACCAATCCTGGCAATGAATTTAGACATATGTGTTCGGATACATTGGTAGGATTGATTTTTTTTACAGAGTAGTACATACTAAGGCCTGGTTTAGTTCCTAAATTTTTTTTCCTAAAAAGTCACATCAAATATTTTGACACATATATCAAGCATTAAATATAAATAAAAACAAAAACTAATTACACAGTTGTCGACGGGGGATACCCGTAGACCGGATATAGAGGGTATTGGGGTACGCTGGTACGAGGATCTACATAGTATGACATCAAGCAAATAGAAAACAGGGATTATACTGGTTCAGGCCCCTTGGTAGGTAATAGCCCTAATCCAGTTGATGTGGGATTATATGCTGGAAATCGCAGATTACAAAGGGAACAGTGGAACTCGATGATATCGACGAGATCGTAGTCGAGTTGGTTCGACTAGATCACCCGGCGACTAGGCTCCTGTAGGCTCCGGCTTCGTAGGCTGTGGTTGTTGTCTTGGCTGTGAGACTCGATGCCTTAGGTCCTCCCGGGGGCCGGGGTCCCTTTTATACCGCAGGTCAGGTGGTTTCCAAGCAGGACTCGGAGGCATCGGACCCAACACGATACAGTGACGACCCAGTCTTATCCGGGTAGGAATCTTTCCATCTGTGGACTCCGTGATGAATTTCCTTAGCACATACAGAGAACGCTCGTACACGCGCAGATATACCATATCGATGTAAAGCGTATATCTAAGGGTAGAGGGTATACCTTATCCGTAACCCTGACAGTAGCCCCCGACTTCTACTTAAATGAACTCATATAACCGATCGCGACTTCTGATGTCGGGGTTGTTGTCATTCTCGACTGGTCGATCTCGGCGTGAGGACCATAGAGACAAAGAGTGATCGACAACACCATGTGAAGTTCAACGGTTGTGAGTGAATTTAAATTGAAGTCCAAAAAACTGCCGCGGGTAACGGACCCAGAAATTTCCGGCGGGCATCTCTCTCATTTCCTTGGAATTTGCATCGTCGATAGTGCGCCTATTTAAGGGAGTTTTGGGGATCCATTTTGAAGTCCACCTGTTGCGAAAAAAACTTGCCAGCCTCCAAGCGCTCTTCGCCTTCTCCGCTCCCGCAGAAACCCTAGCTTGTTCATCTCAGTCCCTCCTCCGGCGATCCCCGACGGCTATGGATCTCGACAAGTCCACTTCCACCGGTGCGTCGTTGAAGAAGCTGCAGGAGGACGGCGCTCTCCCCGGTCGCGGGACCATGGAGAGAGAACCAGGAGGTATTGAACCCGGGCCACATGGTTGCGGTTGAGGACTATATTCTCTGTGGTTTTCTTCCTCCTCCCTCCGAGTTTCTTCTTTTGATCTTGAATTTCTACGGCCTTTCTTTGCTCCATTTGAACCCCAATTATATCGCCTTCCTCAGTATCTTTTCGCATCTTTGTGAGGCCTACATTAGGGTAGAGCCGTTTCTTGACCTCTTTCGTTTCTACTATGAGTTGCGTTGGATGGAGTCCAACAGGGTATCTGGATGCGTCGGTTTCCGACTTCGGGATGGCCTGAAGTCGCGCTACATCCCCTTCCAGTGCCCCTCTTCTCGTAGTAAATGGCGGGCGAGGTGGTTCTATCTTCAGATAGAAAATTCGGATCCAGTATTTGTTGTTCCTGAGGAACAACCAGACAAAATTTCGTCTTGGACCGCCAAACCCGCCTTAACCCCTTCCCTTCAGTCTTTCATCGATGTTATCGATGACCTCTGAGTGCGAGGGTTGTCGGGGTATGAAGTCGCCGCCGACTTCATTGGTAGGCGGATCCAGCCGCTCCAGGCTCGAGCCCACCCTGCCTATGATTATTCTAGGCCGGAGGACGCGACCCGGGTTTCTCCTTGGGGTATTTTCCTTTTTAGTTAAATTGACTCCCTTATGTGCGTGTTCTTCCCGACTTATCGGATTCTTGTCTTGATCTACAGGCTTGGACAGTGCAACCGTGGAGCGTCGCGTCGGCCAACTGATGATCAGTGGCCCGACAACGGCGAGCAACGTCCTCGTCCCCCTTTGTGAGAAAGGGGCAGCCGAGCGCGACGCTGCCATCTATGTAAGTGTACTCAGCGGTCCTTTTGCATTTTTCTTCCGGGATCGCATTATGACTTCATGAAGCGTAGGCTCTCCCTCTGACGATATCATCGGGCCTCTAGTGGACCATCAGGTGGCGGCGTCGCTGAAGGAGAAAGTCGCCAAGGAGGCGTCTGACGCTGCTGCCGCTGCTGCCACAACGAGTGGCGGCAACGTTCCGAAAAAGGGGAGGAAATTCTCCTCTGTGGTCGGACATCGTCGGAAGACACCCACCCCCTCGGTAAGTTCTCATGTTCTTTCATCACGTAGTCGGAAGACTTCCACCTCACATCATATCCGTCATACTCCAGGCCTCGGACGCGTCTCCCCCGCCTCACATCATGCTCGTTTTACCCTAGGCCTCGGACACGTCTGTTGACAGAAAACACGAGGCCTGGGAGATCTGCTTAACTCCAGTGCAGGTCCAAAGCTCGCCTTCGGGTGTACTAGCGTGCCAGTTGATTTGATCCTGTAATCAACAAGAAATAAAAGCAAAGAAACCGCGGTTAAACCTATAAATTATAGCCGATCGGTTAGGCGCCGATGACATATCATTTATCTTTGAGCCGATGTCATATGTGAATCGATCGGCAGTTGTAAATAAACAATAAGGGACTAAATCTATTCGATTGGCTGTAGATATTTCCAAAATATAATTCTTATGTCGATATATACTTAAATCAAATGATTGGGATAGATCGTTCGCCATGCCGAGACAGTATAAATCACTTAAATCGAAATATATATTAATAACAGGACTATATATGTGTTTATAGCATAGCCGATCAGATAGGTCTAGCATGTATCGGCTAGTACTCCGATACTACTCTATATCAGGATATTAAAACAGGTATAATATATCAAACAAAGGCCTAATATACTTAAATACAGTAATATCTTGATATAAAGGGTAGATTTAACATGTCAATGAAGCATATAGAGCAATTGTAGTTAAATCAGATAAGATCGGCTGAAACCCCGATGCTACCCTAATCGGCAACCAGAAGACAGGCTAGAGATTGATATTCTAAGCATGACTTAATAGATCAAACTCAACTGATGCAGCATTAAGTATGAAAAGAAGAACAATATCTAGACAATCAAGCCGCTGGAAGTTTCATAGAGTGGTAGATATCTTATATAATCTGAGTCAACGTCAGAATCTAACCTAATCGGCTACCTTCCTCGATAGATGTTAGCTGATTGTAGGTTAGATAGCGATATTGCCAAAGATTATGTAAGATATATGATAACTCGACGAATCACATAAACAAGATTAGAGTATCATAAAGATGGAAGCGCTAATCTCAAGAACGCAAGCCGTCATAACAAGTTTTACCTCTTGTTGAAGATCGAAACCGATGCAGCTCAACCCGAAAGCAAAAACTCGTCGAAACAAAACTAAAGCAAAAGGGTGGCGATGCGCTGAAATTGTATTGAACGTGTGTGTTAAAAGTTACATAGGGCTCGGGTCTATTTATACCTGAGAATTACAAGATATGTCCATAACGGACACAACTACTATCTCTAACAAACTCTAAGATACCATAAGTTAGGTGGGGCCCACACTATTTTTTTTTAAAAAATTTTGCTGACTGTACTCACGTAGAACTAAAACCACCCCGAATTAAGCTGGGGGTTATTTGTCCGATTGTATAGTTAAGGGTGTAAAATATCCGGTATTCGAGTTTAGGGAGTTAATTCACTCGCCCATGATAGTTCAGGGGTGTAATTCGTATATTTTCCTAGCAAAAAACACAACGTTTAACCGTTTGAAAAGCATACGTGCGGAACACGATGGAGAGGAGTTGGAACCAAGGATTTAAATCTCCGGCTATAGCGGCAGCTATAGCCGGAGATAGCTGCTGGGAGAAGCAACCAATAAGATATGTCCAATTTGGCGCTACACATTCTATGGCGCTATTAGCTGCTCTTAGCTGGCTATAGCCGCTAAATGGGCCCTTAGATAGCGGCAGCTAACTTGGTGGGCTGAAAGCCTCAAACTAAACAATGGGGAATATAGAAACAGTTCAACCCTAACTCTATCTCTCTTTCACAGTCACTCTGTCGCTCACCCTCTCCCCTCGAAAAACAGGCACAGCGGCTGTGCCCGGAGGCGACGGCGGCGGCTGCAACCTGCAGCAGCGACGGCGATGAAAACGGCGGCGGCTGTGATGCCAGCACCAAGCAGCTGCGGCGGCTGAGATGGGTGGTAGCTGCACCAATCCCTCCCTCCCCACTCTTCTCTATTCTCCCTCAAGCTGCTACGGAGGCAGTTGTGCCGAAGACGGTGAGGGCTGCTGGGCAGCACAAATCCTCTCCCCATTCTTCTATAGTTTTTCTTTTTCCTAACAAGAGACGTGCAAGATTTTTTGCTATGATTCTCTGATATTGATTGTGGTATTGAACTATTCAATGTAATATCAAGTGTCTTGGCTATTTAAACTGTGCGAGAATTGCAAAATTTATGTTAGTTTTTGCAAAACCGCTAATGAGCTTAGCTGCAGCAATAGCCAGCTATAGCTGGTTGTTGACAGTCGTTATCGATCAGTTTCGACCGTCAATATTACTAAAATAGGGGAGAACTAGTGATGTTGCAATGCATAAATATGTTAAAAAAATAATATTCCACAAGTATTAGGTATACTAACCTTTTGCAGAGAATGACAATAAAGTGGAGGAGAATCGACATCAACTCAGACGATAAATTAATCGGACGATGTCGAGAACCAGACTTATGTATGAATGGGCCAAGAACTTAGAAATAACACGACACATTGGGCCAAAATTCACAAGTCTACGGAGGAGGACAACAAAGGAGGCCGCCAGCTGAAGATGGGCTGGGGCCGAACCCACCGCAGCTCCGTTTGATCCAGGGTACTTCTCCTGGACGGCTGAGATGGCTCCCCAATGACGGTTGGAGGGTATTACCGACCATTCCAACCGTCACAACCGTCATTGGGAGGCTATAAAAGGAGCTCTTATCCTCACTTCACTCACACACCTCAAGCAATAGCGCTCTCTCATTTATCTCAAGTTTAGTTTAGTAGTATCTAGCTAGTGGAATAGGAATAGAGTAGAAATCAGGAGTCCGGAAGCCTTCGGAAGAGTTCGGGTATGGCTCTAGTAGCTTTTCTCTTCTCTTTTGTAAGCCTTGTACTTTTAGTAGAATACTCTTCTAAATACATTTATGGTATTAAAATACTTTCCGAGTATATGAGTACCTACTTTACATTATGGTCATCTTATACTGAATATACGATTAGCTTATCTGGGAGATGCTTTGGTGCGGGTATAATGTTTGCTTATGCAATTACTCTATGTCATGACGATGATATTAGAGTAGTATCTGGTAGTTTAGACGTGGTGTCTAGATTACGGGATATCATTATTTGGGGTTATATATTGCGGATGAGAGGTGGGCCGCTGATGGTGACAGCTCAGGACGGGTATTCCTCCGCCCCGGTATATAATCCTAAGTTAATTCCCTAGGGAGGGTACTCCTCCGTATTTAGCCCCGGTTATATGGTCATGACAGGCTGTTGTAAGGAACTCGGCAGTCAGGGGTGGCTTCTCGAAGTACCAGGAGGGCATCGGATAGAGGGTATTAGCTAGTATATTGGTTAACTAGAATGTATGTATACTATGTATATTAGAAATATAGGAATAGATTTTCTTTCTCTTTTCTTTCCACTTAGCTTAGGTGATATATTATGAGAATGAGTAGTTAATGCTTGTGTGTCACTCTACCCTTGGATTATCTTAACCCCTGCTTAGAATATGATTATCACAAGTAATATATAAATTATTAGTCAAGTTCTCTCTACATGATCTTCCCACAGGATAAAATAAATACGATACCATTGGAATACTCTCGAGCGAAATGCTACAATGGTATATCCGTGCGCTTGCGGATGAACTCTGTAACCATAATATACCAGAAGTATTTCTGCGCCATTGCTGGGAATTATATTTCTAGTAATATCGTTAAGAAATACCAACAAGCATTTCTGGCGCCGTTGCCGGAGAAGATTCATAATAGAGACTACTTGAACTAATATTTTATATTTGCCTCTGTATAATCATTTGTCTTTGTAGGCTAACCTTGGTTGTTTTCACTTTTGTTGTGAAAACAGGGTAGTGCATGACTGGTTTCAACTTGCCAAAAAACTTCAAAGAAAATCCAGAAGCTTTCTTCCGGAGCGTCAGGCCGTGAGTCACTGCTCCGCAGAAAACTCTACCGACAGAGAAACCAGCCGTACCAACGCCACCGACCTTCAAGACTATGGCTAATAAGACTCTCCGCGAGTTCACTGCTCCCTCTGCTGACAATGTGGCCATTGGGCCGCAGGTCAACATAGGGGACGTGGATTTGGACTTGAAGTCCAGCCTCGTCACGATGGCGCAGGCTAACCCGTTCTGTGGCAAGCATAATGAGGGGTTCAATGCTGATCTGCAATAGTTCCTGGAGATCTGTAGCACGTACAACATCAAGGGCGTCAGTCCCGACGCCGTCAGGCTACGACTGTTTCCGTTCTCCCTTCTCGGGAGAGCAAAGTAGTGGTTCTATGTGATGAGGACATCAACACCAACGATACATCCACACTTCCACAAGTACAACTTCATGGTCCTATTACCCGCGCTTGTGCACGTCAACTCAACTATCAGGAACAATGGAGAGGATCAAACGGGGAGAGGATTCGCGCGGGATGGATTCGGACTGCAGCATAGCACAAACTTCTGACGGCCGCCACGACTTCATGCGAACTCCGATTTGGGCGTGCAAGTACTTCATGGAAAGCTTGTCAAGTCTACTTTCAAATGGATCTAGCCTCATGTCCATATCAGTTCTGGGGCGGCCGCAATCTTCATTTTACTACCGAGTCCTTTTCTATCCACGGTGCTGCGTCACCTCTTTGGGCCCAATGGGCGGTGTATCAAGTTGGGTCCATTAGGGACACGTCCTAGGGTGTGAGAACGACCCCAGCACTCCTGTGGTCGTCCTCTTCCTCTTCTTATAGCTTTCTCCGCCGCCAAGAATAATTGGGTTTTGTTTAGATCAAAGTATAGCGTCGCTACTTTGCCGAGTTGATCCCGTGATCGATTAGATTGCCGGATTGCTTGTTATTGAACCCCACTTGTTACTTCTGTTGATTCAATACAACATCTTTGATTCGCAAATTTAGTTGCTTGTTTATCTTGTTCTTGCTGGTTCTCGATTGCTTGCAGGAACAAATACCCTCGTGGTTGGGCTGATCGTGCATCCGTCGAGATTCACGACCGCCTCTGGAGTTGGTGTAACGATTGCTAAGGCGCAACATCCCTGGATAGTTGTAGTCGGATCGCCAACATCACTCCATCCAATCGACTTATCCCTCTCATCGAAAGATCGGGACACCCTCGAGCACATCAGGTGGTATCAGAGCCCAAGTTGCTCGGTGAGAGATTTCTTTTGTTTCGTAATTTTCTTATACCTACAGTCCAGAAAAAGCCAAAAAAAATATTAGATTAGTTTTCTATGATCCTATAAACCCTTGAGCCTTTTTACTAGTACTGCTTAGTTAGGGCTTGTTGAGTTTTCGATTGTATCGGTTGTGTTAATTTGTTGGTCTTAGTGTTTAGTCGATTAGAGTTTCGAGTTCTTGCCACCGCACATCACCATTTTTTTTCTTTCATCACCACCATCGCAGCCATCACCGCCTCTGTTGTCGTCGGGATCTGCGAAAACGGAACCGCCTCGCTCTGGATTTTTCACATTTTGGTCCTTTTGAAAAACTTATTTCGCAAATAGACCCCTGAAAAAACTTATCCCAGAAATGGTCCTTTTTGGGGCACCAGAGTTGCTGGCGCCGTCCTCCTGCCACCGTGGCACATGCGAACCGACGTGGCAGGAGGAGGGCGCCAACATGGCTGGCGCCGCCCCCGTATCATTGCCATGACGTAGAAGTAACGGATAGTATTCATTTCCCGAGAGGGTGTCTCTCGTTTTTGCATGTAGCCTAAACATTTGTAAAAAAATAAAAATAAAACGAAAGATCATATATTATTTCATTACTATGTACGTTTAAATTCAATTTATACCAGTAACAGAAATAACAAATTTAAAGAACGTAATTTACAGTCAAATTTGATATTTATTTTTCACATATATCTTCTTTTTATTATTCTTCTTTATTACTCCCTCCATATTTTAATGTATGACGCCGTTGGTTTTTTAATAAACGTTTGACCTTTCGTCTTGAGAGATGCAACTTTTTTATTTTTATTTCATTTTTTTGATATTTTTTTCACACTTAGGAGAACATAGGAACCAACCATATAAAAAATAAACTCAAACGGACAAAATATGTGACTCGTAGAATTTTGCAAAACTCTACCGAAACGGACAAAATATGTTATTTATTAAAATAGGCGTAACTTTCTCATACGGACTCAGAATCAGGCAAATAATATATCCACGGACATTTACAGAAAAAGTTACATCCGATTCTTCCCCGCTTTGCCGGGTTCGGCGATATTAAAACCTCCAAATTCCGCTTGCAAGATTGTGTTTTCGAGGAGAGAAGTTTTTCGGTAGAGCTTTGGAAAATTCCACATGCCACATATTTTGTCCGTTTGAGTTTATTTTTTATATGGTTGATTCTTGTGAGTTCCTAAGTGTGAAAAAAATATCAAAAAAATAAAATAAAAATAAAAAAGTTGCACATCTCTCTCCTCTGCACTAGTTCGGAGAGAGAGGAGAGGAGAGGAAAAATTCTACAGGTCACATATTACGTCCATTGAGTTCAATTTTTCTATGGTTAGTTCTTGTGTATCACTAAGCGTGAAAAAAATATCAAACAAATAAAAGAAAAATTAAAAATTTCGGGGAAGGGGGGGCGCCAGCCACTCTGGCGCGCTCCCCCTAGCCACCTCAGCATCGCCCCACCACGTCGGCAGGGGGACGGCGCTAGAGAGGCTAGCACCGTCCAGTTGGACGATGGCGCCAGCCACTCTGGCGCCCTAAAAAGGACCATTTCTAGGATAAGTTTTTTCAGGGGTCTATTTGCGAAATAAGTTTTTTAAAAGGACCAAAATGTGAAAAATTCAGCCGCCTCGCTGCCACGGTTCTATTTTAGTAGATTTCAGAAGTTTTTATCGGTTGGTTTTGGAGTTGTCAATTTGCATATAAGGTTTGCCGAGTTGGCCATGTTTCTATTTCGGCTGTGCTTGTGTCTGTTGCGCGAGGAAGAAGAGAGAAAGGGGATACTAGATCGGTTTTTGGATGGAGTGCTATAATTTGTAGATTGGTTTCTATTTAGGCGCCATGCAGAAGAGATAAAAAGGAATCGGTTTCCTTCTTTCGTTTGTTTTAACCGAGTCCCACCCCCTTGCGTCGGTTTCCATCCCCCTCTCCCGAGTCTGATTCCCCCTCTCGTATCTCGGTTTGAATCTATACCGTGAGTTAGCTACACACCTTGGTGAATTTTTGTTTGGTGTCGGTTTCAAGATCTGTTTTGAAAAATGGAACTGGTGTAAATTTAGCATTCCATTTTTGTATAATTTCAACTTTTGGTTCGGACTTTTACACTTGAGTCCCTGTATATTTTATATTTACATTGGAGTCCCTATAATCTTACATTGAGGTCCTTGAGTTGTTTTTGCTAAAAAAATACAAAAGAGTGAGAAACGGCAGAAATGTGCAAAAAAAGAGAAAAAAAGCCGCACCGAAAAAAAAGAGAAAAAAAAAGAAGAAAGAAAGAAAAGAGATGAGAAGCTGACTTGTGTGAGTACACCCCCCAAAATTCAGTGCTGTCACCACCATCTTCCTATCATCGCACATGTTTGGTTTGTGTATTGTGGCGTCCTTTGTGGTTAGGCTCGCGTCTCTACTTCGGCTAGCCTAGGACCAGCATTGTACCATTATTCAACTTGCTTTGACTAACGTGGTTTCTAGTTTTTCTTTGACTCATTACACAGCCCACCCATAGCTCCACCGCTTCGACTAACACTTGACAGGGATTCAGCAACCAAGGCATCAATACACCTTCTCCAGAGGTTCGTTCAAGTCCGACGGTTGCCATCACCTCCTGTTTGGCATGATGAGAATTGGTAAGAGCTTGTGGAACAGGTTGAGAGTGAGTGACTTGATAGATAGAACCACATCCAACTAGTTTTGTAGGATTTTTTCTTCTTCTTCTTCCTTTTTCATTTGCTGCTCCATAGTATTTGTTTTGTCTGTTTCTTTTGTTTCTAACCATGTCAGGTGTAGAGCATTCCAACCCCCACTCACCCCGCACAAAAGGAATTATTCAGCATTTTGACAGGTTAGTGAGGGACCGCACACAAGGGCTCGAGGAGGATGTTCGTATCACCAATGAAAAACTTGGTCATGTTGAACGCACGCAAATTGATTCCAACACCAAGCTTACCACCTTGGAAGCTTCTGTTGCGATGGTGAACACCAGTCTTGATGGTATTGTGCGGCGTCTTGATGAGATGGCCCGAGCATCCCACCATGGTAGTGAGATGGATGACCATGACTACGTTGGTGATTCTGAGGATGATGCGGACCAGCGACAACTTTGCTTCAATCGCCGTGGTATGGCTCATCGTCGGCCACACCGTGAGGTACGAAATAATGATGATTCATTTGGTAAGATTAAATTCACTATTCCTGCTTTTGATGGTAAGTATGACCCTGATGCCTATCTTTCATGGGAGTTAGTAGTAGATCAAAAGTTTGCTTGCCATGATGTTCCTGAGGATAAGAGGGTTAGGGCTGCCACCAGTGAATTTACTGATTTTGTTTCTGTTTGGTGGAGTGAATACCGTCGTACTCATATAAATGCTTTGCCACCTACTTGGGATGATTTGAAACAAATTATGCGTGCTAGATTTGTACCTTCATATTATGCACGTGACATGTTAAATAAGCTGCAGCAATTGAAACATGGTGGTACTAGTGTGGAAGAATATTACCAAGCACTGCAAATGGGTATGTTACGTTGTAGGTTAGTAGAGGACGAGGAGGCTGCCATGGCTGGATTTTTTGGGGCTTAGACCGGGAAATTTATGATATTCTCAGTTGCAAAGAGTATAATAATATGACTCGGTTATTTCACTATGCCTGTAAAGCTTAAAGGGAAGTGCATGGACGACGTGCACAAACAAGGGCTAGCATTCCTGCTGGTAGAACTCCATGGACGGCTCGGAGTGGCGCTGCCCCAGCCGGTCGATCATCAGCTTCGACATCGACATCAGCACCCTCCAACAGCAACAAAGCGCGGCCAACACTTGCGTCCCCCTCTCGTGCTGTAGAGGCTGCAGAAAAGCCCGCCAAGAGTGCCTCCTCTGTTGCTTCCACGGGTAGAACAAGAGATGTTCAGTGCCACCGATGCAAGGGCTTTGGGCACATGCAGCGTGACTGCCCTAGCAAGCGTGTTTTGGTAGTCAAGGCTGATGGTGAGTACTCGTCTGCTAGTGATTTCGATGAAGATACACTTGCATTGCTTGCAGCTAACAACATAGCTAGCAAGGATGAGAAACACATTGGGGCTGATGTAGCGGACCAATATGAGAGCCTTATTATGCAACGTGTCTTGAGTGCACAAATGGGCAAAGCGGAGCAGAACCAGCGGCATAACCTTTTTCAGACGAAGTGTGTCATCCACAAGCGTTCCTGCTGCACAATCATCGATGGGGGCAGTTGTAGGAATTTGGTGAGTACGGAGATGGTCACGAAGCTAGCTTTGCAGACGAAACCACATCCCCACCCATACTACATTCAGTGGTTCAACAACAGTGGCCGCATTAAGGTAACACAATTGGTGAGATTAAATTTTGCAATTGGTTCTTACTATGATTTTGTTGATTGTGATGTCGTACCTATGCATGCTTGCTCTTTGCTGTTGGGTAGGCCTTGGCAATATGATAAAGACACATTGCATCATGGTAGAACCAATCAATACTCCTTTATGCATAATGGAAAGAAAATTGTGTTGCTTCCTATGACTCCTGAAGCTGTTTTTGAGAATGATGTTGCTAGAGCTAAGAAAGAGAAAAATGTTGAGCATGCTAAAACTGGTACTCTGTCACTGTCCTGCTGCCTTGGTTGACTGCTCGGAACTCCCTCTTCTTCTGTGCCACTATCCCATCAGGAAACTGAGCCTTCCTGAAATTGCGATAGAATTCCACCCAAGTGACTTCTCTTCCAACTAGATGGGTGACCAAGTAGTTATTCCCTTCATGGACGTAGTCGCGCCTTCTCGGCCTTCGCTGCACGCCTCCGGCTTGAGTCCTCACCTAGATCCCTGGTTTCGGTAGGCCCAGTCGAAGGTCCTCGTGGTATACCTCCAACAGTGAGGTGGAGCAACTATATCAGCCAATATTCCACATTTATGTATAGCCAAGATTGGTTGTGTACATAGAACTTCTAATTATGTTTCATGCAAATTTGGATAGCTGATCATAACTATGTGTTCCTCCCAAAAGACAAACAGAAGGTTGGCCAATGTTTCATCCAGGAATCTTGTATTTGACTTCAGAAGGGGGCAGACATAGTTTCAACTCACGCCACTCCAACCTTGATATTTCTCTTAGCAGAGACTCCAATGGATAAACAGGCACACATACTTGAGCTGTTGGAGTAAAATATTTCCTTGGTCGCACTATACCTTGATTCAGCTTGAACGGTAACCATGATTGATGTTCAACCCGTGTACTATCGCGTCTAAATTGACAAGGGGGTGGCCACGAGTGTAGAAGGTTCGCTACCACCCATCCACCCCCTCGGATTGATCTTGGATCAGGCTATGGTTTGAGTTCCATCTCCTTGATAGGAGCAGTACAGATGGTGTTGGGGATGATGTTGTCAGCACAAAGGATATAAGGAACACGATCGGTTTTGAAGATACCAAAGCCTGGGTCCAGCACCTTGCTATTTGGTTCACAATTGTTTAGTGCACACCATAACACAATACGAATTATCTCACAAGTGTAGCTGGACTTTGTGACCATGCCATTGGTGTCCGTCGTGTGCTCATCATGTTTAATCAAGAACTCATCGTGCCATGCAGGACTATTGGTTGGCATGACATGAGATGGGGCTGGGGGTAGGTGTGCCCAGGGTAGTATCTGTTGTTGCATATCAAATCCACATTAATGTCCACCACTAACACACCTGGTTGGGTCTTCCTCGCCTCAAACCTAGCAGCCAAATTGTCAATTACCTCCAGACACTTTGCCAATTGCATCCCATACTGATTGAAGATGTCATCCATGGCTAGCTCAGTAGGAAAATAAACTGAAATTGATGTTGAACGTGCACTGAGTTCTTTCACGGGAGGCGTCGAATTTTCCTCACGAGGCCGGTCTGACCGGAGGCATGTGGCCGGTCAGACCGGCAGAGTCTGAATTCGAGCCTATTTTCATCAGGTCTCGTGTTTCCTTGCTTGGGAAGGTATTTTTCGAGTTTTCATTGGTTTCTACCCTGAGTTGGACGTGCAGGTGGACCTGTAGCAGGCAATACCAACCCCTTTATAAGGGACAAGGCCGGTTTAATTGGAGGACACAATCTACATTCAACGCAATTAACCAATTGAATCTCTTTTTCAATATTGCATCTACTTTTTGCCAGTTCTAGCCTAGTTCATCCATCTTTGTCGATTTATGACGTAAATTTTCCGCCTTCGCTGCAAGAGTGTGAAATCCCTTTGTGGTTGAACTCATGCTGGTACTCTGTCACTGTCCTGCTGCCTTGGTTGACTGCTCGGAACTCCCTCTTCTTCTGTGCCACTATCCCATCAGGAAACTGAGCCTTCCTGAAGTTGCGATAGAATTCCACCCAAGCGACTTCTCTTCCAGCTAGATGGGTGACCAAGTAGTTATTCCACCAGGCAGAAGCGGGACCCTACAGCTAGTGTGTGTCAAAGGCAACCTTCTCCTGGTTGTTGCACTATAGAAGGTTGAGCTTTTTCTCAATGGCATGAAGCAAGTCGTTGGCCTCCATGGGGTTGGTGGTGCTTGAGAAAGTAGGTGGCCCGACACGGGGAAACTCCGGCAGCTTGGATTAAGGTGGAGTGGAGGACCAAACTGTTGGTTCTGCTACCGCTGAGCCTGCTGCTGCATCTGTTGGTGCTGCTACTGCATCTGTTGCATCATCATGGTAAACATCTGTGTCTGGTTTGCCAGCACTTGAGCGATAGTTGGATTCTCCAATGGTGGAGGTGCACCGTTGCCTGTCGCACCATTGACATGAGCATCACCAGTCTGTTCCTCACTACTGCTACCATCGCCTGCTACACGACTGCCAATCTTGGTGTTGACCATCTGAAGGGGGAACAGGTGGAAAGGGGATGGAAAAGGAGAAAAAACATAAACTAAGCTTTATTACATTATAATTAAACTGTAATTGTTCTGATCTGAAAAACACTTAAAAGACACCAAACAAATCCTTATTAAGACAGCCATACCATAGGCACATGGTATCGACCGCCAACTAACCCACAAGCAAACAGATCTATTCATGGAAACGAACAAGCAAGTGAACTAAGCAAAGTGATAAATTAAAGGGTAGAGAGCCTAATGCTTGGAGCAGCTCCTGCGGTCAGTGGAGTCATAGCCGGTCTCCTGCTTGTCTGCTGGCTCCTCTGAGAGACTCTTGGAGTCCATCAGATAGGTGTAGCCACGGGCTGCCTCTGAACTGGAGCTGTTGCTGCCACTGGGTGTAACAGTTAACCAACCACCGCTGCCACTAGGTGTAGCAGGCAACCAACCACCCGGAAAGCTGACGCTGGAGCTAAGGTGAGAACTGGCACTAGAGCGGTGGTTGAAACTGGTGCAAGAGCGGGTGTAGGAGCTGCCACTAGTGAAGGTAGAAGAGCTGGAGCTAGAGCTGGAACTAGAGCTATGGCTAGAGCTAGTGCTGGCACTACTAGGGGCGGTGAAGGTGGGTGCCTATGCACCAGCTGAATGCGCACTAGAGCTGTGGTGGACTTCCTCAGCATCATGCGGATCCTAAGCCCACCTGGTGTTGGATGTCGCACACGGCCATGTAGCGCCGCGAGGAGGGAGATGTTACCGACGCGAGGAGTAGCAGGTATCCGACACCACAGTAGCGAGAAGAGAATTCCACGCATTAACGCCGTGGTCGTTCACGCGTCATGTGTAGGTGGCGGCTCGGTGGGATCGAGAATTAGAAAGGTCAGAGCTAGGGTTTTCTTCTTTTATATCATCCCCTGTGTGGACTTGATGGGTTTTTTTGTGGACTTGATGGGCTTTTTTGATGGGCATCTTATATTTCTATCTTTCTTAATTTCAAGGCCACATGGGGACCACGGGTGGAACCCTTCACCCATCCCCGTCCACGTAGGGGTGGGTACCCAGCGGGTCCCCGCCTCTAACGGGGAAAATGCTATCCCTACCGTGCGCCGACATGCCACCCCGACATACCAGAAAGAGACTGTGACAGGACCCTTCGCATAACTCCCCCTAACCAAATCACACTTCAGGTTTCACCCCTACTCTTAAAACCGGGGTAGGCAGCCCCCACTTGTGCCGCGGTGAATCAGGAAGCCGATCAGCCCTTAAAACCGGGGCCGACCCAACTCCATCACACCCAACCTCGCCTGGGAACGTTAGAGAGGGAAGAGCTATACTACAAGCCCAGTTGTTGCCCATGCTGACTTGTGGTACGCACTGTGATTCTTCCAGGGTATCCCGCAAACCAGTTCTTAGATGCCAAGAGTGCGTCTATCAAAACCATGCACCCATGGTCTACCATTAAGCATATTTTTAGTTCAATTAATACCATGGTGGTACATATCGAATGTCATCACAAATAACCAAGGTCTAAGATATTAGTGAGTTTCCCCATAGTGAGTTAGTTGATCTAAGCATGGCTAAGCATTTCCTAAACCAACATCTAATCATATTAGATCCCAAGTTACCAATGATACAATGTAAACAAAATAGGCTGAGTACATAGGTAGCCATCTCACATTACATTATAAAATAATTCAATTTAAATAGAAAGCGGGACATTTGCAAATTGCGTACAATATGATCAATTGTAATGTGTGACTAGCCTTGCTCTGGTGTTGCTGGAACCTCAGCATCCACCTCGTAACAGACGAGAGCTTTGGAACTGTCGTATTCTATGCAACAAACAAAGCACACAAGCAAAACAGGCAAGTCTACCGAAATAGGTAACAAAACCATGTTTAATGGATTCTAGGCATTTTTATGAATTTACTAAGACTTGAATGGACTTAAGCGGAGCTCGGATGAATTAAATATGAATTTTAGAAGATTCACTGTGTTTTTACTACAAACAGAAAAGTCCTTAACCAATCATTGCAAACTAAAGCCGAACACTGACGTCAATGAGGGGAGAGCGGCACCGACACATGGGCCCCACCTGTCGCTGGCTGGAGTAGTACTATCTGCTACGGGTGTGTTGGGCACCCTTTCTCCAACTCTCTTCATTATTTTTCACACGCACACTTTTCAAACTGCTAAACGGTATTTTTTTAAAAAAAAAAGTTTCTGTACGAAAGTTGCTTAAATCAAATTAATCTATTTTTTAAAACAAAATTAGCTATACTTAATTAATCATGCATAAATAGATCGCTCCGTTTTCCGTGCAGACTGTTTCAAGTTTCCAACCAGGAATAGTGAGGCACAAATGGAGTATGACGGTGAAGGCGTGAAGCAGTGATGAAACATTCGTCACTTATGATTTCATGACTTGATCATATATGCTCGAATAGTCTACGTGGAGCACGAAATATTTGAGTACAATTCTCCTACAGAATTGATATACATATCGAAATATGAGGTTCGATCGATAAGGATAAATGCATAATCCCAATACCCAGATAAAAACCATTCACGAGCAGAATCTTCCAATTTCACGGAAACTATTGATAAACCGAAAAAATGCGGATAAATCATGTAAAAAAATGCAGTTTCAATAAATTTTTTAACTTGACAACAAACAAGCTGTTTGTGTTTTTGTCCAAGTAGTCCAACGAAATTCGGGCCAATTGTGGTTGTCTTTCTAAACTGTGGGTCCGATATCAATTTACTATAACTAAGAAGGATACAATTCTGAAATCGGTGACATATATATATAGGATTTTGGACATGAGTTGATGGGTATATCACCACCATGGATATGATCATGGGCAAATTATATATTC
The DNA here is from genome assembly GCA_009805545.1 of Oryza longistaminata. Lineage (NCBI taxonomy): Eukaryota > Viridiplantae > Streptophyta > Magnoliopsida > Poales > Poaceae > Oryza > Oryza longistaminata. Next base: position 6,006,865 of record CM020178.1, read on the forward strand.
ATCAACCAAAAGTGAATGTTTTCAATGCAAGATTTATATGCTATATATTTAAATAAACATCACTACGCTATAAGTTTTATGTGTTCTCATTTGCAAAAGTACTTACATGAGGCCATGCAAAGAGTGCATGAATAATCAAAGAAGTAGATTGGGGATCAAACTAAGACATAAATATTTGGAGTTTGAACCCAATCATACAAAATTTGAAAAAGTTATTTGACTGGAACTAAAAATTGAGAATAGGAACTCGATCCGGAACAAACTGCACAACTCTAAATCACCTAATAAAGCAACATGGTGATAGCGTGGTGGATTTTTTAAAACAAAACCTACAGGTAAATGCTGATGACGAGTGAAATAATATGGGATGAATTGGAAATCTTCACTGCAGATCTAGAAGTTTCCCAAATAAGTTTAAGAAAGATCGCTCCAGACATGCAGCAACAAATGGAGTTATGAAGTGGTTGGATTGGGAGAATAGCACTCTAGAAATACTTATATTTACAGGATAATTTTTAAATGCTAGAATTGCTTACATATTTTCAACTTATTGCACTTATGTAATGGAATCTTTACATATTTCAGTTAAAAATAAAAAGATCAAGCTTAGCTACAAAAGCTAACTGCTCTCCTTTCACCAGCTTGACCATTTAGCTGCTCCGACTGTCCCATACCTGCACAGTCCTACGTCATCTTGCTCCTAGTTTTTTCCCCTAATTATGTTAACTTACAGCTTTTAATTATCTACTCTGGTTGGTTAGCAATAACCTCTTTCTAAATGGAACTTAGCAATAACATTGTGCACGATGAGCCTCATTTTCTTTTTGAAAAAAAAAAGAAGAGAGAATTAACTACCGTGCACCGTAATATCGGATCTATATATCCTGCTCTAGCTCTTATTGTTAGCTTAGTGATGCTACACATCTATCGTCCTTAATTGTTTTTTTTCTCCATTTCGTTCACCCTAACTCCCTAAGGAGTAGGGATATATGTATGGTGATGGTGGCTAGAGGGGCTCAAGGGCTGAGAATTAATGGCGGTAAATGTGACCTGACGACTATGCCAATATACTTCAATTTAGGGCTTTCTTTGAAATAAACACTACTGAAAAACTGATCTTTGTTGGGTCGACCCAAAGATAATCTTTAGTCCCAGTTCATCCCCTGTCAGTAGCCTGTCAGGAGCCGAGGATCGGGACTAAATATCACTACTTTAGTGATCTTGATTATCTTTAGTCCAATTGAATGCATGGTATATAATCCCTCTCTCTTACCCTCTCCACCACAACCGGCCCCCTCACACTTATCCTCTCCTTCACAACCGCCCTCTCCTCTCCTCAGATCGATCCCTTCCTCCTCCCCTCCCCTATCCTCCGCCCCCCTCCTCCCCTTCCTCCTCCCATCCCCGGCCTTCTCCCCCTCCATGCACCCCTCCCATCCGGCTGCCAGTAGCCGGCGGGGCCGCGCCCGTGGTGAGTGACGAGAGGTGGCAGGCGACAGACGCTACCAACATCCTTTCTCTTTTTCTTTTGTTTCTTTTTACAATTTGTGATTCACTTAGATGTATAATTTTGTGATTCGTTGCATGGATCTGAGATATATAATCTGTGATGTATTTTGATTTGTGTGTAATTTTTTTAAGATTTGTGATGTATTTGATTTGTGTGTATAAGTAACTTAAGATTTGTGATGTGAATGTTTGGGATGTTACTTTGATTTGGGATTTGGGGTTTGATTTGGGGATATGCATCCCACTCGATTTGGGAGAAAATACAGGGATTAAACTCCTAAAGAAACAATGAAAAAAAAAAAAGAAAAAGGAGACTTACTGGGACTGTCGCTACAATCTTTTTAGTCCCGGTTGGTAATACTAACTGGGACTAAAGATACATTCTCTCTAGTCGCGGTTGGTAACACCAACCAGGATTAAAGATGGATCTTTAGTCCCGCTTATTTCAACCGGGACTAAAGATGGGTATCTTTAGTCCCGGATTCCTAGTCCCGGTTGAAAAACCGGGACTAAAGGGGTTACCAACTGGGACTATAAACGGTTTCTCCACCAGTAAAAGGAAATTCATAGGAAATTTTGAGGGATCAAATTCTTTGAAAAAAAATTCCTATAGTATCCTTTGGAACAAAGGAACATGATTGCAAAATTCCTATGGATTACTTCCCTACACCCACATTCCATAGAAAATTTAACATGAGCTGCATACAGCATACCTCATGTTTTATTTTCCTATAAGTCCCCACTGTACATTCTATCTTCCTCTCTCTTCTCTCTCTCCTCCACAAAGAATTTCCTGTAAAATTCCTGTGTTTCAATTCCCATGCACCATCCAAAGACATCACTTATATTTTTACCCTGTTTTAAAATCCTAGAGCATTGCGTAGCATGTGACAAACTATTAATTTTTACATTTTAAAAATCATGTGTTACAAAGGAGCTAGCACTTATATTTTCCTTTGATGGACGGATATGGCTATTGTAGGCTTCTAAAATTACTACTCCCTCTATTCATGATTATATGCTTGTTTTAATTTAAATAAACATTAAGACTAAATTTTTACCATTAACTTCTCCTACAATATATTTATAGTATCTACAAAATTATAAAACTAATATTGTACGAAAGTACCTTAATAGGTATGAATCTAATGGCACAAATCATATATATACAATAATGCTCGCACTTGAAATGCTAAACAGTGTGTTTTTTTCTAAAACTTTCTATATCAAAGCTATTCTTTTAAATCAAATAAAATCAATTCTTTCAAGTATATAGTAGTTTATACTTAATTAATAATGTGCTAATTATCTATAGTGTTTTCCGTGCTGGTGAGTAGCTAAACCAATCAGCTCCATAGAACTCACCTAAATATACTTACATGTTACTTCCTCTCTTTTATACTATTATAAGTTATTTTGACTTTTTTCTAGTTGATTTTTTTTAGGTTTGACTAAATTTAAAGAAAAAAATAGCAACATTTCCAGCACCAAATTAGTTTCACTAAATATAGCATTTAATATATTTTAATAATGTGTTTTTTTGGAAAATGTTGCTATATTTTTCTATAAAAAGTTTGACTAGAAAAAAATCAAAACGACTTATAATAAGAAATAGAGGGAGTAACTAGCTAATTATTGGTCAAAATCTTTCAAGTATGGCTTTCTAGAATCAAAATATATACAATTCCTTCCGTCCTATAATATTGCAACATACGATCGGATAGGACACACTCTAGTTCTTCGAATATAGACATTTGATCTTATGTTGCTACATTGTAGGACCGAGAGAGTGTGTACGCGGTAAAAGTGAACGGAGAGAGTATCTCTTGTGCCGTTAACGTTGTGCGATATTTTTAAGCATGCCTCGCATCAGCATGCAGCCTCCACCTCATGTTGAAATAGGCTGAAGTCCTGAAGCTAGCTACTCTCTAGCTGCAAATGGCACTAGCAATATATAGCTGGTTAGACATCACTAGCAAGCGTCATGTCGCCTCTTGACAGCTTTATTTTATCAATTGACAGCTTTATTTTCTTTGCTTGATCTCATCATATTCTTGATGAAATAAACTAATTAATGCTATTAATTTCGTCTTTCAAGTCAACATCAAAATTAAGAATCCTTTTTATCGCTTTAGCTGTTTCGCTTTGGGAGATTGGTGCTTGTGGTGCTGGAAGCTCGTAGGATTGCTTTGGCGTATTTAAGCTTTTGGAGGTGGGGGACTGAGGAGTGAGGAGTCGGGATGGGTGTATCAATATATATATTTGCGCCGATGTGCTTTTGCTATTGTTTTCCGTAGTTAATGCGATCGGTTCCGGATTACGTAGTATGTTGCCTTTTGCCTTTTCGCGTTGAGGAGGAGTAGTTGGGTGGTTTTGGGAGATGGTGTTGGCTTGATGTGTTCCACCGTACAGTTCTTTTCCTGCTTCATTTGTGTCTCTCGACGCAGTAATCTAGGAATTCGGAACTGACATATTCGGGTGATGCTTACTAATGTACATGCTGGTTACCACGACTTCTCGGGTGAGTATATGGTGGGATTTGTGTTTATTGTTGTTATGCTGAAAACGTGGTGGTTGTGAAATTGAGTTGTACAGGATGGACTCTGTTCAAGGAATTTGATTTGGGGTAGGATTTGGGGGTGTGTTTTCAACTTTGGTTCTTGTTTGAATTTCTGAAGGTTTTCCGTTTGTTTTGTTAGCTCTTGTAGTGTAATCGCATTGTGATCTTATGGAAGAGAGACATGCGTGTGGAAGCTAGAAAGGGTTGATATGATTAACATGCAGCAATCTTATTTCTCTTCAGGTCTATATACCAAAAGATAGGTGTATAGTTTCTATAACTTCACTATAGTGCTAATGCTTATAATGGACAACAGCGTGTAGTTCATTATGATTGATCATAGCTGTATTTTCTTCATCAATTTAAAATGTGGTTCTGTTTTTTCTCACAACCAGCTATTGCAGGGTCTAGTCTGAAGTCTGAACATAAATGATGAATCTTCTCAGAATGTGGAAGTTTGAGCTCTAAATCCACTTGGTTTGTGAGGTGTTAAGAGCACTGGACAGTGATAGTTGTTACTGTGCAAAATGTTTTGGCACGTACCTGGAATCTCTGCTGCATCACCGGTGAGTGCTTACACTTTTAGTGACCATGTGTTGTGTAAGGTATATTTGTTTGATTCAGTGGTCATCTTGCTATTTCTTTCAGGTGGATACTATTTTAGACAAGGAAAATTTCAAGTTGGAGGACCTTCTTGATGAGGATGAAATAATCCAGGAGTGCAAAGCACTAAACACCCGCCTAATCAATTTGTACTATTTCTCTTTTAGAGTACTGTTTCTCTGTAGTTGTTTTCTTGTACAATTTCTATTCTGGGACACAGTTTTTCCGTTGCATTTTTTTTCCTTCCTTGAGTTGTGATTGATCTTAGAGCGTATGCTGATATTGTTCACCAAATGGATATGTGTGACTATCTATGTTATCTATATGTACTACCAAATGTCTGCTCTGTGAATGCTGTTCATGCCTAAGATAGTAGCATATTACAGGTAAGTATATAGGAGGGAGATCCTCACTAAGCTTGGGTTAAAGTGGAGTACTGTATGATAAGCCATCGAACCTTATTTCAACCAGCCACATGAATGTTTCCTGGCATGTTTATTATCACATTTTCTTTACATTTTTCTTACCGCAATTCTTTTTAATCTGGTGTACGACTTGTGAATAAAGGAGAGGTTATGAATGTGTGGCCAAGTGTACATACAAGAGGAATGGGCGCACATCCACAATATAGCTTTGCTAGTTGAACCACACATAAATTTAATATCCTTTAATTATATGGCACCGGAAGATGATTTGATAATGTGCTATTCATTTATTCTGGTCATTGCAGTCTGCGGGACAAAGTTCAAGTGGAGCAATTACTCCACTACATTGTCGAAGAGGCACCTGAAGATGCTGAAAAGAAGAGGATATTTCGGTATACATGGCTTATGGTTGAATAAAAAACACTTAATGCAATCCCCACATGTGGAATTCTCACGAATTTTTGTGTGCAGATTTCCTTTTGTAGCTTGTGAAATATTTACATGTGAAGTGGATGTCATAATGAAGACATTAGTGGAGAATGAAGATGTATGTTTCATTTTAGTTTTCTTATGTTAGCTTGATACAATATTATTCTCCTATCATGGTGTACAATTATCTTGTATGACTAATGAAGCCATGCTATCTGTGCAGCTCATGGACTTGCTTTTCTCCTACTTAAAACCTGACCGACCTCATGGGACACTGTTGGCTGGTTACTTTTGTAAGGTACTTTTATGCAACCATTCACGTCTGCAAATTTTTGGTCTCAGCCTGGCTGATTAAATGGTCATTATATACTGCTACCTTTTGCAGGTCGTGATTTGCTTGATGCTGAGGAAGACTCTCCCATTCGTCAATTATGTGCAGGTTTGTGTAGTTCTGCTGTCAGTTGTCAGCTCTTCCTTTGCTCTTTTGTTCGCTCACTGTTCTCCCAAGTTAGCCTTGCCTTCATCTGTCTTTCTTATGCATTTGTATTTACTGTGAAACAGTGGTTTCTGTAGTAAGCAATTTGTGCAACAGCTATTACAGCTAACGCCATTTTGTGAAGCAATGTTTGTTCAGCTGATGTCACTTTTGGGAGAGGTGAATCTAATCCATTTAGGATATAAATTGTTTTAGGACTTAGTGACGTGCTATAAATAATCTAGAGTAATTCATTTTCAGTATAGGGTTTGGAGGATAGTTGTGAGGCTACATAGGGGATGCAACTATATTGACGCAAAGAATCCACTGAAGCGTAGACATGGAAACTCATCTTAAAGCAAGGATGAGCAATTTGGCACATGAGTGGATTAAAGGTGTGATATATGTTTAGCATTAGATTCTTCTAACGAGCAAGGATATTTGTTCAAAATGTCTAAGAAGGACGTGGGCGTGTGGTAGAGCAACAATGCCTTGTATCTCCAAGGCTGTGCTGAAAGAATTTGCAGTTGGTCTTTGCCAAAACTTCTCATGCTGTGATTGTTTCGTTGCCATTAGCCCATTATTTACGTTCTTTCTATAAGATCCACATCCACCTATTGTTTGATGTTGTGCACGGGTGTTAAGATATCAAATCTACATCTGGGGCTGCAACACAAATAGGTGTAGAGTATTAAAGTTGGAATCATCAAAATGACAGTTGGTCATAGAGTAGAATTAAAAACCTGTGACAGTGAACATGCACTTGTAGATGAGTTTCTCATTTGTCTCAGCTTTACACATGTTGAACATCTGAAACTCATTTTTCCACATCTCTTGTAACCATTCATATTATGTTTAAAGGTTGTACTGTGGAGAGGTGAATCCATACATTGGTGTTCTGTGCATAAATATTACTTACGGATTTGATTTTTATGTGTTGCTTATTCCTGCTGCAGGGCCATCCTGAAATAGTTAGCCAACTTGTTGACCTTATTGGTATAACTTCTATAATGGAGGTTAGCTTTCTAAAGACAAATTTAAATGCAAAAAAAAAAAAAAAACATCTGTAGCTTTGGAAAGTCATGGTAACAAATAACATCACTGATTAATCGGCTTAAACAGTTTGATAGCTTGTTGGTTTGTAATGCAGGTGTTGATCCGCTTGATCGGTGCTGATGAAACTATGTATTCTGGTTATGTTGACTCAATGCAATGGTTGGATGACATAAAGGTCCTTGAGATGATTGTTGACAAGTTCAGTTCATCTGTAAGAACTAAAGATTACTTTTAGCATCTCGTCTCACTTTGTCAATCTTCTGCTTGTCTTGTTTATTGTTGCTCCAAACTATTTTAACAATAGGACCGCTGCTTGTTACTTCGTTAATTTCTGGTCAGCATGCATGCTTCCAGTTTGAACGGAAAAATAAGTTAAAACTTCCCTTGGAATTTAAATGATCAAGTACTGTCCTCAAGTACTAACTGGTTACATTCCATTCTTTTGAACATGGCACAATTTTTATCATATTCAAATGCAGGAAGTGTTGGCTATTTATATGCTGTTAATATATAATTGTAGCCAATGATAAGACACATATAAAACTTCTGAATACCTCTTTTGAGTAACATGTATACATTCTTCTACTATCATTTAAGCATCCTACATTCAACTATTTCTTTTAGTTCTTATGATTATAAAGTGCAAGTAACACATAAAGATGTATGCTCCAACCTCCAAGGCTAATGCACTGAAAGATCTTAATTTCTACCAATGATGTTTAAGGTGATTTGTTGAAGCTGCTGGATGTTTCATCTGCTGATAATGTTCTGCCAACGACATATGGAGTCTTACAACCTCCTCTAGGAAAGCACCGCTTGAAGGTATGAGTGCTTAATTATATGCAGGTCTGTCGAGCCACAAAGTGCATAGATTACATGTCATAACAGCGATTTGTGTCTATTTGTGTTTGCCAGCATTTTACATCGCTGTTGCACAATTATACACTTTTTTGTCTGCGAAGACCTTGAATATAAATATACTTATCCATACCATTGGTGCCAGATGTCTATTTGACCTTTGATTTCTGTTGTTTAGGTAATTGCTTTACATTTTTCATTGTTATTCTTGATGTTTATTTTTTTTTTCAGATTGTAGAGTTCATCTCCGTCCTGCTCTCAATTGGAAGTGAAGCTGCTGAAATTCGATTGATCCATCTAGGAGCAATCAAGCGTGTCATAGATCTATTTTTTGAGTAAGTTAAATTGCAATGTTGTTTCTCATAAGTTTGTCAAGGAGCTGACATATAATTAATCATTAGGTACCCTTTTAACAACTTTTTGCACCACCATGTGGAGAGCATCATCAGTTCTTGTTTAGATAGTAAGCAGGATCAGCTGATCTGTCATGTTCTTGATGAGTGTAAGCTTGTTACAAGAATTTTGGAAGCTGAGAAGAACTCTGCTCTATCAATAGATTTAACTAAGGTACTAAATTAATATCCCACTCTTTATTTTATTAAACAATTATATTTACTTGCAATTCCCCTTTCAGCACACGGTTCCTTTGGAGGGGAGATTTACACCAAGGATCGGACTTGTTGGTCATATGACACGCATATCTAACAAACTCATTCAGCTGGCTAAGACCAACAGCATAATTCAATCACATTTGCAGGTCTGTATTCGATTATGCATAGGGAAACCTTCGTATTGTTTACATCCCCGACATGTTAGTGGTTTTATTAATGGTCCCTTGCCAATTATCTGATGGATCCCTAGACAAGTGGTCGACATGAATGATTCTTGCATACAGAATATCTGACGGTTTGCATTAAACTTGGGTTAACCCATTAGTGTTCTGAATGATACTTCCCTTATAATACAGGAAATGAAAGTTAAACATGATCCAAGGTGACATGTCTTAACCACACTGTCTGTTGAACATAATGATTACGTGAAATATCCAATACAACAATCATTATGTTTATTACGGGCCTCGTAGCTTGTTAAATATTTATTGGTTTGTTTTTCTATACAAGCTCATTCTTGCAAATTTTGATTGTGTGATATGCTTTTGAAAATTCTAGTGGCAGCATTCTTTGTTTGACTCACTTGATTTGGTTCTTTCAGCAAAATTCTGGGTGGGCTGAGTGGCATGCTGGAACCCTAACTAGGCGTAACGCAGTAGAAAATGTTTACCAGTGGGCTTGTGGGTAAGTACCATGTTTAATTCTTCTATGTTAATCATTTGCAATCTGTATGTATAATTTTCAACGAATAATACCATATTTTTTCTGTTTGAATTCTTCTTTATTTCTGCTTGTTGTCTCCTTATGAACCACTTTTGACTGTGCTGTGCTGAAGGTAAAAGATAAAAACCACATAATTCTAAGAATATGGCTGCACGTGTGGTCCACTGTGTCAGTGCTGCCCTGATCTCTAAAAGTGTATTAGGCATTGATAGATTTCTTGGCAGTTGCCACTCCATTTTCTCAGAGAAGATATGGTCAATAATGTTTTATTTTGGAATAATTAGGTAATTCATTTTGATAGTAGCACAAACAACTATTAGTCTATTACCACCATATGCCATTAGAAGAGAGATGATTTAATTTCCATTGAGCTTGAGCTCCAACTTTGTCTATTTTAGTTCCATGCATATACTGTGGTCAACCCCTGAAAATTTTAGTTTTACAAATGGACAGATGACTGTTTTTTGTGATGAATTTGCACAGTATAATAGTTCATCAGATGGTAAGTTCAAGCTGAATGTGGCAGTTTTACTCATTACTTCCTCCGTTTCATATTATAAGACTTTCTAGCATATGAATGTGGGCAATGCTAGAAAGTCTTATAATATGAAACGGAGGCTCTCTGGTGATAGAACGATCTCTCGTGTTTGGCTCTGCGAAATGCCACACGATGCCTCGCTCCAAACAGTAGCAGGCTAGCAGCGTGCAGCCGTGCAATACTATTGGAATGGAATTCGGAATTCCAATCTGCTTCGGATCATGCGCGCGCATGCGATTCGCAGCGTGATCACTCATCACACGCGCATGTATAGGGGGTGATCTCCCTAGCTTACTGAATTCAGAGCTCACTCGCTAAACGGCTAAACTACTTCTCGCCGACCAAAACATGCATTATTTTTTTTTTCATATCCTGGTTATATACTCTCTCCGTTCCTAAATATCTGACGTCGTTGACTTTTTTAAACATGTTTGACCATTCGTCTTATTTAAAAATTTTTGTGAAATATGTTAAACTATATGTATACATAAAAGTATATTTAACAATGAATTAAATGATCGATAGAAAAAAAATTAAGAGTTACTTAAATTTTTTAATAAGACGAACGGTCAAACATGTTTAAAAAAGTCAACGGTGTCAAACATTTCGAAACGGAGGGAGTATTACCCTTTTTGCTTTAAGAGATTTTTCTTTATACTCCAGCCCACTTCCTCTCCTCCTGATGAAGAAAAATTGCTCACACCCTTCTAGTTAAATTTTTTATATTGGTAACTCCCCTCCCTAATCCCTCTCATCTTCCTAATAAAGAAAAAAAAATACTCTCACCCCTCTTGGCGTATGAAGCATCAATCAATTATCTTGGTAGGCTCTCTCGTGATAAAAAAGTTAACCTCAAGATCTCCAGAAAAAAATATCTCGACAATTTATTTACCCGAATATTGGTTCTCTCACTAGTTTCTTGCTCCCCCAAAGTAAAAAAAAAAATGGGTGAGGCTAACAAGGAACTGGGAGAGTAGAGGGGATGAGAGGCGAGTGAGACAGTAGAGAGGACGCGGGGGAGGGTGGGTGATAGGTGAAGATCATCCTAGCGATAGAACAAAGGTGAGAGTTTTTTTTTTCTTAAATTAGGAGGGGAACAGGAGCGGGTGGGTGACTGAGGAGTGTTACTTATGCTAAACAACGCCTACCCAGTTATGGAATTTAAATCAATTTATTCTGAAATTCAAAATTGTTATTCTGAAATTCATAGTAGACACTAACATGTATTCGAAACAATGTTCCATACAGAAATACTTCCTCCGTTTCACAATGTAAGTCATTCTAGCATTTGCCACATTCATAATGATATTAATGAATCTAGATAGATACATATGTCTAGATTCATTAAAATTAATATGAATGTGGAAAATGCTAGAATGACTTACATTGTAAAACAAAAGGAGTAGTTATGTGGTGTGCGGTCATGTTCAATTAATAATAGCCCATGCGAATACACTGACTAATTAACGACTTGGCTCGTACTAAAAAATTATATATCATCATCCATAATCCATACGAAGATCTTGCTCTGTGTTGAGGACTACCTGACTTCAAAGCCCATTTAGAAATATACAAAGAAAAATTTTCGATTCCTGCTCAATAAATTAAGATACTCCAGAAGTCAACGACCCTCCCCAAAACTCTGGAATTGTGTTGACAGCTGCCACGATTTCTTAACCAGCTTACCCGCCCTTGAACGTGCATTGCATTAAGGTCAACACTTATGAACAATCTGGTTTACATCGTAGTATAGTATAAGTGAAGTATATAGATTTTCCAATGCACACCCAGACGATCACTGGTATTAGTTTCTATTATTATTATTTTATCGAGGACCACCGCATATTATGATTTCTTGATGCATTAATTGTACGTGTGAGTGGGTGCAGTAAACAAGGTCAACACTTAATTACTAACTAGGCTGTGTTTAAATTCAAAGTTTGGATCCAAACTTCAGTCCTTTTCCATCACATCAACATGTCATACACACACAACTTTTCAATCACATCATCTCCAATTTCAACTAAAATCCAAACTTTGCGCTGAACTAAACACAGCCCTAATCTAAAATGCACCGCTAGTACCTCAACTTGTGAGGTGGGTGCAATTTAGTCACCCATCTTGTAAAATGCTCAAACAAGTTACTCATCTTATCTTGTTTTAGGGTGCAAATCACATAAAACATACTCCCTCTGATTTCATTTTAATTAACACTTTGGACAATGACACGCTCTACAAGATATATGTTTGACCTTATTTTTCTATTATAATATATACAATAAATAAATGCATGCTTACTTTTATTATAGTGTTTTGAAAGACCAATCTATATATGTTGTTCTAGTTTCTTTAAACTTAGTATTTTTAAAGTTATTGATGGTCAAAGTTATAAAAGTTTGACCACAACTTTATCTAAAACGTCAATTAAAATGAAACCGGAGGGAGTATAGAGCTAGTATTTCTTTTATATTTCTTTATCACAGAAATGTAGAAATGTTTTTGGTATGGTAGGATAGTTTTTTTTATAATTTTTGAATTTAACTATTTAGTGGTGGCATTGATACGATGCTGACATGACAGAAATTAAGAGAAACTGAATTTTATATACAGGCAGGAACGAAAAGGGCAGAAACGATATAAATTTTGTTCTACTTTAGGGGGAAACGGATCGATACAGTCGGGAAATTGATTAAAAATGTTTAAAAGTTCTTTGAGCAACTTTCATATAGAAAGTTTTTGAACAAAACGCGGTGCACGAGGCCGCGGTGGCATAGACGGCGGCGGGCGGCGGCTCCCTCCCCTTCGACGACGGCGACAGCAACGGCGGAGGCGGCAGGCGGCCGCGACGGGAGGCGGCAGGGCGGAATTGGCCACCGTAGTGCACGAGGCCGCGGGGCGCAGACGGCCTCCCTCCCCTTCGACGACGGCGACAGCGACGGAGGAGGGGCAGGCGGCGGCCTCGCCTCTGCCAAATTCGGCGGTAGGGGAGGCGGGCGGTGGCCCGGCGGAAGGAGGGAGGCGGGCGGCCGGCGGCCAGTGGATTTTTTTTATTTTGGAATGATTTGTATATTTTGTTGTAGATTTTTGTTGATTTGGGGATGATTTGTGATTGATTTGTAGATTGTGGATGGACATTTGTTGTGGATGATTTTGTTGTGCATGATTTGTGGATGATTCCTGGGGATTTGGGTGTGACGGCGTTTGTGGTCGAAATCAATAGATGCAAGCAGCTAAAAAACAATAAAAGAAAAAGAAAAGAAAAAATATGGTAGCGCTACCATCTTTAGTCCTGATATTGAGGTCCTAGTTTGCAACCTAGAATTAAGGGGGTTGCAAACCGGGAGTACAGATGAGTTCTCCAGCAGTGCGAGCTAGTTCGTTAAGATAATAAACCAAGCTTGCACGTTAGTTCACCATATTATCATGTAGAGTCTTCACTTACGGTGCACTCTACTGGTAGTAGAAAGTAATATAACCGTTGATCTCATTTGATCGAAGGGTTCACATCTATTTATAATACCATCTTAGTTAGCGGCAATAGAAACGTGGAGGGGTATTATTGTCCGAAAAATAGGTGTGGAGGGGAATCGTCATTTAGTAGTGGGTAAACCTTTTTTTTGATATTTTTCATGGAATATGAGCGATGCCAGTGGCGATGGATGATCATAGATCAATTATATTTAACCAGGAAAAAAATGATAGTTAAATTACTAATTTACGCCTGATTGTGGTATTAAATAAATTACTAATTAATCTCTAATAATATTGGTAGTATATTAATATCAGTAGAGAGCACCGAAATATCGCTCGCCAAAAACTAAAATGAACAAATAAGTTAAGCAACATACTTTGACACAAATTGCCCGACAAGATATATGTACTATAGTTAGCGTGACAGCAACATAGTATATGGCACTGCGATGCTCTAACGCGGTCATTGGCTAGTACGGAGTACTCCCTCCGTTTCAAAATGTTTGACGCCGTTGACTTTTTATCACATGTTTGACCGTTCGTCTTATTCAAAAATTTAAGTAATTATTAATTCTTTTCCTATCATTTGATTCATTGTTAAATATATTTTTATGTAGGCATATAATTTTACATATCTCACAAAAGTTTTTAATAAGACGAACGGTCAAACATGTGCTAAAAGTTAACGGTGTCAAACATTTCGAAACGGAGGGAGTACGTTGTAAGCGCAATTTCAGATTCAAAATATCCAGCTTTTGGCACGGCCATATAACAAGCCTCATGCATGCATGCTCATCCTAAAAGCCAAAGTGGCCGATTAGGTACTAGCAAATATTCTTTCTGTCCTATTATCTATTGCAAGACCTACAACGTATGTCAACAAATAACATAAGCAAACAAAGGCCATCAACTTTCCTTTTCTAACATTTTAAAGGGGTGTTTTTCCATGAATAAAATCATATTAGTCAAGTACTAGAAACTTCCATGCGTCCTCTTTTCATGCATGCCGCCTTCATTTATATATACTTTTTGCAGGAATATAACAAGAGAAGCTTGACTGACCTAGGTCAAATTAAACACAATATATCAGATGAGATCAATGGTTTAGATTACTTTCTACCACAGTAGAGAGCGAACGTCGTAGTGAAGCTCTTGAAGTAGCTACACAAATTAAGCAGCCCACAGATTCCAAAAATCGTCCACTAATTCGCATCTTCATTAGATGGGGCCATTTCCCATATGCAGGATGAACACATTTCTAAGTTGCTGCACTCTGTCTCGGTGGTATGGGTCAGATGTCCACTTTATCTTAGGAATGTGGTTCTCACAGTCACAGGCATGCGGTTTTCTCATCACCCACATGCATGCTCCCTAGCTCTCTTTTCCTCTCGACAACTAGATCGCTAGAGGATATGCCTCACTGCTACCCTGTCGTTGCTCAATTTTACCATACGTTCTGAAATGTAGTGTAATATAATTAAAAAATGGAGAATTGATTAAATCAGGAGCCTACAACAAACTACCTTCTTCATCTTCTAATTTACTGTTGGCGACTCCAGAATCACCGTCATGTTTCATATCAAGAATTAATACTCCCTCTGTTCGGATTTACGTGACGTTTCTGACGGCTAAATAATATTATGTGCAAGCCATTTACATTATCCTAAAAGTCAATTAATTTCGTCCGGAGGGAGTACTATGTTACTGTGCCAAATATGCAACTCTTTGGGCTGAACTCATGCAAACTACGAATTGACATGTTGTATCTGTTCTCCAAATCTCTTTTATCCGTTCTTCTGCTTCTACTCTAATACATTATCAAACTTGTACGACTTTTATTTTGTTCGATAAAAGCATGCATTCAATTGGCGAAGGATCCCTCCCACTCCCCTGACTTTTTATTTTCAAAAGATCTTAAAATCTTAACTCACTAACATATAAAACTATTAATTAATATCAACATGCAAAAATTTAAATATATAGATATGAAAATGACATCATAGCAGATTTGCCACTTCTTCCGTGTAAATTTATATTTTTAAAGGTTCTCATGGAAAAACAATGATAAAATGTATGCACTAAAAACTATGTGAAGTAATATCCTAAACACGTAAAAAAATGACTAATTAAAGTTAATATAACCTGCCTTCAATATCAGTATTGTTAGATCCCATATATATGTAACAGGCCCACGTACGCATAGCATTCTGCTTATACTTTCACATCATTCTAACGTGGTAATTTGGTGCACTGTGATTAGGGAGCCAAGAATTTTAAGATAATTGTACTGTCATCCACCTAAATTTTCAATATGCAACGTAACACTATAAATCACTTCTAGGTAACATAGGTCTCAGTTAAATCACTAGCTACTACATGCTGTAAATAGCTTGATATATGATGCTACAATTAATCACCCTTTCACGCAGGCAGCTCAACGCATGCATACACACAACTGAAGCCATCACCATGCTGACCATGGTGGCATATGGTATAACGCAAGTAGTTTCTTATTAGTGGGGGACTGAAAGGTTTGGTCCGTGTACATATATAGTGCATGCATACTACACGTACGTGTAGGGATCCGCTGCCATCCAGTCTGCCGCACCCGCTCGCCACTGAGGTCATCGTCGTCGCGAGGGAGGGCCGCTGCCGCTGGATCAGCGGGGAGGGTGGGGGGGGGGGGGGGGGACTGCCGGATTCGCGGGGAGGGCGGCTGTCGCTGGATCCATGCTGGGACGACCGCCGCCACCGAATCCGTGCTTGGACAGCCGCCGTGCACTGAGCCCTCCACCGCCGGAGGCGGCTGCCGTGCGCCAGACCCGTGTGGGGAGAGGGTGGCTAGGCACCAGATCCGTGCGGGGGTTGGCTGCCGCCCGTCGGAACTCGTGGCCGAGATCTCCACCGTTGGAGGAGCCCACCACGCGTGGGGCCGCATTTGGGGGTGGGGGGAGGAGGGCGGAGGAGGCCGCTGCGCGCCGTCGCCGTCACCCATGCCTGCCACCACCGATGCCGCCGTCAGGAGGGAAGAGAGGGGAGTGGAATGGAGGAGGAGGGAAAGAGGGGAGTGGAATAGGAGGAGTGGGGGAGGCCGAGAGAGAGAGAGAGGAGGAGAGGTGAGTGAGAGAAAGAGAGAGAGAGAGAGAGAGAATAAAAAAATGAGTGGGAAGAGGAGGGGGGATTTTTTGTATGAGGGTGAGTTAAGAGCCCCACATGCGAAAATACCCTTATTTTCGTGTGTGGATATTTTAAGTGGTTCACTTGAAAAAATGATTTTTTTGCATACGCGTCTCTTAAGGAGCTGTATGGAAATTATGGGCGATTTACATACGCGAACACTTGCAACCCGTTTGCAACCTATTGAGGTATTCGTCCAAAAAAATCATTTTTAAGTAGTGTATATCTCTTCCTATTCGTTAGTTAGACTTGGATTTATGTTTTTTTATCAATAGAGGAACTTGAATTGAATAGTACTTGATTCAAGCTTAGCAATACATCTACAGTTTATTACATTATAAAGCATAATAAATTATCATTCCTCACACCATTTTCATAATATTTTAACCCGAAATAATGTGTCCTTCATTTCTATAATATTTAGCATATATTCATTTCCATATATCCACCAAGTTTTATCTAGTTAAATGAGATCTGAAATCCTGAACAGTTTGGTCCGTGTATATATGCATGTGCATGTATTCTACACGTGTAGGGAGAGTCAACTGCAACTTGAGCTTTCGACTGTATGGCTTCCTTGAATACACTCCACTGCATATTCTTTTTTTTTCTTTTTTCTCTCTTCTGCAATGCACCGTATGTACTCACATAGGTCGCAGTCCATAAAACGTTGAGCGAGACCAAAAGATGAGTGTGAATGCACTCAAAAATTTACTATTTCTTCATGTATACGCCCCGTGATATTGAAGTGCATGTAACATCAAACTGACGATA
>CM020178.1:6034001-6058525 GCA_009805545.1 Oryza longistaminata
AGAAAAATCTATATATATTGTTTAGTCTCTTTAAACTAAAATAAATATTTTTAAAGTTATTGATGATCAAAGTTATAAAAGTTTGACATCACATTGTCTAAAACGTCAATTAATATAGAACCGGAGGAGTACGTACGTGTCGCTACCATAGAGTACTCTATATTTATTGGTTATGATAACTAACACATGCAAACTAGGCATGTGTGCAGTAGACATGATTCAAACATCAGGATTTGTCCTCCATGTACGTGAAGCTCATTGTTAACCTTTTTTTTTTTTTTTACCAACACAAGATCACTAACAATACCAAGATAAACTAAATAGAAGCCGAATTACACCACAAAAAACCCATATACCTTCTCATCTATTTTTAGTAATACCGTTGGCGTATAAATGTTTTTCCTTTGGTCCATTTTTTAATCTTTTGATGAATACTTATAATTATATGGTCTCAAAAGAAAAATTATCAACTATATCAAGTAGTAATTTAACAAATATATGTGACAACACCAAGTAGTAACAGATATATGTAGTTGAGACATAACTTTTAACTTTCATAGAAGTTTAGCTCCATATATACAACCCATTGTATAAAATTATGAATATCAAAATATTAGTGTCAGGGTTATGGATACCACATACTAATAGTAGTCGACTAAATCTCGGCAGGACCCACCACATACCATGTCTTATACGGAAACAACCTTCGGATATAGGAGTTCCGCATAAGGAAGAATGACTAGAGTTCTACATGGAAAGACAAGGGCTACTCGGATTGTATCCATATTGGTTTCTCTAGTTCTACTTGGACAAGGGGACACCTATGGGTATAAATACAAGGCCCCTAGGAGGAGAGGGACACAAACAACATAGATGCCACAAAGTCACAAGCCAATACAAGCCTACATACGCCAAGACAAGACGCCGGATACGACTTCAGAGATAAGCATGGCTAGTCCCCTACGGCGTTACGGATACTGGAGAGACATAGCGCTGTCTCTGATCTCGCCGGCACGGATTCGGGAGGAAAACTACCCTGTTGTCGACTACGAGTCAGTACTTCAGACGCCAAGTCGACAACAGTTAGATAGGCTACCCCAAATATTGTACTAGTGTGATTATGGTGAATAAGAGCAACGACCGGCTTCGGCCAACAGGATGTAGGGTTATTAGCTGACAATTCAGGGGCCCAACCTGTATAAAAATCCTCGTCTTCATCTCTTTTACTACAATCTCGCATATATCCTAGTACAACGATCCCCATACTATGCAAATACCGGAATCGCGACATCAAACGTCGACAATTAGATATTCTACTATTATCATGCAGTTTATAATAAGAAATGCTTATAATAAGAAACAACAGTGAAGCATGACAGTGTAATGAACAATACTTAATCACTGTCGCATTCACGATTTCCTCTTTTATCCCTAAACTCCTCTATCGCTCCCTCTGTACAATAATTTTCCACAACACCCCATTTCCCTATAAAAGCAGTCAAATAGGAACATGTTGGTACAAATAGTGAGGGAGGTATAAGGTTATGAACCACTTTCTAAAAACTGATGCCCAAAGGCGGCCGCTTGGGTCAATTTTCGTAGGTAGCCCACTTAGATGACCACCTCTAAAAAAATTGGGAGTCGGATAAAGAAACTAGAACAACATATATAGATTTGTCTTTCAAAGCACTATAATAAAAGTAAACATGCATTTATTTATTGTGTATATTATAATAGAAAAATAAAGTCAAACATATATTTTGTAGACCGTATCATTGTCCAAAACGTCAATTAAAATGAAACCGGAGTAAGTACGGTGCAGATAGCAAACAAAGTCGTCGTGTTCAATCAATTGTGCATCGACATTAACAAGCTAGTCGTCGTACACGTACTCGTACAGGCTAGACTAGTGCAGGTTAAGTTACAACCCTGATACGTACGTAAAATTAACCGCTTAATTACTGCCCTACTCATCGGCAGAAATAATGGAGAAACGGTAATAATACTGCAAATTGTGCGTCACACTCTTGATCGTGCTATCAGTTCGTCAGTTACGCCCGATATATGAGTGCAGGGCCCAGTCACTTATCTTCAAGCGAAAAGGAAATGGAAGAGAGAAAAACACGTGATCATTTGGAAAAGTGTAAGACAACCATGCATTAAGTCAACAAGGATATATATATATATACTTTATTTTTCGCAACTAATTAACAAGGATATGCATGCATGCATGATCATGCCAACAGCGGGAAATTACTCCTCACTTAAGTAATTAGCTCATATGCATGTTAATATTATTCTGATCTTAAACCAAACGCAAAGAAGAGGAGAGAGATAGATGAGCTCATTTGGTTGTTCCATTTTACCATTAATATAGATTCTCCATGATGATCCACAGGATCTAACATTTCAGGCATTTGTAAAAATGCTTTAGGCAGTAATGATCAGATAACACTCTCCAATGATTCATCTTAATCTAGTCTTTTTTCCGCACAAAGGGGGGAAAAGATTAATAGCATTCGAGTTTTACATTAAAAATGATTGAATTGATTTCCATCAAACATTTTTTACGCTTCCATCGTAGTGGCAATTTTTAAACCGTTTTGTTAGACAGTAACAATATAACTTCAAAAGTGTGAGTGGCTCTTAGGGCAACCTCAATGTTGGTTGCTGAATGAGCAATAGGGGTGGGCCCATGTGCAGATAGCTTTAGCTATATCTATCTCTACAATGGTTATGGCCTTGGGTGAGAAACAAGCCGGGTCCCACTGGGTCCCATCAAAGAAGAAACATACCACCAATTCGCAACCATACACTGATAGGCTCCAGTAGATATCATTTTTTAATCTCTTAAGTTCAACTATAAGCTGTTTTTAAGCATTTAATGCTTTATGTCCATGTCCACAATGTATATAGCTCAAAAAAAAAAAGTCTTAAGGCTCACTCTTATGGCCACATTGTAGTTGCCCTTATAAGGTTGCGTTCTATGTTGTTGTTTGGCTTACCTACTCACAAGCACGAGAAACGTTACGGATTATTAATTAAGTATTAACCGTTACAAACTTAAAAAGTAGATTTATTTAGTTTTTCTAAATAACTTTAATATAGAAATTTTTTTTAAAAAAAGAAAAACGTACCATTTAGCCGTTCGATAAATATACTCATGATAAATAAGGCAGTGGCCCCCTTTAACCACATAAAAGAACGCAACTTAAGATGGGTCCTTCACGTATAACCTCACATAATTAAATGGTAATTGTGGAAAGATAAAACAATATAAGCCCTTAGGACAAGTATTTTACACAGAGATACTATCCTCTTGGACCTCTTCTATAGTTGAGATTTGTCTCTGCTCTTTCCACTAATGCTATATCCTTATCTAGCAAAGTTCTCTCTTTTCTTGCTTTAAGATTAACACCGATTTCTCTCTCTTATCCACGTTAGTAGATAGATATAGGTTGCAATTTCGTGAGCCAGCTGTCAATTGTTGCTATACACTCAGCAAATTAGTTTAGTTGGCAGTTTCATAAGCTATCTAATAGTTGTTGTTGTACAACCCATAGGAGATAGGGTCTTATTGTTTACCGTATAAAGAATAAACCATTGTTAGAATATAAAATTTGAATCTTAATTTTAAAATTAGTTTTAGGGTATCTTCAGCGTATTTATCTTTTTTTTTCAGATTGACTTTTAAGTCACAAAAGAAACACATATAAAAGTTTTACTCCCAATTTTTTTTCCGCTAATAAGTCCTTACAACTTATAATCAACTCTTGGTCAACCGATCGATGGGGCTAACAAATAACAACAAAACTTATGATGAATTTCTCTCAAATCCAAAAAGAAAAACAAACAAGAAACACTAAACCTCTCTTTTCTCGTCCTAATTTCCCAATGTTTTTTTTTTCTGTTCTTTTCATTCACAAGAGGAGGAAGGGGAAGGGCATCTTGAGATCGACGTGCCTGCTTGCATCTCCCTTGTGGATGCGGTCACGTCCATGTCGATCACCCCCCTGTGTGCTGGGGTTTGTGTGTGATGTTTGTTTGTGGCGCCCTCGTCTGCTGCCTTTTGTGCCCCCTCCCCCTCCCTTCCCTTCCCTTCCACTCTTTTAAATACACCACCACCCCTCCTCCCTCTTCCTCCTCAGGCACAGAGACTCCTCTCGCCTCTGCTCCGCTGCTGCTGCTCTCTTCACCCGCCATTAGCGCGACCGAGCTCGCTCGCTCGCTCCCGGTGCAAGTTGCACCGCCTACCGGCGGCGGCCATGGTGAGTGCCGAGTAGTCGTCGTGTGGCGCGGGTTCTTCTCTGTCTCTGTCCCTGGAGCGGGTTCTTGTGTTGATGGTGATGAATGGGTTTTGTTTTTCCATGGCGGCGTTGCAGGAGGACGGTGCGGCGGCGCGGGAGGCGGAGAGGTGGGAGGGGTACGTCGACTGGAGGAACCGGCCGGCGGTGCGCGGCCGGCACGGCGGCATGCTCGCCGCCTCCTTCGTTCTTGGTAAGTACACACGCACCTCCTCTTTCCTTTCTTTCTTGCTTTCTTGCTTTCTTTCTTTCTAGATTCTTCTGGAACCCACAGGGACGATGGATAAGCCCAGAATTAATTAAGATCGATCATATCATTGCACTGTTGCAGCTAGCTAGCTATCACCAGCAGCAGCAGCATGCAAGCACGAAAGAAAGAAAGCTCGAATAGGATACTCAGCCATGGACCATCTCCTCCTCCACCTTCTTCTTCTTCTTCCTCCTCCCGTTCCCTGCACCTCTCCTCTCTCTCTTTTCTGGAGACTGAAAGGCACAGCACCGTGGTCAGATCGATCGGCCATCATCACCACCCTTTACGCCTCCTCCTCCTTTTCCTGATCAGACCGCACCCTTTTCCCGCCGGATTTGGCCGCTTTCGCTCGCGAAACAAGTTGCCTTTTCTCCCCTTTTTTTCGCCCTCCTCCCCACTGGTCGCCGTTGGGCTCCATTTCTCTCTCTATCTCTCTCTCCCCTGTTTCTTCCTTTCCCTTTCACACCAGTACACCACTGTGCTCTTCTCTTCCAACGAGGCTAATCTCCCATCTCTCCTCTCTCTCTCTCTCCCCTGTTCTTGCAAGTTGGGTTGGGTTCCCCAACTTGACCTCCCCCTCTTGCAATCGCGCATCGTCGTCGTTATCATCAGTGGGGAGAAGCTTTTGTACGATCCAAACATTGGCGTCCTTCCTTGAGTGTCCTCTGTACCTTCCCTCCTCCATCAAATGCATTGCATCCACCTGAGAAAAAGACGGTGTCCCTGCTCTCGATCGACGACGACCTCTTCTTGCAATCTTGCTCTGCTGCTGCTGCTGCTGCTGCTGATGGTGGTGGTTGACTGGTGGGCACCATGGCGGCTTCGGTTTCGATATCTCTCCCGTTGATCCGATCCCGAAGGTTCAGCTTGAAAATGACTGCCTTTTGCTTCCTTGTATGTGTGAAGGACTCTGTTTTTTTTTCTTTTTGTTTTTTTTTGCTCTGATGGTTTTGAGTGAGAGAGAGCAGCCATGGATTGAGGGGAGAAAATTTTGCCATTTAATTTGACCCTGTCCAAAATTGTCGCTACGCGAGCATTGAATTCGGGCACGAATCGCAAGGCCGAAACGGTCAGGGAGAACAAAGAAAATTGGCCGGCATGCACTGGGAACCGCACACATTATGCTGGGGCGGTTATATCAGTTACCACCGCACATGCATGCTAGTAGTACTTCCAATTTTTCAAACGCCTCCGATTAAAATACAACTTTACATCCCCATCTGAAGTTTTTCAGTGGCACACGGTAGCTCAGTTTCATAACTTAATTTCAATGGAAACCTACCAATGGAGTACAGTAGTATAACTTAATTTGGATAAAGAATTTGCATTTTTTTTTTCTTCAAGATCAAATTTGGATTGAGAACATTGGCTTGTTGTGTGCAGTGGTGGAGGTGCTCGAGAACCTGGCGTTCCTGGCGAACGCGAGCAACCTGGTGACCTACCTGATGAATTTCATGCACTACTCGCCGTCGCAGTCGGCGACGACGGTGACCAACTTCATGGGCACCGCCTTCCTCCTCGCGCTCCTCGGCGGCTTCCTCTCCGACGCCTTCTTCACCACCTACGCCATCTACCTCATCAGCGCCTTCGTCGAATTCCTGGTACGTATGTAACAACACATCTTAATTTGTTTATAGTTGTAGTACCACTAGTACTCCCTACATATTTTAATATATGACGCCGTTTACTTTTTAATCAACGTTTGACCACTTGTCTTATTCAAAAATTTTATGCAAATATAAAAATACTTATGTCATGCTTAAAGAACATTTGATAATAAATCAAGTCACAATAAAATAAATTATAATTACATAAATTTTTTAAATAAGACGAAAAGTCAAACGTTTGTCAAAAAGTCAACGGCGTCATACATTAAAATACGGAGGGAGTACCATTTTTGTGTGTTTTAGTTGAGAGTAATTGATCCAACTTAAGTTAGTCTGCAAGTTAGTTACTCACTTAATTTCCTTTATAATTGTTTGCCGTCATAAGCCTAGGAAAAAAGGAAACCATATGCCAGCTTACGCAATCGTAGATATACCGATAATAATAAGATGATAAGATGTTTCCGGATAAACATATGTAGGAGTGTATATTTTAGTGAGATATATATGCATGGTGCTCATCGTATCTCCATGCTGACGTGGAAGGAATATACCGGGATATCATGTCCAGCTAGGCTGCCACGTCATCGTTGACTTCCTTTCTATCTTCTGGACCCGTTGGCAATAGCCATCATAACATGTTTTGTTGACCGTCCAGGTCGTTTCGTTCGCTAGAATTTCGCTGCGTGTCGTAAAGTGACCTGCCAGTAATCAGAGCTGCTCCCATGATGGCATCCTGACCGTCCAATTAGAACAGACCCCACAAGATTCGTGGACAAGGTCAAAAAATGACACCTGTCAAAGATTAGCCAAACAAGATGCTAATCTCGAGGCAGGATCGAACGGCTGTAGTTCCCGCTCGATGACCACCACTATTTGCCCAAAGAGTTTGTGTTCCCGGCCCTACACTGAAACCTCTTTTCCTCCACGGGTTCCATCTGACAATTGCCTGGAATTAATTGGCCAAACGGAGCTCGCAATTCCCTGTGATTTGGATTACATGAGATCACATACATATTCACATCTAGAGATTAATTAGGCCAATGATTAAATTGTAACCATCACTTTATTCGCTACTAGAAGCAAGCAGAGATAGCCTGGGTCAAAGGGAACCCTGTACTGAACTACTGATCACGGCCCCTGTGTATCGTGACTGCACTAGCTAGGTGCTAGGATATCTATCTAAGTAGGAGTATCTATCACAAAGGCATGCTTTTATGCATGGGCTTGGGACAATCGATCGATCAATTCATGGTCCTCAATTAAGCTTGGCCTGGCTAGGCTAGCTTGGTTGGATTGCAACTGTGATGGTTCACTGATGGATCATAGATGGCTACTGCTCGCTTTTAGCGATGGGGAGAAAACAACAACAAGCTTTTAGCTTTTAGACTTTCTTTGAAATACTTTATCTTTCTAATTCTACGAGATATTTCGATAAATATGTGTTTGCAACCAATTGCGCGTTGAAGTGTTCTGCTTTATTCATACTGCCTTCATTTTTTAGATATATAAATATTATTGATTTCTAAACATAACGTTTGGTCGCTCATTTTTTAGAAAAAATAATTATGTAAATATTATTTATTATTTTCACTTGTTAAAAGTATTTTAGCGTAACTTATATTTATTTTCATATTTGCACTAAATTTTTACATAAAACGAATGGTTAAACATCACTTAGAAATCAGCAATATTATACATTCAAATTTAGAGTGGTTAGTATGAGTTTTTTTTTTATGTGTGCGCTGTATTTTTAGCCCAAAAATGTCGTGTATTTTTATGATTGTGTGGGTACGTAGAGCACTAGAGCTAGTCGTAGGATGAGTACGTACGTAGGATGGAAGTCGATGTATACGGCGTATAAGGGTATAGAGACGTGTGCGGTGCGGTTGCGGTGGATCACGTGGGCGCAGTAACCGTATATATCTGTCGAGTGCCATACCGGCGAGGTGAACATGATTGTTCTTCACCAAAAAAATACAGTCACTGTGCACATCAACAGTCGTGTACTGTAGGGCTCATATCGGGCTCAGAGACATATATGGAAGGAACGGACGATAACCCAAATTCAGATCAATCAGCTAGTTACTTGACATGACTACGTCGCCACCGTCGTCGACAGGCGCATGGGCGGCGTACGTTCTGGTATGGTATAGCGCCCATCCTATCATAGGTAGCCTGCATCTTAGGCTGTGTTTAGTTTATGAGAAAAGTTGGGAGTTAAAAAAAAAAGTTAAAAGTTTATGTGTAGAAAAGTTTTGAATATAATATGATGTGTTGGAAAGTTGAAAATTTGGGGTAGTTGAGGGTGAACTAGACACGACCTTAGCTATACCAAATGCTACATCTCATACGGTCACACCACGAGTGGGACAGGGCCGTATTACGGTCGCCGTCGCCGCCGCCTGAGTAGTGTCAGTGTGTGAGTGTGAGTACCCTTCGGGATGGGGCAATAATAATCCACTAATATATCCACCGCCAATTCCATCGGCGCGCGCGGCCAAAACCGTCGCGGAGGCCGACGCCCTGGCGGCCCCGTCACGCGCTCGCCCGGGTCACCACCACTCCTCTCGCGCAGTCGCTCGCACGAAATGTACGTGTTTACGACGCGCGCGCGCACCCCTGGATATATCCTGACCGGTCGAGATCGATCTTTTTTGATCTGGTACACGGTGACCTTTCTGGGTCGCCCCTTCATGAACGATCGGTTGATGGATCGATCGATAAGTCGTCGATTGGTTAATTTATTATGAGTTGGTCCATCACCAGAAAAAGCGAAAAACGGGCTATGATGATTAAGAGAGACGGCTGCAAATTTACGATGGATTAGTGATCGTCGAATACAGTACCATGTAGGACACGGAATTACGGATAGGCACGGATCTTATCAACGTGCAGGAACAAGAGCCACTGTGGAACATTCTCGAGGCATTTCTCTCACCACCTCCCGCGATCCGATCCGATCCGAGACCGACCACCATCTCTTATCTTATCCCCACCCCCCTAGCCCCAGAGATCGAATCACACAACTCATCACTGTGATCCAGCCAGTTCTCCCAATATTCCACCAACACACACGTACGACGTACGGTGTCCACCAGCGTGCGTACGTGCAAACCGCACACCGCCACACACCACATCACACCACACACTCGTCGTCAACGCGCGCGACGAGACAAAACCAATCTTGGCCACTGCCCGCGCGGCGCGCGGCCTTCCCCGCGTACGTCGAGAGAGACGTACGGACCGCCGCGTGTTGTTGCAGAGTGGGTGAGCGCGCGGCGCGGCCACGGCCGGCTAAAGCCGCGAGTGCGCTGCCCTGGTGGAGAAGGCGACCGTGCGTGCGTGCGTGCGTGCGCGCGCGCCGCGTCAATTCGCGTTGCCCTACTCCTGCCTCCTCGGCGTAACGAAACCTGCGGCTGCTAGCTAGCGCGCCGCGGGGGGCGGTGCAAGTGGATCAAGTGGGGGGGTTATCTGTTCGGGATTTGCCTGCAGGTTTCTTTCATTCTTTGGCTGTTGCCTGTGCTTAGCTTGCTTTGCTATTCCCTCCCGGAGAATATTCATCATCGTTTTGTGTACTCGTATTTTTTTTTCTTTGCTACCCACTTGTTTGACTTGTGAGCACCGCCCGCGGAGCTATTCAGTCTAGCCATAATTCTGAAAAGATTATCGTGTTACCGAAAACAAGGAGAAGCTGGGTACTCTTTGGGTTTTCCAAATAAAATAGTCATATTCATATAGTCTCAATTTGTCTAAGACTTAAACGAATAGATAACTTATAGATGATTGACTGAAACACAAACGATCATTTTAATATTCATCAGTTACACCTACATGCACATATATATATATATCTTTTGGTATTCGTTACATACATAATAAGTTATTTTTTCTGATATTGGTGACAAAAATAATATGTTTAACACTTTTTGGATAGAGAGAGTATAATATAGGTACTCCACCAAACAAGTTGCCATATGGTGTGGAAAATCAGAAACGAATGGATAGGATAGACCGTAGGAACATTTGTTGTTTTCCTTCGTTTCCCTTTCGGAGTGTTGCACATTGCGCCACGTGAATCCTGAGAGAATAGCCACTGAATACACAAATACACAATGGTACCCAATAATGTTACTCGTATGTACGCACCGATCGTACCAAGTACAGGAGCACCACCACCACTTGTAAACATCTTTTCTGCACACCCGATTTGATGGGCTAATTAAGATACGACTAGTACATTAGTACTGCTAGTTGGCTGTCCTTTCTACTAAGTTAATACTCTATCCTAACTGATAATACTTACTCCCTCCGTCCCATAATATAAGGGATTTTAAATTTTTGTTTGGATTGTTTGAAACACTCGTCTTATTCAAAAAAAATTTGTACAAATATAAAAAACGAAAAGTTGTGCTTAAAGTACTTTGAATAATAAAGTAAGTCAAAATAATAATAATAATTCCAAAATTTTTGAATAAGACGAGTGGTCAAACAGTGCAAGCAAAACTTAAAATCCCTTATATTATGGGACGGAGGGAGTATCGTTTTAGATAAGGGAGATCAAATATTAAAATCTTTAATTATGAATATTTTTTTAAATATTTATCTTAGAAAATTGGAGATGATGTACAGATTACTCTTAAAAACTAGTTCAATAAAATCATATATTTGTTCATGTTCTATCCTCCAAGTCGCTTGCTGACCTTGGTGATCTCACCTGAGCGCCACAAAAACGATCGCCGTACGTTTGACTTACCAGCTCCAAATTAAAACCGCCTTGAGTTGTTTAGCCCAACTGTATTTGCATTTGCCGGTCAGCGCTGACAAAAGTTACTACGAACCCATCGACGGGCCCCTGTCGGTCTCGTCCTCCTCCTCCGCTTTAACCGGCTCACGGACCACGGCGAAGGCCAAAGCGACGTCGCGCACGGGCGCGCGGCCGCGGCGGCACATGCAGCACGCCGACCACTTGCCTCCCCCCACGAAACTTTTCTCGTTGTCACCTGATATTTCTTTCCCCCCCAACCAAACCACTGGACATTGGCGTCACAGTTCTGATCGGGTTGGTATGATCTGTTGCAACATGGCAATGCAAATTTGCAACCGAAAATTGCAGCAGAAAATTGATGCTAGTAGTGTAGTTGCATGTATTTGGGCCTGGACAGTTCATGGGCCTGTAGGCTTTCTCGTCTGCAGATTTTAGGATTTTACATGGGCCTGCATATGATTCTCTCTCTCTTTTTTTTTTTTTTTTTGAACTTTTTTGTTATGTCAAACATGGCGCGAATGTGTTGCAGGGGCTGGTGGTCCTGACGATCCAGGCGAGGACGCCGTCGCTGATGCCGCCCGGGTGCGCCAAGGTTGCCGGCGCGGCGTGCGAGCCGGTGTCGGGCCGAAGAAGGCAGTGTTCGCGGGCTGTACGTGACGGCGCTGGGCATCGGGCATGGCATCAGGGCTCCCTCCCGTCGCACGGCGCCGAGCAGTTCGACGAGCACGCGCCGCGGGGGCGGAAGGGGCGCTCCACCTTTCTTCAACTACTTCGTCTTCTGCCTCTCCGTCGGCGCGCTCATCGCCGTCACGTTCGCCGTCTGGGTGGAGGACAACAAGGGGTGGCAGTGGGGGTTCGGCATCTCCACCATCGCCATCCTGCTCTCCATCCCGTGTTCGTCGCCGGCTCGAGGCTGTACCGCAACAAGGTGCCCACGGGGAGCCCGCTCACCACCATCGCCAAGGTCGTCCTCGCCGCCGCGCTGCTACGCCGCGGCGGCGCGCAGAGCGCCAGCAACGGCGCCGTCATCGACCGCGCGCCCAGCCCCACGGGGAGCACGGACATGAAGGAGTACTGCAAGCCCGGCGACATCTGCGGCGTCGCCGACGGCGCCGCCGAGGTGGCCACCGAGCCGTCGCAGGAGCTGGTGTTCCTGAACCGGGCGGTGCAGCGGCAGCCGCGGTGCGGGGCGCTGTCGTGCACGGTGCAGGAGGTGGAGGACGTCAAGATCGTGCTCATGGTGCTCCCCATCTTCTTCTCCACCATCATGCTCAACAGCTGCCTGGCGCAGCTGTCCACCTTCTCCGTGGAGCAGGCGGCGACGATGGACACCCGCGTCGGGGGGCTCAAGGTGCCGCCGGCGTCGCTGCCGGTGTTCCCGGTCACCTTCATCATCCTCCTCGCCCCGGTCTACGACCACATCATCATCCCGTTCGCGCGACGCGCCACGGGCACGGAGATGGGGATCACCCACCTGCAGCGCATCGGCACGGGGCTCGTCCTCTCCATCGTCGCCATGGCCGTCGCCGCCGTGGTCGAGGTGAAGCGCAAGAACGTGGCGTCCAACGCCGGAATGCTCGACGCGGCGGCGCCACTGCCCATCACCTTCTTCTGGATCGCGTTCCAGTACCTGTTCCTGGGATCCGCCGACCTGTTCACGCTGGCGGGGCTGCTCGAGTTCTTCTTCAGCGAGGCGCCGGCGAGGATGCGGTCGCTGGCGACGTCGCTGTCGTGGGCGTCGCTGGCGCTGGGGTACTACCTGAGCTCGGTGCTGGTGACGGTGGTGAACAGCGCGACGGGGCGCGGCGGGCGGCGGGCGTGGCTGCAGGGGGGGAACCTGAACCACTACCACCTGGAGAGGTTCTACTGGGTGATGTGTGTGCTCAGCACGCTCAACTACCTCTTCTTCTTGTTCTGGGCCATCCGGTACAAGTACCGAAACGCCGGGGTCATCAAGGGCTGATGATCAATCTGTAATGCAGGGTTAACTGTTTAATTATCTGGCAAGGTAAAAAAAAAAAAAGAAAGAAGGGAGGTTAATTTGGTGGTCTTGAGGATGTCCATTGCTGTGTGTGGAATTGGTTGGCTGGCTGATGAGAATGAACAGAAGCAGCGATTAAGCAAGTTGTTCATAAACAGATCGGTGTTCAATGAAGGAAAAGGAAAATAGTCAAGATAATTAATTTCCCATCCGTACTAAGTTCAGTTTATCTTTCCTTGTATATATTGTTACGACCCATTAACAGTTGCTAACATTAAACTGACCTTGGTCTATAAATGATAACCTAGTAAGCTTATGCGAGATATATATGGGTGATAAACTAACCCGTTATTGATTATTTGAAGTCATAGGATGGAAACCATTTTCGTCCCTTGAGGGGATATCTTCTTGTTGTTTGTATATCACCTAAATAGTTATGAAAAAAATTAAAAAAAATTGAGAAGATGTATTAACATGTGATATATCACTCTACAAACATTCAAGTTCAAATTCTCCTTCTACACCTCGCAACGAAAAAAACAAATTTGATTGTGAATATACATTAACTAGTTGTAGGAGTTGAATTTGAACTTGCATGTTTGTGGAGTGATATATCACATGTTAATATATCTTCTCAATTTTTTTCAAATTCTTTCATAACTATTTCAGTGACATGCAAACGAGGGATATCCCCTCGAGGGATGAAAATTCACTCCCGTCATAAGATCGCCTTTATTCGCGTCCGTGTGTTGCAGCGGCGGTAGAACGCCACTTCCCAACTTTGTTGAGGTAGGAACTATGAAGAGGCTCAATCCAGCAGGTAGGCTCCAGTAAGCTCTAGCTACGGGAATATATCATATACAGACAAGTTTCCTTTACACATTCCATACACATAAAACCAGTAAATATTATAAAAAATTCTAAAAAGATTAGACACATACTTTCAATAGTATTACACCTACGTGTGAAATCTTATGTTATGGCTAAAATATAATGAATTTGAAGATAAGACTTTGCAGATATGTATAATACTATTTGAAGTAAATGTCTATTTTGTTCAGGGTACTCTATTTTTTTGAGGAATTCATCTCTAAACCTCTACAGCGCTGATATACGTACGAATTATTTCGTACGATGATTGTACGATCAAACAGATCCCTCCTTCACTGCTAATCCCATATCCAAAGCCCAAGCTCCTGACGTCCTGGCCTACTATCTCGTTGGCTTGCTTGCACAGCCAACCAAAGCAATCTTCTTTTCAAACATATCTTAAGCAATTTTCTTCCTAATATCTTATAGTATTGTATAGTAATTCCCCGCAAAAAAAAAGTATTGTATAGTAATTGTACTTAATACTCAACATTGAATTTATCATGTGGCAGGTTAAGCAAATTACGCATACAAATATGCTCCTTGCACCTTGGACAGTGATAGTGTCAACTCTAGTTTTAGATTAAATTAAAAATAGTGACATGTTTTTCAAAGGAAATTTTCAGATTAAATCCATAATAATAAAGAAAGCATTTCATGGCCATGAACATTGCCCAGGAACGAGCGAGAGAGAGAGACTAATGTACCAAAAAAGATGATTGTGAAGCTAAAGGAAATCAAGTAAATAAGATGGCATACCTTTATCTTCGATGGTGTATGCTATTGGATTAGTTTCAGACTTGCAGATTAGATCAGAACATGAAAAGATGGAATAGGGAAGCAAGCCAACGAGATAGTAGGCCAGGACGTCAGGAGCTTGGGCTTTGGATATGGGATTAGCAGTGAAGGAGGGATCCATTTGATCGTACAACCATCGTACGAAATAATTCGTACGTATAGCTGCATGAAGAAATGTACGATCTTGTTACGATAAAATGTACTGGCAGTGGACGGCAGGGGAATGCGGCAGTCCAAGCGTGCTTATGGGCCCTAAAGCCCAATTCATCTCTAAACCTCTATTCCAAACCCTAAACCTTACATTCCCTATTCCATCTTTTCATGTATCTGATAGTGTGGTTTGAGGATGGAATTTAAACTCGATGACAAGATAAGATCATAAGAGACCTCAAGTGAACTTATTCCTGCTATGTACGCCTCATCTTCGTACGGAACCAGCCCAGTTTCCAATCCAACCCAAGAATGGGCCGGTAATTTAGTTCAGATTTACTGCCAACCTTTCAGATGGATCGGTATTGGAATAAGTTCAGTTTAGGTTTATCAATATGTTGCCAAGTCCGAAATTTATCCGGTTATCCTTGAACCGAAATACCAGTTATAGCTTATCCCCTAACTCATAATACCGTGTCAAGTCCTTCGACTATATAGCGTCCGGTTTTGACTGACGAGGCAAGTAGGACCCACATGTACCTCACATATCAATGGCTAATCCTTCTCGGAAATGCTACTGAGCGAGGGATCGCCCTCGCTCGCCCAGGGCGATCAGATTCTGCCCCCCTCCACCTGGTTTCCTTTTTTGGCACCGCATTACTTTCCTATTTTAGTAAAATTATACACCTAAAGTTTACACATCTAAAGTTTAGAGACCAAGTCAAAAGTTTATATATCCGATTCAAATTTGAATTTGAATTCAAATATATATATATACATATATATATAGGACACTCATATGGGGCACCATGGTGCCCGGGCACCATGGTATCAAATGCACAAAATCACTCAAATTTTTCATGACGGCGGCCACAAAATTCATGGTCGGCGACAGGGGATCAATGTGCCATTGCTGGCGTCCTTCTGTAGTTCTGTTTGTGTTCTTGCGGGGGAGGGTATTTTGGTTATATACTTGTAGTTAACTGTGTTGAACAAAATTAAGGGTGATATTTTTTATGGTATTAAAGTGTACCCTAGCCCTTTCATGTGTACTGTACTATAATCATAGCCGAAGATTATGGCATATGGATGATGAAACTGGTGGACGGCAAGTGAGAGGCCTACCGTGAAACCGAAACGGCTAATGGGCGATCACTCGCCGGGCGATGGGGGTAGCGATCAATTCGCTCCCTCCCTCCACCTGGTTTCCTTTTTTGGCACCGCATTACTTTCCTATTTTAGTAAATTTATGCACCTAAAGTTTATACACCTCAAGTTTACACATCTAAAGTTTAGAGACCCAAAGTTTATAAGTCAAAAGTTTATATATCCGATTCAAATTTGAATTTGAATTCAAATTTTTTTTATATATAGTATTTCTATACATCTAAATTTAAGTTTATAGACCTAAAGTTTATAAGTCAAAAGTTTATATACCCGTTTCAAATTTGAATTTGAATTATATCCGATTTAAATTTGAATTGAATTCAAATATTTTATATATATAGTATTTCTATACATCTAAAGTTTATACACTTAAAGTTTATAGATCCAAAGTTTATAAGTCAAAAGTTTACATACCCGATTCAAATTTGAATTTGAATTTGAATTCAAATGTGAATTTGAATTCAATTTTTTTATATATAATTTCTATACATAAATTTTTCTAACTTTTGTTTTTTTAAAATTTTTTTGTGATGTACTGCAGTAGTAGGAAGAGAAGAAGGGGAGGAGGAAGGGGAGAAGTGGGAGGCCTATAGGGGGAGGGGGGCAGATCCCCTGGCGATCGATCGCCCATTAGCCCCCCAATCCTTCTCCCTCTCTCTTCCCTCTCTTTCCCATCTCTCAGGTTCCCCTCCATCCATCCACTGGTATCACACCACAGATCAAGGGTGGTGATGGGGATGTTGGTGGTGGTGCCGTGGCGGCGGCGTAAGACGCGGGAGTGAGGCGGAGCTGAAGGAGGTGAGGGGGAAGCCGGCGGCCACGTACGAGCAGCACATTGTGCCGGCAGTGAAGCTGGACATCTGCGAGCGTGCAGGAGGTGGAGGAGTGCTAGGTCAGGGTGTGGAGGCAGCGGCGATGGCCAGGAGGAGGCGTGGGAAGAGCGGCGGGACATCCCTGCGAGCGACGAAGTACAACGTGGTGCTTGTTCGATGAGGTGGACAAGGCGGACGTTGCCGTGTTCAACGTCTTCCTCGAAATCCTTGATGATGGATGGCTCACCGTGGGGTAGAGTCACCGATCGGCTACCCTGGGCAGCCCCCCGGCCCCGGCCCCGGCCTTACCAACGAAAACTCTATTAAATTTCTATTTTGTAGAATCAATTGATGATGAAATTTTTATAGCAAGTAGTAGTTATTGTGAAGTTTGTCTAGAATAAAAAATATTCTACCCCGCTGGGCTCACCGACGGGCATGGCCACACCGTCGCGCGACTTTACCAACACCATCATCATCATCATCATGACTTTCAACATCGGCTCGCAGCACTCAGGATGGAAATGGTTAGGATATCGATCGAACCTAAATCGTTTCAAATGAGTTTACTGAACCATGGTTTAATAGGGTCAATTTATCATGAGTCCATTATATCAATATGGCCTATTTGGTTTGGAACCAATTTTTGCCCTACCAAAATTTTGGTAGTGCCAAAGCCTTGGCAAGTTTTGGCACTACCAAATTGGATAGTATTGAATTTAAACTATTGTGGGCATAATTTGGTACTAAACCAAACATACACTTGCTACTATTGAAGTTACCAAAATTTTGGTAGGGCAATAAGTTGGTATCAATCCAAACAAGCCCTATGTTATCCATGGATATCCAAATGGATCGGCTACATTATTAGTAGACAAGAAAAAAAAACTCTTATTACATATATGTAAAACTCGGACCCAAAATTTTTAAACTCGCGTTCACACTATATAATCTTATCAAATTCAGTCGAATTCTAGTGGGATAATTTATTGATAGAGAAGCAACTTTGCGTAAATTTTAAGCCCTTTATACATGTGGAGCCTACAATGCACTACTAATATACTAAGAAAATTTCATTATATGTGTGAAACTCGGACTCAAAAAATTTAAACTCATATTCACATTACAAAAACTTATCAAATTTAGTTGAATTTTGTAGAAATGATTTATTATATAGAGAAGCAACTTTGTTCAAATTTTAGGCCATTTAGATATGTGGGGCCCAAGATGCATTACAAAGACCCCAAAAATTCTTGTTACATGTGTGTAAAACTCGGACCCAAAATTTTTAAACTTGTGTTCACACTAGGAAAACTTGTTAAATTTAGTTGAATTTTATAGGAATAAATTATTATATAGATAAGCAACTTTGTATAAATTTTTAAAATATTTATACATGTGAAGTCATTTTGGTTAAACCTCTTAAATCCAGCTTCTAATGGTTTGATCCGTTTAATGCATTTATATTTTTTGCGACCCTAAAAATCTGTTAGGGCAAATTTACGAATAGGTTAAGTGGATAAATGGATCTACCCTAACCATTCCCATCCTGACGCACACTTCACTGCCGCCGCCAGCGCCGGCCATGAGGACGACGCCACATAGGCCGCCGCCAAGTAGCACGTTCTCGCTGACGTGCAGAGGCACTTCCGGCCAGAGCCCAGAGCTCATCAACCGGCTGACGGAGTTGGTGGTGTTCCGGCCGCTATCCGGCGAGCAGCACTGGAAGGTGGCGAGGCTACAGCTCAGGGGAATGGCCGCGTGCCTCGCCGAGAAGGGCATCGGCCTCGACATCACCGAGGCCTTCAACGCCGCCTCTGCCTCAGCATCCACCGCACCACCCTCCTCATCCGTGGAGGACAGCGTCGAGACGTTGCAGCTTTGCTCCAGGGAGGTGAGCAAGAGCGACCGCCTCCTCGCGTTTGTCAGGTCCCGCTCCTCCGCCGCAGGCGCGGCCCCACCGCCGCCGCGCCCGGAAAGGCGGCTTGAGCTGCTCGCAGTAGCGATTTTCGGAGCGTAGCAACGAATTGATAATATGTGGATTC
Source organism: Oryza longistaminata (assembly GCA_009805545.1). NCBI lineage: Eukaryota > Viridiplantae > Streptophyta > Magnoliopsida > Poales > Poaceae > Oryza > Oryza longistaminata. Next base: position 6,052,751 of record CM020178.1, read on the forward strand.
TGTTAAGAAAAACATATACATCTGAAGCTAAAATTTATCCACGTTATAGAGCTTGGCGACAAAGTAGCATATATAATTGGTAATTTCGTATGGCATTAGTTCTTGTGTGAAGATTGATATATACCCCCATTCGTTTCTAAATATTTGACATCGTTGATTTTTTAGCACATGTTTGACCATTCGTCTTATTCAAAAAATTTTGTGAAATATGTAAAACTATATGCATACATATAAGTATATTTAACAATGAATCAAATGATAGGAAAAGAATTAATAATTACTTAAAATTTTTAAATAAGACGAACAATCAAACATATTTAAAAAAGTAAACGGCGTCAAATGTTTAGAAACGGAGAGAGTATGCCGACAGAGAAGGGCATTAGCTCGTGTTCACCGTCGATAACCAAGCAGCCGCAGAAGAGAACGAAGCGGTGGAGTCATCTTCGTCGGCGACACCTGTGGATGGATGGAGGGGAATCTGATAGATGGGAAAGAGTAGGAAGATGGAAAAAGGAGAGGAGAGAAGGATTGACCACTGACATGTGGGGTCACGTGGATCTCACTCACCATGTTAGTATGGTATTGTATATTGGATGATGGGTTATACTTATACCTAGTATTTTGGTTTAGGGATGGATTTAGAGTCGAAGACAAATTGAGGGAGCTAAAATAAACTTATTTCATCGGGATTTGCCCGTGCCCTACAAGGTCTAAAGAAAGCCTCCCATCCCCTTACATAATTTGACGTCCACTTCCTGAGGCCTATTTCAATGGTTAAAGTGACAAAAAATAATCTATCATTGGGTCGACTTACGGCCCAACATCAACAGAACAGTACGGACTAAACCCAAACAGATTATTCAGACCACATAATATGAAATAAGTTCACTTTAGATCCCATATGTTTACATCAAGTTTAAGTCATGTTATTTAATACTCCCTCCGTTTCATAATGTAAGTCATTCTAGCATTTTCCACATTCATATTGATCTTAATGAATCTAGACATATATATCTATTTAGATTCATTAACATCAATATGAATGTGGAAAATGCTAGAATAACTTACATTGTGAAACGGAGGAAGTAGCAATACTAGGTATAACATGTCTGTCAACTCCCAAACCAGTGTAAAAGAGTTCCCAAGACGGTTTGGCCAGTAGTAGTTTCGATTAACATGATGCTTATGTGGCTGTTTAACTTGGTCCTTGCCCCACATGGCGTTAACGTGGAACTAGAAGCAAAATTTTAGAAAATAAAAACAAAGTATGTAGGATCCATATGTTAGTAAAAAAAAAGATAGTAGGACCCACTTCATCCACCTCTCTCCTCTTTATCTGTTCCGGGAGACGTGCCTCCTTCCCCTTCTCCGATCGAGTCACCCTCTCCCTCTTTCTCCCTTTTTCCTTCCCTTTCCTCCCGTTTCCCCTTTTCCCTTATGCTTTCCCACTAAAGAGAGGGTGAGGTGTAGGAAGTGGAACCTATTGACATGAGTATCCCACTATATTTTTTTTATTTTTATTTGATTAACATATGAGCCTAAAATTTTTTTGTTATGATTTTTAAAATTTTTCAATCTTGCCTCTAGTTATATGTCAATGCTATGTGGGACGATGATCATGTCAAATCAGCCAAGTCAGTCAAATTTGTTATCCAAACCGTTTTGAAACATCATTTGTACTGATTTTAGGAGTCGGGGATATGTATTATATGTATATATCTGATATTGTGGTTTTAAAATGTGATTGAAACTCGATGTCAAGTTGAGGATCTAAAGTAAACTTATTCCTACACAATATTGATCGGATTGGCTCTGCTCACCTGCTGGCAACGAACCATAACTCGGTGATAATGGGCCGAATGAAGGTTCCTTTTGCAAGCTCGAAAGCTCGAGTCATCTGCTCAAGCCCAACTAATTGCTGGCATTTCAGAAAAGAAGCTAGCCCATTCAGATCTTTTTCTCGTTTATACAAAAGAGGTGCAAACATCGCTATACACCAAACATCTGCAAACATCTATATGTTCATGTCCATATTCGTAGTTCTAAAATAGGTCTTATCCCATTCTAAATTATTATGTTTTTAGACGGAGGGAGTAGGCTATAAAAATATGAAGACCAGTAGGTCACGGACCAACCACTCTCGTTGATATAGCAATATTCTGTACTACAAGACAATAGCTTTGTTTATCCTTCTCATGGGCATTATAATATCGTACAAAATAAAGTTTGTCTTGGCCTTTGAAAAGTATAGCCCTATTTGTTAAACACCTGCAGCAGCTATGATCGAAAATATAGTTATATTTTTCTACAATAGGTATAATAGCATACTTATTTTATTGATCTGCTGGTAGCTTCTGCACAAACCCACCAAAGTTTAGTGATGTTTACAGGAGTGTGTTTCTTCGCTACCATCGACGCAACCTCGATGCAATCATAGCAACCTCCTTTACCATCTTTTAAAGCAAAGCACGATTAGGGCATCCACAATGGTTATCTATAGGCTCTCTATAAGAGATTTATGTCAGCATATTTTTCTATTTGAAAGAGATTAAATGAAGAGAGAGCAAAGCTATCTACTAACTTGAAGATAGTCTATAGAGAAAAACGAGACAATGTATTAAAGAGCTATAGATACCCATATAGACATACTATTGAGATGGTTTACTATTAATCTAGTCTATTACTGAGATGTACATGTTTTATAGATAGCACCTTACTTTACCATTACGGGTGCTCTTAGCATCGTACCGACGACAACGAGGGTAGATTACCTTATGCGTCGGCAGTGCGTGTCTCTTAACTGATCCATACCTTTCAGTCAATTTCACATAATGTCCAGCTCAATCCCCTCTACGAATGAACTGCATACACTTGATGTTGCATTAATCGTCCCAGCAAGACTGCAAGATGTTGCGTTTGTAGAACACATTATCGGTTGTTCTGGTCGAAGTCAATAGTAGGTATTCCGTATGATGTTCTAGGCATGTGTCGCATTATTACTGAACAGTGTACAATATAAATGGAATGCCGTGGAGGATAGTGGACAGATCAAATTGCAATAATGTATACTCTCAACCAGATCGCGATCGGCGATGGATCCGTTCAAACTACTCAAGCTGCACGGGTATGATAATTTACACCGTCCAACTATCGAGAAGCAGCCGGATTTGGGTGGAAGTTACAACGCACCTAGAGTAGTTGATCAAACTGAGGGTGGCTTAAGATTATGATTATCCAACGTTTACTCAGAGCAGGTACAATAGCAGGCTATAAGCCAGCTACAAACATATTTTAAAGAGAAAAATAAGAAGAGAGAAGAGCAGCGGGCTACAGATTTATAGGTAGCTGTAGCACGGACTCCAAAACGCAGTGTGTGTATGACAGATGGGACCAGGTATCAATAGTGTAGTATGTACTATTTTATAGATGAGCTATTAGATTGGCTATAGATGAATTGAAGCAAGTAGTTGGCTATACTATTAAACTTGCTCAAGATAACCTTTACTTGGTCAATGACGTTAGGCAGCCAGCATTCAGAAAAAAGCCGGCAAACTTGATTGCGCCTCTTGTCCGTTGTCATGTGTGCTGGGCGATGGGGACAGAGAGCGGAAGTTGATCGGATCTTTCGTTGCAGGAAGCGTCAGATGTTCATAAATATTCAAAGATAAGCATGTGATGGACTTTATCCTTATCGCGTGTTCCTCAAGTTGCTTTCGCCCGCGAGTGCACGCAAAGGCGTAAGGTGATGGAGACATCCAGCGTATGTTTGCACGCTTCAGACAATTGTTTGAAATTTCAACGGAATTTCGGTTTGGAAATATTCGAAACGTCCAAAATATCGGTTTTCCCGGTATTTCTTCGTCGAGGCTCGTCCGCGATCTCTTCCCACTTATTCCAAACGTAAGCAAGCTAAGCGAGCCAAGGCCAGGCGAGCCACGGCGCTAAGCAGGCCCTAGGCTTAAGGTAAAATTTCTTAACCTTTGGACCAAATCCAAACATTGTTGGAATGTGACGTTCGACATTTCTTACAAACTCTCGAAGTTTTGGTTATCCCCGATATTTTTCATCCTCTCTGATGGATGCACGGTAGTTTAATTCGGTCCTGCTTCAGGTTTCAGACTTGACTGCTCGCGTAGTTCGGTTCAAACAAATTCAGGCAAACGGGGGCAGATAGAAAGACTGCCCACAGAACTGACGAAGACGACAACAACCATAACAGCATTACCATTACAGTTTTTATTGCATACATTACTACACACAACATACCGACAGATTGAAGTAGTGCTAGTGTACAAGCACGATTTCACTGACGACGCACACGAGGAGAGCATATCATCAAAACTTACCTGTTCGCCTGCTCGAGCAGGGCAGCCTTGTCCTGGTGGACGAAGAAGGCATAGAAGCCACCACCGATTGTGGCAAATGCCATCGCCCAGACGATCACCGCGACCAGCGGCGGCATGATTGCTGCCACTTTGTACGAAAACATGACCGTGAGCAACGTCGTCAGTAGCCATACAAATACCTTGAGATATTCCCGGCGGGAGGAGTCCCTCGGCGCCTTCTCGAATAGACGGAGGCACGCGAAGAGCAGCACGAGATCGATGTACGATGTTAATACGAACGCCACCGATCCGCGATCGCCATCGGACCGGTAGATCGCCATCCCGGAGTTGAAGGTAAGGAAACCGAAGCCCAATGCCGTAAGCCATGAGAATCCGCCCTCGCCGCCGCCGTCGTTGTTGTTCATGCCTTGGCTCCCCGGGTCCTTATGGTGAACAAGCGGCTGTGTCGTCGGCGATGGTGAAGACATACCTGTGACAGCTCCAGCTTGTGAGGCAGTACCTGGGATAGTTAAAAGTAGATAATCAATTAATTAAAGCGCTGGACATGGACTGGGGGTGCTTGGGGTTGTACTACTTCTTGAGTTCGTATTCTTCTAGTATCAAAGTTTCAAAAGCCAGCGTAGGACGACATCAATACATCATATTTTTGTGGAGTAAATTTCACTTTGGGACTCTTCTTGTTACCATAGTGTTATTTTGAATCCTTTTTTTTATCCATTTTTTTTACTTTAGACTCCCTTTTGTGGCATTTTAAAGTCACTTTGGACCCCTTTGTCCTCTCTTCATCTCCGGCATTCTCCTCACCAGTCGCCACTACTGCAACACTGCTATCTTACTGGCTGAGTTCGATGTTACATTCTTGCATCGGGGATGAACTGGTGGCTGGAGACCTCACAGCACTCATGGAAGAACGATGCCATCATTGTAACCTTAATTTCCTCATACAGTGAGACAACTGCAACAGGATGCCGGAGACAAACACTAAAAAAAGGTTTTCGCATGCAGACTAAACAAATTTTTGCAGGCGCACTAGTTGTCCCCCTATAAATGAACGCTTGCGAAAAGAGCTCCCAGCATTAAAAAACAATTGGCAGCCACCGCCCACGGCAGTGGCAGCTTCCCGTTCTCCGTTCTCCATCCAGTTCCCATTCCCTAATCCAATCCAGTTTACATTCCCATCAATCCAAATCAAATTCACAAAAGCATCACAAATTAACATAGAAACACCATAGTTCACAATCAAAATAAACGCATCACAAATTAACATTCACAATCAAAACAAACGCCGGTAGCCGCTGCCGCGACTGCCCTCCGCCCTCTGCACCACTAAATCTGGGAGGAGGGAGGGGAGAAGACGCCATCACCGCACGTAGCCACCGCCGCGACCGCCCTTCGCATCCGCCGCACGGACGCGCCCCGCCGTCGTCGG
>CM020178.1:6058767-6074489 GCA_009805545.1 Oryza longistaminata
CTCCGGTCGGCGGCCGAGGAGAGGAGGGGAGGTGAAGGGGAGGGGAGAGGAGAGGAGAGGTGGAGGGGAGGAACGGGAGAGGAGGAGAGGTGAGGGAGAAATAGGACTTAGAAAAAATCGCCATCGCCTCTATTTATATTCCATGCTAATTTTCGCAGTTGGACCACATAAGAGATTCGCCTGCAAAAACAAAAGGGTATTTTTGCAGGTGGACCGGTTAAGTGGTCCGCCCGCGAAAATCCTGTGAAAATAGATTTTCACGGGCGGACAACGAACTTCCTCTGGTTTATATTTTTGTAGGCGGTCATTTGGCTTCAAGGGCCATGTCCGCCTGCGAAAAAACCCCCACGTCGGCAAAAATGCTTTTTCTAGTAATGGAAGAAGATGATCAGGGTGGTTCAAAGAGAATTAAAATGAGAACAAAGAAGACACCAAAGTGAAAATTTTATTGGAAGAGGATCCAAAATGACACTATGATAATTAGAAAATGCCCTACGTGAAATTTACTCTATTTTGTATTTCATCCCAACACGCTCTCATCCCACTGCTAGCATTTCATGCAATCCTCAATGGTACGTAAGAGATTCTAGATTCATTATTCGTGATACAACATAGAAGCTAAATCACTAGTGCTCGAAACTAGCATTGATCAACAATATGCTTGTTAAAGGTAATTAACCTAATTAAGAAATTCATGTGGTACTATATATGATCCTAAAAAAAAGAACTGAGAAGATAAACGTGGGCACTTCGGGCATCGTCTCCCTCTTGGGGGCGTTGCCGTGTCATCCCTCTCCCTCGGTGGAGTTGCCAGGTAAAAATCCTATTCTGGTTCTCCTTCATATCTCGACGGACAGTAGCGGCGGTACTCATCATCGCTATTCTCCCTGTAGACGTTGTCTAGGAGGAGCTCTAGCCAGAACGTCTCTCCAACAGCTGGTGCGTGCTCTCTAGATGTCTGTCCTCATGCAGCGGTGCCCTAGTTTTTACAAGTTGGCCATGTTGGTGGGTCTTGTGGGGAGAGCGGTAATTCCGTTCTTCTCTTTCATCCTCTTCCTTTCGATCCCAAAGACGTGGATAAAGTTGAGTGTTGTGCTCGTCTATTAGGGTTAGGGTTAAGGTTTGGTTTTGGGTGGACCGGCTGTAACTTCGTTCTTATGCAAGATATATACTACGATGATATTTCCCACCATGTAAAATGGGGATTAGTACTTGCACAATTAGCCACAAATGAAAAAACTGACAGAAGATTTTAGTTGGCCTGTTGTACCCAGTGGCCAAAGCTTAAATATGGTAGATGAACACACACGTAGGTTGTGTTTAGTTCAGCGTAAAGTTTGGATTTTGGTTGAAATTGGAGATGATGTGACTGAAAAGTTGTGTGTGTATGACAGGTTGATGTGATGGAAAAGGACTAAAGTTTGGATCCAAACTTTGGATCTAAACACAGCCGTACTTACAAATACATCTTCTAACACACGTTTAAAAATATAAACATCATCAACGATAAAGACCAGCAGCACGATCTAGGTGTACCTAATATTAGTAGCCGGCCCTTCGTAGCCACCAAGGTCCCTAGTGGGTGGAGTCACAGATCCACGGTTACACCACTCACCACTTTGTGTTACCAAAAGTTTTTATATATTGATAGCATATTTTAGTTGTTTAACAGTCTAACTGCAATTATAAAGTTTTAGTGAGGTTCAAGCTCTAATTCCCGTAATCTTACATGCAGTTCTGTTTATTAATTAATTACTATCGTTTTGGGGAATGGTTTCCTCCTAACCCATAAGGTTCTTCAATTAAGATGAATCTGCTTCTCATGTGTTCTTCTATCAACCGTACCACTTGGTGTTGTCAGAAGAAAAAATGGGACTGCCTAGCTATAGCAGCTGCCTTATTTTTCTCCATCCCAATATGGAGAAATCTAACCCATCTACCAATCTGAATAGATTACTATGTTTTGAAATGGAGGGAGTAAGAAAGGGAGAGAAGAGGACACATATGTGCAGACGCACATCAGCCGTTGGATCTCAGGCGAACGAGGTGACTGAAATTTAGGCTAAGTTCCGGTGTGCACATTAACGTGTGATTAATTAAGTATTAGTCTAAAACACTTTAAAATTTAAATAATAGATTAATATGATTTTTTTAAACAGTTTTTCTATAGAAAACTTTTGAAAAAACAACATTGTTTAGCAATATAAAAAACGTGTGTGTGAAAGGAGAGGTGAGTTAGAAAAGAAGGGGAAAGAACACAGTATAAGAAGTTTATGTCTCATGATGTACTCCTATATAGCAACTCTGGAAGAAAATACATACCACGCGAGTGCAAAACAAATGTTGCATATGTTTCACTTCCAAGATATAGTAAAGAATAAATGACAATGACTGCTGGGCGGACAAAATATACACACCACGGGATGCAAAGAAGCGCAGTAGTAGTCACCCAAGGGCGAGGGATGCAGGATTTGTAGTCACCAGGCCGGTCTCAATCTCGCTCGATTCAGAGATTTCTTAGAACATGCTGGGGGCGAGGGGCGAGCTCTGCTCGCCCTGAGGGGCTTGCTTGTTATACTTATAGCAAAATATGAATACAACTACACAAGGGGCAACCGTGTAATTTACTCCGAACCCGTTTGTACGCAAGCTTTAATTATATTCAATGGGTCCATGTCGTGCTGCACTCACCCACCGGTGTGATCACCACCTTAAAGTCTTTAGTCTTCTTTAACGCGCATCTCTTTCTTCCAATTTTTTTTTGGGACTAACTAGTGAGTAGTCGACAGTTTTTTGAGGTCCAAAACATTCGAATTTTCTAGCCACATGAACTATCATCAACGGTGACAGGAAAACATGTCCACATCAGTACAAACCACGAATCCCCGCCCGTTTATGCTGAGCTGCAATTAGCTCATGCTGTTGTATTGGAATGCTTTGCGTCGTATCCATGTACATGTGAACAGATATACATGATTTTCTGAAACCCAACACCTAATTTAGCACACTATAACACTAGACTGTAACTGCTATATAACTAGACTGTAACTGCTCTATAATTAAGTTGTAACTGTTATGTAACTATACTGTAACTGCTCTGTAACTGGACTGTAAGTGCTATGTAACTGGAATGTAACTCAACTTATTTTGCAGGGGATATTATATGATAAGTGATGGCCTAGATATGAATGGGATTTATTGGACAATGAACTGTCCATAACATGACTTCGAAGCACATGCACTAGTTTCAGATTGTAAATCATGCCACACTACAGATAGCATTCATATTCACCCCCCAGAAAATTGCAGTCTAGCTAGCTCCCCTACATGCAGTGAAAAAAAGAGAGCCATAAAAAAAAATACATTGATACAAATTAAAACACCGTACCCCAGATTCAAAAATCCCACCAGCAAGACCCAAAGCTAAAACAAAATTAAAGGGTTTTAAATCATTAGATGAATCTGTATGCCACAGAACCCCAAAGAGGATGGAGCAAGTGAGGAAACGCAGCCGGCGACAAGAAAAATCGCTGAGCTTGTCGCCTCCGTCTTCAGGGCCTCGTCACACCAAGGAGAACTCGAACTATAACAGCACACAAACCTAAACCTGTTTACAACGCAAAAATCATGTGGGATTTAAAACCAAATCATCTCAAGTCACAAAAAACATAAAAATCCCCCAAACACAGAGCCAAAAAAAAGAGGAAAAATGAAGGGAAAAATCACCTAAAACCTCAAATGGAACAAAGCATGCGAGGCACATATTCAGGTAGGAGACGGGAGGAACTAAATTTGTTGAGGAAACGCAGCCGGCGGCGAGAAAGACAGCGGCGGCGACAAAATCGCCGAGCTCATCGCCTCCGCCTGGGCCTCGTCGCCACCGAGATGTCTCTGGAGAAAGCCGACGATGATAAGACTACACGCGGCATTTCACTGTTCAAAATATGGGAAAACGCCGCCCCAGCCCAAAGTGCGAACCGAAACTGCAGCACGAATCTTGGCACAAGATCAAACGGATGAAAAATCGCAAGTTTTGGAAGTCAAAAACTGTCGACAGCACTATAGCAAATCCGTAGTTTAAATAGGTAGGGAGGTGCTATGTAATGTTACCGACTTGAATATAGACGGTGACGTTTTCCTTTTCTTATGCTATATATATATATTACTTTTTGCCATTCTGGTGGAATGTCAGAAATGCCCTTGTATTTCTGCTTCCTATTCTTCACCTCGTTCACTTCTTAAATCATCTCTGTTTTGCGCTTAGGCTTTGGTTTTCATGTCTTATATCTTTTCTTTTGCATTTAAGTGTTGATTTTCATATCTGCGTGTGATCCTCCATATGTTTGCGTCCTCTTCCTAAGCGCTTTTTACGCTCACAGTTTTATGGTTTTAGGAGTTCGTTTAATTTACGAGGTTTCGGATATACAAGGAGATGCCGATATCCATGGGTCATCAAAACACCGCTCTCTACAAAGACGACTCACATGGCTTTGCATCAAAAGCTTTCTTGCGTTTGGTGCTCGGCTGCTCGCATCCCCCACCCCAGCATGGCAACAGGACACCATGGCGAGGTGCTCCAGCGGTCAAGCCTCTGCAGACTGCAGCCACGGCGCCCATCGATCACATGCCAGCATGGGCTGCCGAGCGAAACAGAGCGGGCAGGCCTGTGCGGCTGTGCCAAAGCTCCCGTCTATTTATATAGGAAGCGGAGAGCACCTATGGACGGGGCTATTTATAAAGGGAAAGGTTGGATGCTTTCACTGTCATCCTTGGTTTATGAATTCCAACCGGCTTGCAAGCAGCCCTGTCGGTAGCGAGAGTTTTCAGAATATGCCATTGGAATACGCACTGCAGGATATGCTATCCGATTCGTGCTATTTTCAGGATATGCCATCGGAACGCAAATTTTTTCCGTTCTGTGCCGCTCCGTCTCTCGGAGTCCGCCGCGCCGTCGTCATCCGTCCACCCGGCACCACCGTCGTCCGCCCTCGAGGGTTGGGCCTGGAGCTGCGTCAAGGATGACGACGGCACACGCGAGCGCGGATGGGGTGCCTGATGGTTGACGACGATGAGGGCGGCGGTGGCGGACGGACGACGGCGCACATGAGCGCGGATGGGGCTGCTGATGGTAGACAACGATGACGACCCAGCTGATGGTAGACGACGATGAGGGCGGTGGTGGCAGACAGACGATGGAGCACGCAAGCATGGGGGGCGGCGGATGAACGACGGTGCTGCGCACGTGAGCGCGGGCGGCGGCGGACCGACGACGGTGCGGTGCATGCAAGCGCTGGAGGCGACGGATTGATGTCGGCGGCACCGGGAGATGGACGACAACGGCATGATTGATGTGTGGGAACGGAATGTCACGGAACGAAGAAAATTCGCACCCTGGTGATGTATTCCAAAATCAGCACGAATTTGGTGGCATATCTTAAAAGCAGTCCCTATCCGATGGTATATTCTGAAAATACTCCTTCCGATAGTGCATGTTTGCAACTGACACGAGGCGTAGAGGGGTAGGTAAACGATAGGATTATAGGATAATTAGCAGGATGGTAGGTGTAATTATATGGCTAACACCCATATAAAATTAACGACTTTATTTTACGCATGATATTTTTATAATTTGTTAAATAGTTATCTTATTGTTTTAGGATTTTAAAAAATGAATATTACCAATGTCGGATTTCTAATCTTATTTTTGTTAAAAAAAGGTCACACTAGCTGTCACCCCTTATTCAATTGTCGCTCCTATACTTGTTTGGTTTGGTTCGATTTCTATTCACCCTTCTTGGGAGCTTTAATTAATATTATAGGTTTTAGACTTTATTGCTCATTGGGTTCTATTTTTATTTTTTTTTAAGTTTCATCATAACGCCATCATACTACTCCTTTACGGAATTACGGCTTCCCGCTATCACCTCTCCTCTTCATTGCCATTTAGATTTTTAAAAAATGAATAAATTTTACAAAACTACGGGCCTGTTTACTTTGATGCCATTTTCAACCTTACCAAATTTTGGTAAAGTTACCAAAAAAGTGGCTATATTTAGTTTGCTGCCAAATTTTGGTAACTATATAAGAAATCCTACCAAAATTTTGGTATAGTTGCCGAAATTTTAGCAACTTGCCATGGTAAGGTTTTTTTTGGCATCAAAGTGAACAGGCCCTACATGTCCTTTGGCCAAATTATCACAAAACTTTAGATTTAACCCTAAATTTATCACATAACTATAGAATTAAGGTGGAATATCATAAATCTACATATTTAATAACAAACTAATCACAAAACTACATGTTTTATATTATTTTAATTACAAAATTTGGACATTTATAACTCAAACATAACATTACAGCTAAGGATTTAAACCCCAAAATTTATATTTTTATGATACTTTTATTATTAAATTTGTAGTTTTGTGATACTTAGCATTAAACGTGTAGTTTTGTAAAAAAAAATTATTGTTAGATCTGTAGTTTTATGATACATCACCTTAAATTTATAGTTTTGTGATATTTAGCCTAAGTATATGCAATTCCGAGAATTTTACTCTTAAAAAATTGAACCGAATCATTGTTCTTTTTTTTTTTTTTACTTTGTAGAAGTTCTGTCAACCACTAAGATCCTACTCCGGCCTTTACGGTCTGCCCATCGCTCCTCCTATTTATCGTCATTGCCACTCTAAAAATTGAATCTAATTGTCATTGGTGTTTTGTTATACAGTTGCTAGATGTCCTATCATCGTCGCCACCTATTTCTTTACGGTCTGCCCGTTGCACCCACTTCATTGTCATTTGCCACCCTCCACACGCCCTCCCATGGCAACCATCGTCTCCCTCCATTGTTGCCTGTCAACCTGTCCGGAAACCACCACCGTTTCACACTCTCTTTTTTTTAATTGTCGGCACCTTATAAAATCAAACATTATCATCGTTGGGTGTCCTTTCATAGTTTGTACACCACTACATCCCTGCTCCTTTGTTGCATATTCACTCGCTAGCCCACGAAATTTCTCGTCTTCATTGTTATCAGTGCCTAACAAAATAGGAGCTTATCATCGCTGTGATTATGTTAGAAGTCCCGCCACTACATCCCTTGCCTCACTCATAGAACCGTCGGGTCGCCCAGTCATAGCTATCCATCACTTGAGCAGTTTCCCCTTCCTGCTTTCCTAGCAGTATTAATTTACGAAAACCATTTCTAAATCGCGATGTGCCTTTTTTAATTATGGATGCTAGATTTTAGCATTTTTGTAATAAAAACAAAACACATATGTACCTCTTGTCTTCATATAAAAATATAATTGTAATTCTTATGGATCTATTCATTTATTTATTTTTGTCTTTATCTCCAATCTCATAATCTAGTTTCACTATATACAGTGTATCTCACTACTACAGAAATATTTTTTTTTCTGGACGAGCAGCCCACTAGGTTCCAGGCAGGTCATAAGTGGCCACGCCTAGAAAAATTGGTCCCACAGGAGCTGGTTCATAGACAGCATGCGAAGATCGATTATCGCGTGTGGTCGCTTAGGATGACCGCACGCAATAATGCGGCCATATCGCCTGTAGTCCTCTTAAGCGACCGCATGCAATAATCGATCTTCGTATGCGGTCACTTAAGATGCCCGCATGCGATGATGGACCCATATATCATTCCCAACCGCTAGCCACTGCCATTTAAATTCGACGTTTCTCTCTCCAAAACGAAGCAACAAATAGGAGGAAGGTTTTCAACTTGAAATATTTGCTTGCCATCCATATAAAAGGTAACATGCTTTATTTCCTACTTCATTTGCCTCTATTTATTTCGAATTTCATCAGTGAAATGCGATGAATTTTGCAAAAGGACTTTTTCAGCTATTTTGGTAAATTAGATCTATATTTTAAATTTTTTTCATAAATTTTTCCAATAAGATGGATGATGAACACATAAACTCCATAACTGCAGTTAAATGGGACGGAGGGAGTATGTCTATACGTCTAACCTAATCAGCCTAGCTCGCTTGAGGTTGGCTCAGCTCAATGATATTTCAACCGTACAATGTACTCACTCCATCCAGAAGATTAGACCTATTTTATATTTTAGTTTTTTCAAATAAATTGTTTTATTTGTAGGCTCTATGCATGCAAGACTTAAATAAAGAGATCAATTAAATGTTTGATCAGAACCCGATCGAGAAGCCATCTTAATATTCATTGGTTGCATGCGTATATATACATCGTGATCTTTCTTATATGTAAGATGAATTAATTTCTTTTGGTTTCAGTGATAAAAGTAATAGGTCCAATTTTTCTGGAAAGGAGGAAGTAGGATTCAAAAATGCTTCTGTACAAAATTAGGTCCGGGGTCCTCGTCATTCTTGGTAGGAGCCGGTTGAGAAATCGACCGTTTGGTATACTAGTCATTATTGATTATAGTACAAGATTCCTCCTACAGTCACTTTGGGTTTTGGGAGCTCAACCATGGCACTTCAGTATTCACCTTTAGAAAATACGGTGTACCGCGTCTGTACCAAAATATAAGAAACTCGAAACGGATGGAACATACTACGAATCTGGACAGGTTATCTCTCCACATTCATATTACTAAAAAATGTCCTATCCATTTCTATCCAAATTTATAGTATTAGGAAATGTCTCATCTGTTTCTCTACTAAAAAAGGGTCATAGGGATTGGCTAATAGGTGCCGGTTTATTGACCTTTGCCTATCTCCCGCGGGATAAAAAAATAAAGAACCGATACCTTTTAACAACTATAAGTGCCGATTTTGAAGGAAAACGGGTGCCAATACTATTGATATCGGGTTTTTTAAAAAGAACCGACACCTATAATATAATATATTATATGTCCCAATTAATTAAAAACCGGCATCTATAATATATTATATGTGCCGGTTTTTGAAAAAAGGGCACCTAAGAATTGAGCCGAGCCGGCAAGAGGATGAACCGAATTGGCAGGGCCCACCACGAGGAGATAAGGCCACCAGCTCAGCATCGATCCATCTTGAACCATCTCGGCCGCTCGCGCGCTCTCCTCTCTCTCGCATCTCTCTCCATCCCCTCTTTTGCGGCGGCTGCCTGACGGCGGCAGGCTCCTGCAGCCAGCGGCTGCCTGGCGGAGGCAACGGCGACTGCACCATACCCTCCGCCAGATTCAGTGGGAGGGGGGAAGGGAGGCGGCGGCCGCGCACCCTCCTCACTCTCTCTCTCGATCCCTCTCTCTCTCGTGTCTCTCTCCCTCCCCTCACTCTCACGGCAGCCGCCCGGCGGAGGCTACATCGGTGACCGCGCTCTCCCCTCCGCCGGATCTGGCGGGAGGGGAGGTGGTGGGCTCTTGCGGCTAGTGGCTACCCTGCAGAGGCGGCAGCGGCAGCCGCGCCTTCCCCTCCACCAGATCCTGCGACGCGATGACGGGGAGGTGATAGCCGATTTCACTAATTGTAATTTTTTTATTGTGTTTGGAGGTTTTCTTGATTGTGTTTGGTAGATGAGGATAATGTTGATATGTGATGATAATGATAGAGAGCTGGCTCGATGCATAGAGTCATTTTTTTGGATCGTGGAGCCTTAAAAGTGCCGGTTTTTAAACCGGCACTTTTGAGAACACCACAAAAGTACCGACTAATAGGTGCTTGTTAGGAAACTGGCACCTATATATGGGGTTTCTCAACCAGCACCTATAATTCTTATATTTGACAGAGGGAGTAAATCCTAACGCTGCCAGCTGTTGCTTATTCTGGCAAATGGCAGAGTATAATATGAAGTGCATTACCTTGAACGTTGAGAGGGGGACAAATGACACTACTTTATGGTTAGCGCGTTAATTATGCGCATTGAGGTTGAGGACGTCGCTGGCTTGTGGAGTCGTTCGGAGTGCTTCTGCGCGTACTATACTATATATACGGTCTACTAGAAGAAGATCAAAGAGCCACGTTGGGCGGTTGGCAGTTTTAGACTTCTGGCAGATCCAACCGTACGCCATCATGGGGTCGAAGATGCTTTTGGTGCCAACGGTGATATGATCTCGCGTCGTGGTGGTCGCTGTTCTTGCGGTAGGATTTTCCTGGCAGTTTCGTTTGTTATATTATATTTTATATTTAAAAGAGGTAGTGAGTGGTACACCACTCCTGCCACCAACTTCGAATTTTTCGAAATGAAAAAGAAAGTGGGACTAAAAGACCCATGACTCAACCATGCACCCAAATAGGTCCATCTGTGTCTATGAAATGTAGGTACAGTGTTATTATAGCAAAGTTAATGTTTGTAGTGTCATTATTGCAAATTTCCCACCATAAACTCCTTATTTAATGGGGGAAGAAAAAAGAATAGTGGGACTCAGG
This sequence comes from Oryza longistaminata, assembly GCA_009805545.1. Lineage (NCBI taxonomy): Eukaryota > Viridiplantae > Streptophyta > Magnoliopsida > Poales > Poaceae > Oryza > Oryza longistaminata. The sequence continues at coordinate 6,069,117 of CM020178.1, forward strand.
GTCCACACGTAAGTAGAAAATATATGTAGAAATTAAGATATGATATATTCCTCTCGTGTTGTTTTTCCTTAAAAAAGATATATTCAAAAAACACAATGATAATAATGAGGTAATGGGGAAACGCCCAAGGGTCTTCCGGCTAGTTTCACAAGGTGGTGGGCTAGACGACCTGGGTTCGAAGCATCACCCCTTCTAATTATTTGATATTTGGTCCTTCCCTAATATTCGTGTTTTGATAATAACGAGGTAATAATAACAATATATGCTAGTCGATCATGTGCATGCTTCCGCCTCACCTGCGAGGTAGGACATACGTCACTCGATTGACTTCCTGACTCTTGAGGCCTAAACAGTCCCCCTTAGGACATGAATATTGCATCAACGTGATAAGAGGTTTCAGCTCACACATCGATTAAGTGGTGCGACCAACATGAAAGAAAGCGGTGAATGATGTTAGGGAAAAGATAAACGAGGCAAGGGGAGAAGAGAGGTTTACCACCACGAACACCGCCGCTCGAAGCGAGCAGGACGGTGATAGGCAACATGGAGGAAGAGGAGTAGCGGCGGTTCGATCCCACCATCCCAACCTGTGCCATCGCCTGGGAGCTCATCACCACAACCCTTGATCCGCGCTTGCACCAACATCGGTCGCTGAGCTAACTGGCTAAGCTGCCCCGGATCCTTCCTGTCGAGGAGCTCACTACCGCCAACGCCCTCCCAGCCTTCAACTACCTACTATTTTCCTCGCTCTCATCGTCTGTCAGCTCCTGCCTCCCTCCTTCTTGAGCTGCGAGTTATTAGATCCGGCAGCCACAGCTCAGAAGCATCAGATCCGACACCCTTCAACACGTCACCACAAGATCCAATGGGCTAGCAACTCCGACAATGCAGCAGCTCTTCGAGCATCGACGCATATGAGGCCTTGAGAGGAGAAGCAATATTGCCTGATCCGTGTCATCATGGACTGCTCGCCCACCTCAACTCAATATGTGCTTTAAGGATCTCACTAGCCTGTCCTGCGCCCTCACCTCGATCTACCACGCCGAGGAGCTTGCCGGTCCGCGAAGGTGGCAGTGATGGGATAAAGTGGGGCAACAAGGAGGAGACGTCAGCGAGGACAAGGAGTAGCAGGGGGTGACAGCAAGCAAAGCGTCATTTCTGCTCAGGGTGCGCGCTAAGGGAGAAGGTGGGAAATCGATGGAAGACGGAGGGTGAGCGTAGAAAAATACATTTGGTGACTGACAGGTGGGTCACGGTTTGATTTGCAAATAACCTTCCTCCTTAAAGGGCTTCTTTGAAAAATCCACAAAATGATATTATTCTATGGGCTGAAGTAAAAAATAGGAAGTGCCGACATGCAAATATTTCTAGGGCCCATCAAAAGCTCCAAAGCAATGGAGGAGTTGTAGCCTTTTCTTAGGTGTAACTTAGGTGTAATGGCTAAGAATATTGTGTATTAATTGTTCACGCCCTTAGGCGCATGCATCCCCTTACATTTTCTAGAAGGTCGATGGAAGTGATTACTTTGTGGTTTATGTGATAGGGCTTGAAGTTCAAGCTCCACGACAGATGCCGACGTGTGATGTGCTAGGACAACAAAAGTGAGCAATAAACGACTGTAGTCTGCACTCTCCAGGAGATCTTGTTCGATTCTTTTTATAATGTAGTCCTTTCAAAAATTTACTTAACTAATAGATTCTCCACAAAACATTAAAAATGGACTTGTAATTCAACACTGAAAATCCTAATGTCAGAGTTGAATGTCTCCATGCTCAAGATCTTGGCACCAAAACCAGGTGTTCGTGGTAGCAAAGCTCCACTTGTGGCAAGTAGGGTGGAAACAAGCTGGGCTCAACGCATGAAAATGAGGCTATACTTCACTTGTTTCGATTGAAGAAAAGAGCTAAATCACGAATTCGGCTAGGTCCTTTGGCAGGCTCGAGCCAGCTTGCGAGCTTGCCTCCGACAATAGTGATTGTGGTAGTGAGTTGAGCCGGTGAGTGCATAGGGTCGAGGAAGTATGCGTCCAGCCACGGCATCACGTGCACAAGGATAAAAGTGAGGGTAAACCCTAGTGATCACTAAGAGGCGTTGTCAATGGCCGGCGCGGCTTGCATCTAGAGCAAGAGTGAGGCAGCCGTCTGTTAGGTGTGGCGGATGAAGACGAGGTCTCTATCACTGGTTACGGCAAGGAAAAGCATATGTCGAAAGCTAGTCTGGTTACGGAGTAGGGGCAACATTGCAAGTTGGTGGAGGCGAGAGTTGTGCCACAAATCGGTGGGTTTGGTGGTGGATGCGGCATGCCTCCCGCATCGTGTGCATGACGGCTGAAGCAGATGGGCGGATGTGATCTGGTGGGAGGGAGGGGTAGGGGCTAAGGAGTTAAGGTTTTATTTAATTGGGACAATAATGGGTTGGGTGTTTGGCTTTCGAGCTGAGCCGAGTCCAAATCAAGTTCACGGGCCAGAGCTTTTTATCTACCCCTAATGGCAAGGGGGTCAGTGCTAGTATCGTTGGTAGTGACCTTCGAATGCCCCTTTCCACTTCTCCATCCCCGTCTATTTTCTTAAGGGATCTCCACCCCGTCTCTTCAAATTATGTTTGATTTGACAACGGACTCTATGGAAAAATTGATATAGCAAGCTACACTGCTTCATTTCCCCAAATTTGTTTTGGATGAAGACCTATATTTGGATGGGGTTGGGCCTACTCTTCTCAACAACTCTCTTCAAGTTATGTTTGACTTGTCCCGCAAAAAAAAAGTTATGTTTGACTTGGTGCCACATTTTTTAAAAGGAATTTGACAAAGGAATATCTTTCTTTATTTCTAACTTATCATCCTATAGTCCCTGTCATAGTGTCCTTCTTTTCCTTCTGGAGATAAGTCAATGAGAGGCATAAGGTCTTTGGGTCTTTTTCCCTTGTATCCAGGCCGAATATTGGAACTGGCATATGTTGTTGTCGCCAACTATGATTTCTATAGTTGCGGCAAAGAAGATCTTGTCTGTTTCATTGCATGGCATCTTTACGTCCACCCATGGTTTTTTAGGGGCTTTTCATTCCTGACACATCCATTGTAGTTGCAAAGCCCTCATTAACTTCTCAATGTTTACACCCCTAATCCCCCCAACCCTAGAAAGTCCTCCTCCAATTGATCTTGCATTTTTCTCCCGTTATATTTCTTGCCCTGGCCCATAGGAAACACCACTGCTACTTACGAGTCGTTCCAGTGTCTCTTTTGCTAACTTTAATGTAGTAAGGTGATAGATCGGTTACATTATGAGCACTGACTTGACTAAGGTTCTTACATAGAGTTGTCCACACAAAAATTAGAACATGCTATGCTACCTACCTAAAGTACTTACGGGCCACCACAAATCAGATTTCGTAAAACAAATTTAGTTAGTAACATGTCACCATCATACGACTCAGGGAGCCGTTGTATGATCGAGATGTCAAATAAAAGGTGAGGGGTAGGGGGTGAATAGGTGAGTAAAAATAAATACGGCCTAACCAAACTAATCTAAGTTGGTAGGATTGGTCTAGGGATCACACACTAACAACTAAATTATGTTTTGCATACCTAGGGTGATATAGGTTCAAGTTATCTCTAGAAATGTAAATTGCATACAACCGATTTTTCTTCACCCGATATTCGGAAGCTTGCCAGCTTCCTACGTCACCATTGAGGCGAGCCCAACTTTACTGCTTAAACTACCAAACCTCCGAACCCCTTCGTTAAGGCATGGGCAAGGAGGGATCCGTTCCTAAAGTGGTCTACACAACCCTCGATTGCTATGGGTATTGAAAACCCTCAACTATGTGCTCTACTAGTGCGGCCAACTAGCCTGGCAACTATTTGAAAACTACTCGTTACTGCACATTAAATGTGCTGGGTGGTCCGATTGTGGGCAAGGAGCCGGTCCAACCGGTCACCTCCTCAAAGCTCACTTAGGGCATCTACAATGGTTATCTATAAGCTCTCTACAAGAGATTCATGTCAGCATATTTTCCTACTTGGAAGAGATTAAATGAAGAGAGAGAGCAAAACTATCTACTAACTTGGAGATAGTCTATAGAGAAAAACGAGGCAATGCATTAGAGAGCTATAGATACCCATGTAGACATACTATTGAGGTGGTTTACTATTAATCTAGTCTATTGCTGAGATGTACATGTTTTATAGAGAGCACCTTACTTTACCATTGCGGGTGCTCTTAGGCTCGTTCATTTGCTTGGGTTGGGAACCCATCCCTCCGGCACGGAAAACGAAGCAGTCTATTAGTACGTGATTAATTAATTATTTGCTATTTTTTTTAAAAAAAATGGATCAATATGATCTTTTTAAGCAACTTTCGTATATAACTTTTTGCAAAAAAACGCACCATTTAGCAGTTTGAAAAGCGTGCGCGCGGAAAACGAGGAGAGGGAGTTCGGAACCTTGACATAAGAACAGAGCCTCCAGTACTGGATTAGCCCGATCCAGTCCGTGTTGTCCATCGTGTTACCACACGCTTTATAGGATTGGGTTGGCCGGACCGGCTGTCTGTTCTTGCATTCTGGCTAGACTGTATGGTCATGGTCCGACCGACCACCACATAAAATTTAGGGATCAAAGCCAAGAAAAAGGAGCACCCTTGTGCATATGCACTAATGTGATGTTTCGATCACCACTTTACCAAGATTATCACCCCTCTTGTTAGTACACTAAAGCTAAATAACTTGTAAATCGACCACTAAACACCTCAATCAATAAAAGCAAAACGCTATATTTATCATATTCATTTACCGTACCATCAATTTTAATCTGCAGTAATCCTTTTTGCAATATACATCATGTGATCCTAACTCAAATTATCTCACTCAAACAAATTAAATAGTTAATTAAGTCTATAATTAGCGCTTGTCATTAGTTATCAACATTAACACTCGGGGCCTAGATGCTTTAGCCACTACATGCATGTATCCATTCATTATTCGCAGGAGAAGATCGCATCGTTAAATTATTCAATTGAAATGAAAAATAAATTATGTCGACCTATGGCTAGACGCTCCCAAAAATATTAGTATGGGATTTGCTAGTTCTTAGGTGACTTGGAGTTCCCCAAATCTCGATCACCTGCCCCCTGTTTGTTGGATTGAAATCCAAACGGTCAGCTAGTTGTCTTCAAGATCTGGTTGGTGGGGGAAGAGGCTAGAGAAGAGGAAGAAGAGGACTCACTTGTAACAGTTTCAACTACTTCGCATCGATGGAGATAGCGACACCAGCTCCTCTTCTCCAATAGCAGCGAGGAGATGGTAGTGATCGAGGTTAGACTATGGTGTGGGGTAGGGGTAAGTGTGGGAGGGGGTTAGGGATAGGGCAGAAGGGCA
>CM020178.1:6076327-6091701 GCA_009805545.1 Oryza longistaminata
GAGGGAAGAGGGGTGGAAACTGATCGCTCTGGGCGCTCGCCCAGTAGCATTTCCGGGAAATGAGACCGTTAGGATTCTTTTAAAAATCGTTTGAACCAAACATCCTGAGTGAAACCAATTTCATTTATTAAACAGTTTAATTTCACGGAAAGGTGGGACCATTTTTTTCTATTTAAGCATCCTGTCGAACACATGATATGGGGAGCATTTCGTAGGATCTAAATCATATAGGAATTTTGTCCCTTCATAAAAGAATTGATTTTTTTTAAATCCTATAAAATGCCTCAACCAATTGTAGTCCTAGAGGTTATTTAACATGAGATGTAACTTCATAGTAATTTCATTTACGTCTTTATACACATCATTAAATTAATGTAGCTCATTATTTTTTCCTCATTCTATTTTAGGTCTCTTCAAATTTTTGAAAGAATTTCAAAGAATTAAACTATATCTATAAAATCTTATAAAAAAACGTGTATTCCAAAGGAATTGCCCTAACAAAGACACCTTTTGAATTGTAACTGATTCTCAGTGGCGGATCCAGAAAATCAATTCGTTGGTGTCATAACGTGTCTATCGGCGTCATAGTATGCTAATTATGCTTGGATCATCGTGTTATAACATATGGATAAGCAGTTTTGCTATAGGTTTTGCCGAAAGTCGTTGGTGTCGCGTGACATCGATTATAGTACTGTAGATCTGCCCATGCTGATTCTGAATATATGATGATTATTCAAGGGTATATACGAATCGAATCAACTAATAGTAAAATTAAAAGGTTATTTTGGAAAAGAAAATCTCTAAAATGCTGGCGGAAAAGGTTATTAAAAATCATACCAGCTTGATAAACAGGAATATTATTATCTGGCGTGTATCGTTCAAAAAAGAATAAACAGGATTATTACGCGACCGACACTGGCGGTGATCACACCGCGGTGCTCGATCGCGTGCGCAGAGGCAGATACACACCTACGCGCGTACCCTGCGCAGATAGCTCGCCGCGCACCGATGCCCGTCTCGTGGCTTGCCTCCACTGGTTCTTTTCGCTGCTTCGTGTTTGGCCGTCCACACCACACCATGCGGAGTTTCGTAAGCACTGACGTTAATTATTGAATGCATCACATGGGGTCCACACGTGGAACATGGTGCCTGTCGGGTCACCAGTACCGCTGAAAGGTAATGACGCAAAAGCCAGAATTCCGCGTGATGGGCCCACCAAAGAGGACAACTATCGTGAGTTCGTGGAAACCACTTCTCCTTATCTTTTTCTTTTATTTCCTCTGATTTCTTTATAATAGAATATTCTATATGATATTTTTATATTTACATAGTAGAAAAAAACAGACTATGATCTGAATAAACTATGTAATAAAAAAAGCAAAACCATCACCACATACCAACAACACTTTTAACACGTATTACGCATCAAAGAGATAGTACTGCACTGATCGCCATTATACGAAATCGGATACCATCAAATGTACAATGTAAACGCCACAAAACCACCTACCAATGCCCCTAAACAATTGAACCACAGCTATCTTCAATACACAATGTTAGGGGTTGCGGCGTGATAGGGCGGGAGAGGAGAAGATCCACTCATCCTTCCTATTCGTTTCAAAAGTGTCAACCCAACTTTCTAAGGGTGAAGAGTCAGGAACAAGATTTTTAAGAGGCGACACATCCAAGGAGGATACGACACCACAACGCCAGCGTCACCAAATCAGGCACCTCGATAATACCCTCTAGAGGGACCACAACACACAAAAGTGTTGTCGTTGCCGGTCCATAAAGCCTCTAGGCCTAGTTACGCCCCTATAGTCACGCCCCATTGCCCTACCAACGGTCACTCCATCAATGTGTAGACATCGGTGCACCAACGCCGCTCTATTGGCCAACTTCCATCCATCTCCATATGTTCTCCGCCTTCCGTAATGTTCGTCTGTCATGCTGTCGTTGACCTCACCGACTAGTGTCGCTCATGCCATTGTCGTTGCAGTGGGCCAAATCAGAATAGCGTCGAGCACACCCACGCTCCCCGCGGGTGGATCTGGTTCACCGTCGTTGATGCCACAGGCCGGCGCCGTCCAAGTCACCATAGCTCAAATTGTCCCATGGGGTCGAACAATTCCGCGCTTCCACAATGTAGATTTGGCACACATCGTCGTCGCCATCCCAACTCCTCCTCCTCTAGACTCCTCATCATCCCTACTCTGTCATGCCAGCTGTGGAGCGATGGGCGCCAGATCCAGATCTAGCACCGTCGAGGTCCATGGAGGGCTGTTGATGTGAAAAACACACACTGGCTTGGGAGATCTGCTAAGCTCCAGTGCATGTCCAAGATGTTGATGAGATGCGGACGTGCCAATTAGTTTGATCCTGCAACTGACAAGATATGTAAACAACAGATAAAACAGCCGATCAGTTGACAAGCCGATGGAGTAATTCCAGCCAATAGCCAATATTAGCCGATGCCGATAGGGTTTTGAGCAATCGGCTATATGTCCAATGTGGATAATGATATAAAGACAATCGGCTGATGATAATAAAATATAACAATAATATAATCCAATAGAAACCAATCGACTAATAAAAATATGACAGGATAAGTATTGATCCGATGGTTAAAGGATACATCAGCTAAAAGTCCGATGTCATAAAATCCAATCGATTTACATAAACAGTGAACCCTTTGTTGCTTTCAGCTAAATCCAACTTTATGTAATCTTTGTAAGCCGATGCAACATCCAGATAACTTATCGGCTAGCACCCTGATAAAACACTAGCATGAACCTACCGGCTTAACAAGATTTATATTATCAACAACAATCTAGTAGGTCGGACCTAACCGATGCAACACGAGATTATATATGATAATCTAATACTCGATGAGCTGATAGATCTGTCTAATGTGATGGATATAACAAATCTATTTATAACAACATTGTGATTGTAGAGATATATCGGCTAAGACAGAAGATCAGACCGAACCGAGACAGTCCCAACTAAATTGATGCGTCTCTAAGCACAATGCAATTAGAGATAGAATTGAGATATCAGGTAGGCAAATATATCAATCAAACCAGAGCGATCCAACAGATCGAAGCGATGCAGCTGTGAACAACACCAATGTTGCCGATAGATTCACCAGGGCCGACCGAATGTAGGACTTACCCTTCAACGGAGATCGAACTGAACCGATGCAGCCCCGCGTCAGGTGCTGAATTCCGCCGGTTGATACGTAAAACCTCATAAAAAAGAGTGGCGATGTGCTGAGAGTAGTATTGATCGAGTGAAAGTTTTACAATGACCCCGGGTGTACATATTTATACCCATGGGTAGATACTAGTCCTTGTAGGACAAGAAAGAAACTTTCCTAAATATGAAGGAAAAACATAGAGTCCTTATCGGACACTAAACACACTTTCCTATAGATAAAAGGAAACTAACAGACTCTTCCTAATTAATAGATAAACTGCCATGCCGCATCCTTGAACTCGATCTCTTCTGGATAAGCTTCCTTAATAGATTAATTTTCTTAACCGAATCCTCCAAGAATCAAATTGCTGGCGACTTGATAACTCCCATCGGCCGATTCCAGAACTCCAAAGCTGATATTGATTTTAGGCTAATGACGTCTTTGGGGCTTACCAAATTTCACTGTTAACAAGGGCATATCAGCATCCCACCCCGTTGCCTTTATGGTCATACCTCGCCGCCTTTGCCTTAGTGCTGCATCTCGCCGCTTGCCTCCATAACGTCCACACCAAGTCGTAGCGTGCACATCCATGATGTCACCTCATCCTTGCCATCTCCCAATCGTCCACGCGCATGCTTGACGCCGATTTATCCACCATGGCGGCGTTGGATCTAGTCACGTCGATGCCAGATGTTGCCACCAATGGATGCACCCTCTTCAAGCCTTTTACGGACGTTGTCCACCTCGGTTGGAAGAAGCCTTGCCACCGCATAATGTGGCTGGATGGATTTTCCAGTGGCTCGCTTGGATAATGGCGTGGTAAGGGAAGGGAGGGAGGATGATAGGTCTGGTTTTCTTCAAGCCTGCACAAACATTGCCCAACTCGGCCTTCACATAATTAATTTTCATAGACGAGATCCCAAGATGGGTCCTCCTCATAATAGCATCCGCATGCAGTAATTAGTTTCCCAAGATGGGTCATGGCCCACTTACGAAAATAGAGGGCCTCTTAAGCCCGTATGGGAAAATGGGTTTACGCATTGTAGGCAACTTTTTGTGACAAGTTGACAAGCACGATCGCGGCATCTAACGCTTTGCGGTGATCTTAGAGTCGCCAACCACCTCAATCTAGCAAAAGCTAAATAAAGATAGGTTTTGATAAACTAAACCAGCTAGCGGAGCCGATCTAGATAGAATGATGGATAACTACCCATCTCGTGGGCAAAACGGAAGGTTTTCAGGACAAACTAACAAAGAGGTGCCGCACTCTCGCAGCAGCGGCGGACTATTTACGGCGCAAATCGACAAAGATGGGTAAACTAAACTAAAACTAGAAGCAAAAGTAAAAGAACGATTCGATTGATTGATACTTGGTTGATTTTTACAATGAACCGGCCTTACTCCCTTATATAGGGGTTGATCTTTCCCTCTACATGCCCTTCTCCACGTCCAACTCGGGATAGAATCCAAAGGAAACCCAAAACATGCCTTCCTGAGCAAGGAAACCTCGAGACCCAACAAAACAGACTTGGTCTCGGACTTTGCCGGTCAGACCGGCCCACTACTGCTAGTCTGACCGGCCTATAAACGACGGTCAGACCGGCCCTCCCAGAGGAAAACCGGCAGATTTCCAAACTTTGGCAATTTTCCCTATTTTATTCATAGGTGCCAAATTTGGGTGTAAACACTTTCCCCCCTATCTTTTTGATGAACAACGTCAATCTAAAAGCATAGAACATGTTTTGGTCTTAGGGCGATAATCCAATTACCGGCCATAGAACCTCCTAAGCATCTTGCCAAATGCCCAGGAAGTATTTCTTCAAGTATTTCCCGTTGATTGCTCGCTGAAAACGCTCTCCTTGAAGTGTCTCTAAAAAATATGCGTTCCCTCGAACAATGCCGCATACTCGATAAGGACCTTTCCAACTAGGAGACCACTTACCGAACTCCCTGGATCGAGTACCCAAAGGCAAAATTGTCTTTCAAACCAAGTCTCCAACTTGAAACAACTTTGCTTTCACCCTTTTGTTGTATGCCTTGGCCAGCCTCTTCTTCTCTTTCTCTATCTCTTCCAAAGCCTTCAAACGCTTGTCGATGACTTCATCAAGATTGTCTACCATCAAGGTCTTGTAGTCTTCACTTGACAAATCATCTTGCTTGATATACCGATGAGAGCCAAGATTCACCTCAAACGGCAAAACGGCTTCTTGACCATAAACCAACTCAAAAGGAGTAACTTTGGGGCACCATGATTAGATATCCTATGCGGCCACAATACTTCAGAAAGCACCTCATGCCACTTCTTTGGGTGTTCCTCAATCTTCTTTTTTACTAGCTTCAACAACGTCTTATTACTCGACTCGGCTTGTCCATTAGCCTGAGCGTAGTAAGGAGAATAACTCAACAATTTAACACCATAAGATTCGGCAAGACTCTTCACTTCCTTAGACATAAAAGAAGCTCCTTGATCCGTAGTCAATTTTTGTGGAATACCGAATCTATGGATAATATGCTTCAAAATAAAGTCAATTACCTCCGTATGAGTCATATTCTTGTGCGGCACGGCCATGGCCCACTTGGTGAAGTAATCCGTTGCAACTAGCACGAACCTATGCCCCTTTGATGATGAAGGATAAATTTGACCAATGAAATCCAAAGCCCAACCTCGGAACGGCCATGGTTTGATTATAGGGTTCAACACGGCGGCGGGCGCCAATTGAACATTGCCGAACCGTTGACAAGCCTCACATCCCCTATAATATTATAAACAATCTTCAATCATTCTCGGCCAATAAAATCCCGCTCTCCTAAGCAACCAATTCATCTTATGGGCCGATTGATGAGTTCCACAAATTCCTTCATGCACCTCTCCCATAGCCACTTTAGATTGATCATCATCTTAGCACTTCAATAGAACTCCATCTATATTTTGACGATATAAATCTTCATCAAGCAATGTATATTTGAACGCTTGTCGCTGAATCTTTCAATCAACCTTAAGTGTAGGATCTTTCAAATATCTAATCAAAGGAATTCTCCAATCCTCTTTTGTATCCTGGGCACAAATGTCCGAATTTACATTTAATTCGGCCTTTGAATCAATTGTGGCGTGCCCCCCCAACTTTCTGCCCAGAATCGGTCATACCGGCCGTGCAAGGCCGGTCAGACCGCCCGGGGTGGCCAGTCAGACCGCCGGCATACGGCCGGTCAGACCACCCCTGGTATGCGATTTTGCCTATTTTGCTCAAAGATTTAAAATCAAGCACCGGCTCTTCTAATATCAAAAATACTCCCCTCCTCACATTATAGCCAGAGGCTTGTTGTGCTAAATCATTTGCTTTAGAATTATCATGCATAGCAATGTGTTTAATAGCAAAATCATCAAAATTGGCAATAATATCCAAGCATAGATCGAGATACCTATTTAGTGATCTGTCCAAGCATTTGTAAACTCCGGCAACTTGTTGCACCACCAATTCCGAATCACCAAACACTTCCACGTGTTTAGCTCCAACCATCTCCATCACTTGTAAGTCAAATAATAAAGCATTTTATTCGGCTTGATTATTTGTACAATAATATTCCAAACGAACTGATGTCTCATAACACATGCCATTAGGTGAAAATAAAAAAATAAGTTTTCCAAGGTATAACTTCAACCAAGCAAACCTCTTCCTCGTAAACAATATCTACATGATGGTCTATTATAAAATCAACTACAATTTAGCCTTTCATAGATTTCAATGGTTCATAAGCCAAATCATACAATCAAAGCATACGCCCACTTGCCAATTCTTCCACTTAGAATTGGCCTTTGCAACATGTGTTTAATAACATTGGCTTGACAAGCAACTATACATGTACTAGATAACAAATAATGCCGCAATTTGGTACAAGCATAGTATAGACATAAACAAAGTCTCTCTATGAAGACATACCTCGTTTCAACATCCAAAAGACGGTGGCTCAAATATGTAATGATATATTCCTTGCCATCTTCCTCTTGTGTCAAAACGACACCAATGACTTTGTCTTCGGAGGCAATATATAACCGAAACAGCATTTCGGCTTTAGGCGCTCGCATCACGGGTGGAGTAGACAAATACTTCTTCAACCCCTCAAAACGTCCCTTGTTGTTTTGCCCCCCCCAAGCAAAATCGGCTTCATTTTTCAAGCAAAGTATAGGAACAAAAGCATCGATTTTACCCGCTAGGTTAGAAATAAAACTCCTCAAATAATTCACCTTACCTAGCAACTTTTGAACTTCTTTGTTGCATGTCAGTGCTTTGAAATCACGAATCTTTTCTATCTTCTTAGGATCAATCTCAACTCATCTTTCATGCACCATGAATCCTAAGAACTTCCCCGCCGACACACCAAAAGCACACTTGAGTGGTTTTATCTTCAAACCATACCGGTGCATCCTCTCAAAAGCTAACTTCAAATCGGCTATATGTCCCTCCATACCATCCGATTTGACAACAATATCATCAATATAGATTTGTAAGATAATACCTAGCAAATCATAGAAGATCAAATTCATTGCCCTTTGATATGATGCACCGGCGTTCTTCAATTCAAAAGTCATAACCACCCACTCAAAGAAACCAACGAATCCCGGACACCTAAAAGCCGTCTTGTACATATCCTCCTCCGCCATAAAGATTTGATTGTAGTTGGCATTACCATCCAAAAAGCTAATCATCTTATGACCCGAGGCATCTTTGATCATTATGTCGGCTATAGGCATAGGATATTCATCTTTTGGAGTAGCTTTATTTAAATCTCTAAAGTCTATGCAAACTCTAATCTTACCACTTCCCTTTTTTTCCACCGGAACTATGCTAGACACCCACTCCGCATAACGACAAGGCCTAATAAACCCCGCTTTCAATAACCGATCAATCTCCTCCTGTAACGTCCCGCCTCTCCGAGGCCAGGCTCGCTTACATCTGGTAGCTTTTATAGGTCATAGACTGCCATCACCGACCAACACATGTCTTTTCTGCACACTTTGTCCTCACTCGTGTGCACCCGGGAAGAATTTCCCGATCGGTCACCCATCTCGAAATTTCTCCAGGCCAAGCATGCTTAGTCCTCAGTCGTGTGCACCCAGGAAGAATTTCCCGGCCGGTCACCCATCTCGAAATTGCTCCAGGCCAAGCATGCTTAACCTCAGAGTTCTTTCGAGATTGGCTTCCGGAAAAGAAGTTGCAACTTATTGATATGAGTATTCTATTAATCCTATTAAGCCCTAGGCCGGGATGTGACAATCCTCACCCCCTTAAGACACCGACGTCCTCGTCGGGTCAACGCCAGGCCAGGAACGTCCCTTCTTGGCCACATCCGTGTGTCCAGTGCCAGCGCATGTGCGGTCTGTGAGGGCAGTCTATGACCTATGAACGTCCCTTCTTGGCCACATCCGTGTGTCCAGTGCCAGCGCATGTGTCGTGCTGTGTGACCACTTCGGGTCCACACCAGCCATGCGCACCATGCCTGCGCAACTGTGATACATGCGCCCGTGAAACCGCGAGAGTCGGCTCTGATACCATTTTGTAACGTCCTGCCTCTCCGAGGCTGGCCCCGCTTACATCTGGCAGCTTTGATAGGTCATAGACTGCCCTCACAGACCGCACATGCGCTGGCACTGGACACACGCACCCGTGAAACCGTGAGAGTTGGCTCTGATACCATTTTGTAACGTCCCGCCTCGGGCCTGCTTACATCTGGCAGCTTTTATAGGTCATAGACTGCCCTCACAGACCAACATATATCTTTTCTGCACACTTTGTCCTCACTCGTGTGCACTCGGGAAGAATTTCCCGGTCGGTCACCCATCTCGAAATTGCTCCAGGGCAAGCATGCTTAACCTCAGAGTTCTTTCGAGATTGGCTTCCGAAAAAGAAGTTGCAACTTGTTGATATGAGTATTCTATTAATCCTATTAAGCCCTGGGCCATGATGTCACACCTCCTTGACCCAGTCATATAGCAAAGGATTGAAACGACGAGGTGGTTGTTTATAAGGCCTAAAACCCGGTTTAATTGGAAGCCGATGCTTGACAAGATCACGACCAAGACCCGACATCTCATGATACTCCCATGCGAAGCAATCAACATACTCCTGAAGTAGCTCGATTATTTTATCTTTATAATCGGCTCTCATGTTTTTGTTTACAAAAGTCGGCCTTGGTTTAGTTCCATCACCTATGTCTACTTCCTCCAACGGATCGGCCGATGTAAACCCTTGACCAAGCTTCTCTACTTCATCAAAATCTTCATTAGTTTCACCAATATCGTTCTTTATAGATGGATATTCTTGCACCCTCTTTTGCAACCACTCTAAATTAGCTTCTTTACTCATTACATAAAGTAATATGGCCTAGCCGTGCTAAGCTAGCCGGCTTTACAGAGATAGGTACAAATTTGCCATTGGAGATACTAATGAAATCATAACTAGAAAGATCCATCCCCGATAAGCATTAAATATTCCCATGACACCACTCAAATGTTGCATCGGCCATTGCAATCTTGGCCGATGTATCCGCTTGAACAATTTCAACATCATCGCCATCCCATTGAATTAAACATTGATGCAAGGTAGAAGGCTCACAGCAATTGGCATGGATCCAACAACGACCTAAAATAACATTGTAGTTACCTTGCACATCGACGATGAAGAAAGCGGTTGGCAACGTCTTGTTTCCCACGGTAAGCTCCACCGAAAAGATACCTTTCGCCTCCATTGGTTTACCATTGAAGCCATTGCGAATCATGTTAGTCTTCTTCAACTCATCATCTCCACGCCCCAACTTCTTGAACAACAAATATGTCATCAAATTCACGGCGGCACCTCCATCCACCAACGTCCTAGAGACTGGCTTCCCATCAATATGACCTTTGAAATAAAGAGGCTTCATATGACGGTTTGACTCATCGGGATTCTCAATAACCGCATCTTTAGGATCTAGTGAAAATTGCGCAACTTCGCCTTCATCCATAGCACGAAACTCTATAGGCAACATACACACCATGTTGACATCCATGTCTTCCCTTGGAGATGAATTGTCCTTAGCAACCGATTGTTCTTCCTTCTTTTGCACAACAACTGGTTCTTCCCTCTCTATGGATTTACGCCTCCACATCTTCACTGGCGGTGGTCGCAACTCATTGAATCTTCTATCTCTCCGCTCTTCGGCCTCTCTCTCTTTAAATTCTTGGGCCCGAAGACGTTGCAACCTCCTCTTTGGGTAGCCGTCAAATCCTTAGGCATCCACCTTGGTTTTGGCTATGTTCCAGGAGGAAAATAATGCCCTCCGTTGATTTTATTCGAAGACGACGAAGCCCCCGAGCTACCCTTTGCAAACCTCTCATCAAACCGGCGCTGGAGACCGGTCAGACCGGGCGAAGACCTTCGGTCAGACCGGCCAGAGGGCCTGGTCAGACCGACTTGCGACGGCAGTCAGACTGGCCTGATGGCCCGATCAGACCGGCCGTAGGGCCGCGGTTAAACCGGCCAACTACGATGAATTGGTACCGGCTTCGGATTTGTTGCTTGAAGACTCCCCAACTTCATCTCCAGAAGGTATTGGCACATCATGAGACCCCACTTTGATAGTAATCACCTCCGAAGTCCTCGTCTCCACCTTGACGCACTTTCCTTCATTGACCTGGTTTTTACCATAAAACCGCCCATTGTTTGGTGAAGACAAACGCTCACGAGCTGGCCTCCTTGGTCCTCCCCATCCTTGGTTGTATTGCATTGGAGGCATATGATTGAACGTTGGTGGTGTTGCCCCCATGGCATGTAGTAAGGAAAAGGATAACCCGGCGGCGGCATTGGATAAGACCCCCATGACATAGCTTGAGAACGATGATATGTAGGTGATTCCGACTGTCTTGGTGAATAACCAAAGTGCTCCCTAGGAGGTGATCTTGGTCTTTTTCCTTTATTGCGAGCTTTCTCACCACCTTGCCTCTCATGCTTATTCAAAAGCATATCAAAGGTCACCTTAGTCTTCTTAGGAGGTTTGGAACTTGAAACCTCACTTCTATTCTCCTTCCAAACATCAACCTCCGGATTCTTTGGCACCATCATCTTTGGCCTAGGCTCTCCAATGACCACTCCTTTCCTCTTGGTAGAGTCGATTTGCTCCGGCCGAATCAACACCTTCTTATCATCGAAATTAATTGTATTTATCGGGAAAGGATCATGATCAAGCTTCATCTAGGAACCATCGGTGAATTTCTATCGTCCTTCATCTATGGCCGATTGAACCTGTCGTCGAAACACATTGCAATCATTAGTAGAATGAGAATGAGAATCATGCCATTTACAATAAGCTCGACGCTTCAATTCCTCTAAAGATGATATGACATGGCCTTTAGGTAATCTAATTTATTTTCTTGCAAAAAATAATAAAAAAATCTTATCACATTTGGCCACGTTAAAACTATACTTAACCTCACTTTACCGATCTTTGCGAGGAGTCGGCATTAGATTAGAACAAACAAAGGGCTTATTTTTGTTAGTCCACGACCACTCGGCAACATACATATCATGATCACCCTCATCATCAGAATCACTAGCCTCAGGATAATCAATCAAATTCACATTAGGCTTCTTATCATATGGTCTAACAAATTTCTTACTATCTTTAACCCGGCTTTCTTGAGCTAGAGCCTTTTGCATAAGTTGACTAACATCAAGAAATTGTTGGCATTCTAATCTTTCTTTAATATGAGCAATTAAAGCATTAAAAGCAAGATCAGCCAAATCTCTATCAGTTATATTCAAACTATAACATCTGTTTCTAACATCCCTAAATATCTTAATATAATCAATGATAAATTCATTATATTTTTGCCTAACCGATGTCAAATCACTTAGCCTAAGTTTAGTTTCACCGGTGTAGAAATAATCAAGAAATCTTTGCACTAATTGAGGCCAAGTATGAATAGAATTTGCCGGTAAAGAAGTAAACCATGTAAAAGCAGTACCAGACAAAGATAAAGAAAACACACGCAATTTAAAAGTATCAGAACTACTAGGCTCACCACATTGCGCTAAGAATTGACCTACATGCTCCCATGTGGTCCTACTATTCTCACCACTAAATTTGGTAAATTCGGGAACTCTATAACCACGAGGATATGGGATGTTGTCATAGTAATCAGGATACGGCTTTTGGTAAACCTTAGCACGATTCCTAGCTTTAATCCCGAATTTGTCCCTAATAATTCCTCCATATTCTCAGGCCTATGCTAATTTGGTGGTGGGTTTGGTGGCCTAAGTGGTTGTGGTTGCGGCGCAATATAATTGTGTTGGCATACCTAGTGTCGGGAGGATATCCCCTAGTAGGATCATTGTAAACATTAGAGATATGTGGGTGAACTTGGGGACTAACAGTAGATATAGGGGGATCATGTATTCGAATATGGTACAAAAGCCCATTATTTGTCATAGGATCAACCCCCTGAATTGGGATAATTGCGTCGGTCTGACCGGTCCAGGGCCCGATCTGACCGGCATCCAGAGGCGCAGTCAGACTTCAGACCGGTTTGACCGCCGGGAAAGAACCCGGTCTGACCGGCCGTCTGGCCGGTCTGACCAACGGCAAATGCGTGGTCTGACCAGCCGTCTGGCCCGGTCGGACCGACTGAATGCGCGGCTTATCCCTCACCGGTTGTTTGCATATTTACCCCATCGGTTTTGCTATATATTTGATCTACAGGGGGTTTGCTAGTACTGGTAGAGGCTTTAGGTTGAAAATTGGCTATAATGGAACCGAATCTATTCCTCATAGAATCATCAATACGCTCATTAAAACAAGATTGAACCGATGCATCTAATTTATTATTTAAAGCAACCATGGATGAATCTACTGTATTTGCTACGAGTTGTTGGATAGGAGTTGTTACCTCTTCAGTACTTACCACATGAAAATTAGGTTTAGGCAACGATCCAGGCTTGAGAACCACACCTTGACGGGTCCTGTTGCACGATCTCATCAACATCTCCTGCGTAAACACCTTGAGGTGTTCCTCCATGATCTTGCGTTCTTCCCCATCAAGATCCTCCATTGAGATTGGCATGATATTGGATGGTTCCACCTCTGACTTGGTTGCCGGCGGCTTCGTCATGGCGGCATCGAAATTGAGATGACATTGAGAAGATTTCCCCTGCGGAGTCGCTAAATATCGTGTTGGCAACTTTTTGTGACAAGTTGACAAGCACGATCGCAGCACCTAACGCTTTGCGGTGATTTTAGAGTCGCCAACCACCTTAATCTAGCAAAAGCTAAATCAAGATGGGTTTTGATAAACTAAAACGGCTAGCGGAGCCGATCTAGATAGAATGATGGATAACTACCCGTCTCATGGGTAAAACGAAAGGTTTTTAGGACAAAACTATAAAGAGGTGTCGCATTCTCGCAACGGCGGCGGACGATTTATGGCGCAAATCGACAAAGATGGACAAACTAAACTAAAACTACAAGCAAAAGTAAAAGAACAATTCGATTGATTGATAGTTGGTTGATTTGTACAATGAACCGGCCTTACTCCCTTATATAGGGGTTGGTCTTGCCCTCTACAGGCCCTCCTCCACGTCTAACTTGGGATAGAATCCAAAAGAAACCCGAAACATTCCTTCCCGAGCAAGGAAACCTCGAGACCCGACAAAACAGACTCGGTCTCGGACTCTGCCGGTCAGACCGGCCACACACCGCCGGTTTGACCGGCCCTCTACCGCCGGTCTAATCGGCCTACAAATGGTGGTCAGACCCGCCCTCTCAGAGGAAATCCGGCAGATTTTCAAACTTTGGCAATTTTCTCTATTTTATTCCAAGGTGCCAAATTTGGGTGTAAACACGTTGTCAGAGTTTTCTCTCTACCACAAAGTGCGTCTACGAAATGCCCCCCCTCTTCTCTCTCTCCCACTTCTCCCCTCTCCCTCATCCACTCCTCTTCCGTCTGACCTCTCTCTCCCTCCCACTCCTGGTGATGGTGGGCTAGGGCAACGGTGGGAGAGGCGGCGACTGTGGCGACGATGGGCTTGGACCGCGTAGATCATATCGCATCTTTATTTCTGATTCTGATTCGAACTGGGACAAATGTGATTTTTGCCATCAGGGCAAAGATCAGTCTCCAGTAGTGTACTCCCCACATGTGCGGATCCGTTGATGGCGGCAATAGGATGGGTGGATTTGACGGCCCCTCCCCCTTCCTCTCCCGCGTGGATCCCGCCGCGTCTCTGCCTTCCATGCTTGCGAATCCAGTAGCAGCGGCGATGGGAGGGGTGTATCCGGCAACCTCTTCCCCTCCCGTGTGGATCCCGCCATTTCTCCGTCCCCTCCTATGCTGATCCGGCGCCGTGAGAGATAGATCTAGTGATTATGAGCTATGACGACAATGGTGACGGCTTCGAGCAACGACGACGGTGGTGGTGCTTTGGCACGACGATGTTGGCAGGGGATCTAGGAGCGATGGTGGTTTTGAGTCACGACGGCCGCAGATCTAGGCAACGGTGGTCGAATCCGGCTTCTAGGGTTTATGGATTTTTGGTTTTTGAAATTTTAATTTTTCCATTAAAATTGTTTTCGGACAGACAGCTTAATGCGTCCGCTTGTGAAAATGTGGAGTTTCGCAAACATCTGGGTGTAGGCGGGGGCTGCCCAACCGCATGTGAAAACCGATTTTATAGTAGTGCTTGGTTGTAGTTTGTTGGCGTATTCATCACAATTTATATGTAAATTTTAAAACTTATAATGTTCTTAATCTATTTAAAGGTTTTTCGCCCTGACATATTTTTTAATTAATCGTCTTTTAAAACGTAAATAATATAGAGATAGACGTTTCATATGAAAAATACTTTTCATGATTAGTTCATATTCTAGTCATAAGCCAACCAATCAGACTTAGCAACGGCCAGTTAGTGGGCCTGCTAGTCTGATTTAAAATTTCACAATTTAATTTTTGTAATTAAGGTATGTCTTTCTTTCTTTTAAGACTGCTCATGATATGATTTAAAAAATACTGTAGATCTATTTTGTCTCTTCGATCAGTCGTTCTACGTTTGTCTATTCTAGCAGTTTTCATGGAAGACGTCAATCCTCTATTCCTCTAGCCTCTTGAATGTTTCCTCTCAACATTTTTTTTCTATTATATATATATGGC
>CM020178.1:6105773-6122140 GCA_009805545.1 Oryza longistaminata
GCTCCGCCCGCCCCTCCGCCCCACCGCCGCTCCGTCCGCCGGCATGCTCCTGCCGCCGCTCCCAGCGAGGACAAGGGACAGCGAAGAGGAAGAGGAAGGAGAGCCGAGAGGGACTTGTGGCTGACATGCAGGGCCCACATGGGCCCACCATTCTTTTATTGATTTATGTGTGAGACTCACATGTGGGTCGCACAAAGTTTATTATTTTTCCAGATCAAATTGCCACGTATGTGCCACGTCAATGCCACATCAGATGAAGACCAAGTCAAATTTGCCACGTAGGCACCACGTCAGCCAAAACCACCGTCAAAACCGCCGAGGGACCTCATCTGCACTGGTTTTGATAGTTGAGGGACCCGTTGTATCTGGTTTTCCGGTTGAAGGATGAAAATCGGATTCGTTGACAAGTTAAGGGACCTCAAATGAACTTATTCCTCGCGACGCTCGATAGGCCCGCGCCTGACGCGGGCGGGTGATCGGCGGCCCACGATCGGCCCGCACCCGATGCGCACACAACTCTGTCCTAGTCCCTTCCAGATCGAGGGTGGCGATAAAAAATATTTTAGACTAATTCAAAAGGAAGTTTTAAAACAACCAAAAAATAAAAAAATCAAATGCGCTAAAAATATACATAGGTATAGACTTTATACATAGAAATATATACATTATAAACTTTGCAGGTACAAATACTTTATAATATATTTTATTATGAATTTGAATTGGACATACAAAGTTTCGACTATATACTTTAAATGTATAAATATTAGATATGTAAACTTTTGGGTATATAAATTTTATGTGTATAAACTTACATAAAACAGAAAAATATGCGGTGCATAAAAAAGGAAAAGAAAAAAATAAAGGGAAAAAAGCAATTGTGGGGAACGATCTTAAGCTAATTAGCAAATTCGCCCGATGCTCGAATCAAAGGGGCAACGCCTCATATGCTACACTCACACCACCACATACATGCGCGTTCGGGCTCTACGCATGCTCAAAATATCGTTGAATACGTCAAACACCAGCGTGCGTGGGCAAATGTAAATAGTACTACTCAGTACAGAAACTCCAAACATTATACTCTCTCCATCCCAAAGAAAAGGCAGTCCCTAGATGTCCAAGGTAGTTTTAGCAACCATTGCTAAAGACCAAAATACCTTCATACAAGTACATCATTCATTCCATCTTTTAAATAAAAAAAAATTCTTCCATGCACAAGTACTCTATTCTCGTCCTCCTTTCTTTTAACGGTACAGAGGCACTGTTTAGTTGACACTAAACTTCCCCTAACTCCCAACTTTCTAACACATCACATCTAAAACTTTTCTACACACATAAACTTCTAATTTTTTTTCTAAACTACCAACTTTCTCTAAACTTCTCCGTAATTTCAGAAACTAAACACAGCCAGAGTGCAATGTGAGTAGGCGACGTACCCGTCGACAGCGAGGCGTCTGTGGTGACTTCGTCAATCTCAAGATATGCCGGCTCAGTCTTCCGGAGGTGCTCAAAGGGGTAGGGTGTGCGTGTGTGCGTTGATAGGGGTGAGTGTGCGCACGTTGTCAGCGCCTGCGTTTGTACCGTGTTTCTAAATAAAAAAAAAAGAGTGCAATGTGAGTAGTTTGTGTGAACGAGAGAGAGAAGGTTTGCATGAAGAAGTGGATGGGCCAGTTATCCAAGAAAAAGTGGATAGGCTGACTGTTTTCCTGGTTCCTGCGTTATGGCTGCTCTGTGAACTCATTCAATGCAGCCCAAATCGAATTTTTTTTTTTTTTTTGGCCAAACGCTCTTCTCCAAAAATCGATTCTTTGTACTCCCTCCATTCCAAATTGATCTACATATAGTTTTTTTGAGGTTATTCTTAAATGATCTACATATTTATGTTCATTCATTAGGTCTATTCGTTATTTGTGCATTGGAGTAAATAGACATTGATACATGCATCCATGCACACAAGCATTTATAACCCACATGTAATATCTTGATTTGCTATTGGCTAGGAAATAGTGGGGATGGTGCATGCATTGAGTTTGTTGCTAGAGTAAATATAGTATGAGAGAGTTATTAGCTTTTTTTTTGTCTTGGTGTACCTATGAAATATGTAGATCAATTTGAAATGGAGAGAGTAGAACGGAGTGAGCACATAGTAAGTGTCGACGGGGGATACCCGTAGACCGGATATAGAGGGTATTGGGGTACGCTGGCATAAGGATCTACGTAGTACGACATCGAGCAATCAAAAGACGAGAATTATACTGGTTCAGGCCCCTTGATAGGTAATAGCCCTAATCCAGTTGATATGGGATTATACGGTGGAAAACACAGATTACACAGGAAAAGAGGGAACTCGGGGGATTCGGCGAGATTGTAGTCGAGATGATTCGACTAGCTCTCGTCGACTTGACTCCTTGCAGACTCCGACTTCGTAGGCTGTGTAGGTTGTGTTGGCTCTGAGATTCGATGATCTATACCCTCCCCGGGGGGTCCCTTTTATACCGTAGGTTGGGCACTATCCGAGTAGGACTCGAATATACCAGACCTGGTACGATACGTAGGCAACCCAATTCTTGTCCGAGAAGGTCTCTCCTTGTCTGTTGTCTTTACGAAGAGTTTCCTTAGGTGCTAAAGGATTTATCCGTGTATACGTGGATATCCTTGTCGATATGTGACGTATATCGTGGGGTAGAGGGTATTCCTGACCCGTAACCCTGAGAGTAAGGGCCTGTTTTCACTACTAGAAACCTACCTTTTGCCCAGCGTCTAAAAATACCTTCAGCCATTAACTAAAACGCTCGGTAACTTAAGTGGCCGACGGACGTTTGAAAATTAGTTCGCGAAATTAAAATTTCTGAGTGTCACATCGGACGTTTAACTGGATGTTGGAAGGGGTTTTCGAACACAAATGAAAAAACTAATTTCATAACTCACCAGGAAACCGCGAGAGGAATCTTTTGAGTCTAATTAATCTGCCATTAGCACATGCATGTGGGTTACTATAGCACTTATGGCTAATCATGGACTAATTAGGCTCAAAAGATTTGTCTCGCGGTTTTCCCTAACTGTGTAATTAGTTTTTTTTTATCTATATTTAATACTACATGTATGTGTCCAAAGATTTAATGTGATGTTTTTAGAAAAAAAATTTTAGGAACTAAACGGGGCCATAAGCTTTTGAGCAGCTGTGTGTGCCCGTTACCCTGTGTCGAGTTATTAGATAGTACTCCCTCTCTCTGTATCGTATACTTAGTAATATTTCATCTTGGCACATAGACCGATGATAAGTAATGCTATTTATTACTCTCTCCGTCCCATAATATAAGGGATTTTAGGTTTTTGCTTGTAACGTTTGACCACTTGTCTTATTCAAATTTTTTATGCAAATATAAAAAACAAAAAGTTATGCTTAAAGTACTGTAGATAATAAAGTAAGTCACAAATAAAATAAATAATAATTTCAAAAAATTTGAATAAGACGAGTGGTCAAACGTTGCAAACAAAAACTCAAAATCCCTTATATTATGGGACGGAGGGAGTATATATTTAAATATGCTGCTAGTCATTTCTTATAAATAAGCAATTCATTAATATCTGTATTTCTTGATGTCTATGTAGTCACGCATTAAATCCGAGAAAGTCATTAAAATAATAGGTTGTTGGATTGAAATATATCAAAAATGATTTTTTCAGATTTGAAAATATTACTATCAAAAATAGATGGAGGGAGTAATAGTTATTAGATAGTACTCTTTCGTCCCATAAAAACCAATCTAATATTAGATGTGATATATTCCAGTACAACGAATTTTAAATGTGTCCTATTCAATTTTAAAATTGTTTTTTTTTTTTTACGGAGCGAGTAGCTCTTGCGCGCCTCATGGATGTGCAGCAGGACGCCTCAGGAGACCAGATCGAGTTTTTGACCCAAAGCCCACGCAAAAAACACGGTAGCCAAGCCAGACAAATGCATTTCGTTTGATTGGTCAAAAATGTCCATATCACGCGAAATTACCGAGAAGTTTGGTCCTGGTTTACCAAACTGCGGTTCGCTGCTGGGGACACTGGAGGTCCTGGACAGCTGGCTTTTTCCTGCCAGGAACACAAACGTTGGCCATTTCTCCGCTTATACGAGTGCGATCGATGGTGGTGAATGGTGATGGTTGTGTGCAATGTGGTCTGTGCTAAGGCTTCGTTCGTTCCCGGTTGATCTGGGAGGTTAAGAGAGAAAACACCTCGTTTTCCGCGCGCACGCTTCCCAAACTACTAAACGGTGCGTTTTTTGTAAAAAAAAAATTCTATAGGAAAGTTGCTTTAAAAAATCATATTAATCCATTTTTAAAATTTAAAATAATTAATACTTAACTAATCATAATGTTTACATCCAAATTTGGCACCTAGGCTTAAAATAGGAATTATTGCCAAAATTTGGAAGTCTACCGGTTTCCTTCGAGGTAGGCCGGTCTGACCGCCGTGTGTTGGGCGGTCAGACCGCCGGTTGAAGGCCGGTCAGACCGGCGGTGTGTGGCCGGTCTGACCGGCAGGCCCGAGTCCGATTCTGTTGCGTCGGGTTTCGAGGTTTCCTTGCTCGGGAAGGCATGTTTCGGGTTTCCTTTGGTTTCTACCCCGAGTTGGACGTGGAGAAGGGCCTGTAGAGGGCAAGACCAACCCCTATATAAGGGACAAGGCCGGTTCATTGTAAAAATCAATCTACTATCAATCAATCGAATCGTTCTTTTCATATTGCTTTTAGTTTTCTCTTAGTTTGTCCATCTTTATCGGTTTGCGCCGCCGCTGCGAGAGTGCGACATCTCTTTGTAGGTTTGTCCTGAAAACCTTCCGTTTGCCCACGAGACGGGTAGTTATCTATAAATCGGCTCCGCTAGCCGGTTTAGTTATCAAAACCCATCTAGGTTTAGTTCTTCGCTAGATCGAGGTGGTTGGCGACTCTAGGATCACCGCAAGGCTTAAGGTACTGCGATCGTGCTTGTCAACTTGTCAAAAAAGTTGCCAATACATACGCTAATGGCTCACCTCGTTTTGCGTATCTTCCCAATCTCCTCAATCCCCTTCTCCTCAGACACACCCTTAAGTATAGAAGAGAAATGTGTGTTCAAGCTGCGATCAGCGAGGTGTTCTCTCGAACAGTGATAGAATTGAAGTGTACGCAAAACTTCCAAACTCAAATCCTAAAGGCTAAAGATGAGATATTTTGATGCCACAAAACCTATTATTCCCTCAGGTTCATCATGGATACGGTAGAGATGATGATCCAAGAAAACATAGTTAAAGATACGAGCCACCAAGGAGAAACTTGGTATCAAGATTTAATTAAGAATAAGAATAGAATAAATATGAGTTAAAGTTGACTCAAACCTATCATATACTAAAAGTTCATTAAATTTCCTACAAACGGCATCCTACAAACGCTTCTAAGTCATCACGTGACGCTCTAATAGTTATAAGATTTTCATTTAAAACAGTGCACCCAGTGATTTTAACCATAAGATCAAAATAAAATCCCTCCACACACCCTTCTCTCCTGGTCCCACACGTGCACTTCCCAACATCTGTACGTACGCCTATCCTCCCCTCATTTTCTCTTTCTTTTTCTTTTTTTCTAATTAAGGTAGTTATTATGAGATACACACCATAACGTATTATTGTAAATGGTTATATCTTTTCTTGCATGGAGCAACGAGTTGGCTGTGCAACGTGCAAGCAGTAATATTTTTTTATGGACGATCTATACATTGATTTTATGATATGCTTGAACGGTTGTATTTTTTAATTAAATTAATCAATGAGCTAAGTCATATATTCACTATATTTACTATGTTTTCGATACAGAAATAGGCATCTGATGGGTCATCTGCAATGATCTCATATCTAATGGGTCGAAGAAAATAAGTTGTTTGAGATATAACTATGGGATTTGAGTTCCTCTGTTACATGTATAGTTGGTGGCTGATCGTCACATAGTCTAAATGATTATATATAAACAACAGTTTGATCCATGTAGGTCTTTCTTGATATCTGATAAATATATTATTAAGCACAAATCCATATACTTTCCGTGATAACCAAACATCAATGAAATGTTATATAAAAATTGATAACCTATATCATATCATCATCTATTAGATGTCCATTACAACATCTCTATGTCTACACATTTCACATCTAATAAATTATAAAATAATCTTAAAATCTTTTAGAAAAAAAAGCATATGACCATCGTTTTTTTTTAAATCGATGGACCCTTTCCTCTCCGAAAAGCTCAGGGCTCTCCTCTCCTCTTCCTCTTCCCCTTCCTATTAGTATTTAGCTAAAGTACATTAAACTTCCTACAAATGCTTTTAAGCTGCCACATGACACTCTAATTAATTACAGAAATCGATAAAATTACAAGAAAAAAAAAAGCAAAATATCTAGCCCTCAATTTTCACTTAATACGGTGGACCCAATATTTTAAACTATTAAAAAAAATCCCAAAACCCATCTCCACCGCCCCTTCCTCCTGGGCCTCCTCTACTCACGGTACATATGTCCCTCCCTCTTTCCTTTCTTCCTTCGATTAATTTTCTAGCTAACAAATTAATAAAAATCATAAAAAGATCCAAAAAAATGCTTAGCCATTTATTTTTTAAAAAAAAATTGATGGACACACTAATTTTAACCATTCGATCTTCATCTAAAACGAAAATCTGGTACCTGCACCCTCAACGCCACCTCCATACGCATATAACCCTCCTAACTCTCCCCTCCTTTCCTATTTCTTAAGCTAACTTCTATTTTTTAGCTAACACTCAATATATCAAATATTAATAATCAGAATTTGAAATGATCTTAAATCTTAAGTTTTTTTCTCTCAATTTTTTGATTTATTATGCAATTTATAATTAAATACATAATTCGAGATCCATATACATAGCTCAAACTTCCAATATAAATGTTTAAGAGCAAATTCCATATTAAACAAATATTAAATTTAGATCCTATAAATGCTCCTAAATCGTCATGTGGCAATCATAGCAATGCTCCTAAACGACATGTGACCCTCTAATAAATTATAAAAAATCACAGGAATTATATTAAAATAATATAACCATTGATTTTTCAATATTTTCAATCATTAGATCTAATCTTAATCTTAACATACAAAAGTTCACGATGATTCCATCCTCCATTGCTTGATGATGCCATCCATGAGTTGGCTGCACGTACTCCGCGTATATGTTCCGTTCACGAGAGAGAGTGCGCGATTCTGACTCAAATTGAAAAAAGAAAGAACCAAATCATTGGACTCGGCTCACTGAAATAAAAAAGCGAATGAAAAGAACATCTTACTTCTAATTTGAAATTAATATGTCAGACATGTTTTTAACATATGCCCACGCTTCGCGCGGGCTACCTTCCTAGTTTTGGTTTAATTTAGAATATGAATAGACTCAAATATTTAAAGTACAATAATAATGTACATATACGTAAAGCACGAGTTGACGACTAGTGAACATAATAGGACACAGTTTTAAGTACAGGCTTATGCTCCCTACATTAAGTGCAGCCATAAGTTTTCGTACCTAATGTTTGACCGTCCATCTTATTTGAAAAAATTATGAAAAAATTTTAAAAGTTAAGTAACGCATAAAGTACTATTTATATTTTATCATCTAATAACAATAAAAATACTAATCACAAAAATATTTTAAATAAGACGGATGGTTAAAGTTGGGCACTGAAACTCATAACTGCGCTTATTATGAGACGGAGGGAATACATTTCAACATAATGTATGGTTATACAACCAGTATATTTACCAAGCAATCACACATCTACATACCCTTCCTCTTAGTTGAGAGGAAACTCAAGTTGTTGTAGCCAGCTGGGGTCAACGCCATTCCTCCTATTTGGTCAAAACACCAGAGTAAGGGAGGTCTTGAATGATTCTAAGCGTTGAACGTGGCAAATACTGTTCGAGTGGAGAAGTACCCTCGAATAGATTTTGTAGCTAACTTGTCCCATTTTGGAGAATTCTAACTCATGGCAGGTAACCTTCGAGAGTCAAGCTGGCGATGAGGAGTGTTCGAGTCCTCGTATGGAAAAGGCGTTCGACCCAAGGACTCGAAGGAAAACACTTTTCGAGCAAGGGAGATGCCAAAAGAAGATTTCAAGGGGACCACCTCTCAACCACTTCTACTAGCTGGTACTAAAAGACTATAATAACCTCCTAAATGTACCAAAATATTCTTAGGTTACCGATATGACGAGGTTTTTCTTAGGAAACTCACTAGAGTCCATAGGGGCAAAGATGTAATCTCACATGTATGACCGTGGGTTATAAAAGCCGGTCAATATCCTATAGCAGGACAGGACAATCACCAGAAAAGTTTTGTGTACTGTTCGAGCTCATTTCTAAGGATAGGCGGGAAAGTTCGTTTTCCCCGCATATCCCTAAACTTGTCCGTGACCTAAGGTCATGTCGCAAGTAAAACCAAATCCTCTTTGTAAAGATAAACTTAGGGCTTGTTTAGTTGGCAAAAAATTTTGCCATTGCATGTCACATCGGATATACGGATATACATTTGAAGTATTAAACGTAGTCTAATAACAAACAAAATTTACAGATTCCGCCAGGAAACTGCGAGACGAATTTATTAAGCCTAATTAAATTGTCATTAGCAAATGTTTACTGTAGCACCACATTGCCAAATCATGGCGCAATTAGGCTTAAAAGATTCGTCTCGCAATTTCATAGCGAACTGTGTAATTGGTTTTTTCTATCTACATTTAATACTTTATGCATATGTCCAAACATTCGATGTGGCAGCGTGAAAAATTTTATTTGGGAACTAAACATACCCTCAATAATCTAAAATTTGGGACAAAAAACTACCAAATACAGGGTCATATCGTCACTTTTTAGGACCTTTCTTCGGGCTTCGATTTATTTATTGACTTAGACTTCTAACTTCACATATTCTTATAGGTTTATAAGGTGGTGACTTTTAAGCCTTAAATTACCTTCTTAAAAAAATGTCTATTTGTTTGTTTAGACTTATAAGCAGCCCGAACAGAAAAGGCCTAGTAGATGGAAGTTGTTTTAAAAAAAATCAAATAAATCTATTTCTCAAGTTTATAATTATTAATAGTTAATTAATCACGTGCTAATAAGTTTTCTCGTTTCGCGTGCACTAAAATACTTTATCCAACTTAAGGGAAAGAAGGCAGCCTTAGTGATCCTACGCTGACTAGAGAGGTTAATATGCAATAACCATCTTTGATATGTGCAGGAATGTTATCTGTGATGGTGAGAAAATGTCAATATTTGTCTAAAGATGGAGGTAAAGAGAGAAACATGTATACCATAATTTTTTTATCCTTGATCTATTGTGTTAAGAGAATATTAAAAGAAACCATCATGTTTACTTTATGTAGAAATTACCGTGTTAACTGAAATATCAGTCATATATCTTGTTTTACATGATCAAGTTGGACAAATTAAAGATCAACGTTTATATTGCCATGTTCAATATTTTTGTTTCACAATACAATATGAAATTATATATACTATTTTTATGAACACTAAAAATATATCTAGTTTTACATTAAGTAAGATAGTACTCCCTCCATATTTTAATGTATGACGTCGTTGACTTTTTAATAAACGTTTGACCTTTCGTCTTATTCAAAAAAATTATGTAATTATCATTTATTTTATTGTGACTTGATTTATCATCGAATGTTCTTTAAACATGACATAAGTATTTTTGTATTTGCATAAAAAATTTGAATAAGACGAATGGTCAAACGTTGGTCGAAAAGTCAACGGCGTCATATATTAAAATACGGAGGAAGTATCTTCTAGTACCATTACAGATTTTTTAGCGACAGTACTAGAAGTAAAATCGCTAAAAATTCTAGCAGGGCCTGCTTTAAAAATGCAAGCATTATTGCCCCTTTCTACAGTGGTCCAAAGGGTGGAAATTGATACTAGAGTTTAAAAGGGGGAGGCAGGTGAGGTCAACTGGTGGCACCTTCTTGCTTCATTTTCAGCTGCTACATTTTCCCTTCCTGTAAATAGTTTCCAACTCATCAGCTGACTAATTAACAGAACTTGCACGATTCGACAAAATAGTGATTAATTTCCAAATCTATTATATTTTTTTACCAGGTCCAAATCTATCTATTATATTATTAAAACACCTTTGAAAGGAGGCACCATGTTCGCTGTGGAGGTTAGAAATTCCAACATTAATTAGAGAAAAGGAAAAAAAAAAGAGGAGAGTCCAAGTACAAGTACAATTTAAAAATAGCTGAAATTCGAAATTAAAAATAAGCAATATTAAAAGAAATTTCCATATATGAACCCAATACGAGATTAATCAAAATTCGAAATAAAAGTAAAATAAAATCTAAAATTAGAAAAGGAAATGAGAGTCCAACTAGAAATACAATTTAAAAATAGCTGAAATTCGAAATTAAAAAATAAGAAATATTGAAAGAAGTTTCCATATAAAAACCCAATACGAGATTAATCAAAATTCAAAATAAAAATAAAATAAAATCCAAAATTAGAAAAGGAAATGAGAGTCCAAGTAGGAATATAATTTTAAAATAGCTGAAATTCGGAATTAAAAATAAGGAATATTAAAAGAAGAGTCCATATAAGAACCAAATACGAGATTAATTAAAATTCGGAATAAAAATAAATAAATCCGAAATTAGCAAAAGAAAATAAAATAAGAGTTCAAGTAGGAATACAATTTAAAATTAGCTGAAATTCGGAATTAAAAATAAGCAATATTAAAAGAAGAATCCATATAAGAACCCAATCGAGATTAATTAAAATTTAGAATAAAAAATAAAATAATATCTAAAATTAGAAAAATTAAAAGAGAGTTCAAGTAGGAATACAATTTTGAAACAACTGAAATTGAAAATAAAAAATAAAAACATTAAAAGAACACAATACGTTATTAACTAAAATTTGTTAAAAAATTCTGAAATTAGAAAAAGAAAAATAAGATTTGAATTAGGAATACAATTTATAAATAACTAAAATTTTTGATAAAAATAAAGATTATTGAAAGAAAAGACCATCTAAAACACATGACAAGAAAAATTATAGTAACAGGCCTATAAAGTAGTAGAGTGGTGGCGGTTGAAACGACATATAAAAATTGTTAATAAAACACCAAGTAGAATCCTAATGACGATTAAAAGGAGGGACGTCAGGCAGGCCGTGAAGCAAATGAGTAAGGCACTTGCCGGGACTTCTAGAAAGTAAAAAAAACAAACCCCATTGATAATCATATTCGATTTTTAAAATCTTAACGACAATAAAAATGAGAAGCAGTGGGCGGGGTGTATAATAGTATAGTTGCAGAGCCACGGGACTTCTAGAAAATAAAAAATGAATTCCAATGATAGTTATGTTTGATTTTTAGAATCACAATGACAATAAAGAGTAGGCGGCGGACGGGCTGTAGAGAGGCATAGTGGCATCGTTTTATGGGACTTCTAAAAATTATAAAAAAATGAAACTACAAGTCTAATTTTTAAAGGTTCGGAACTTCTAAAAAGTAAAAAAACAATGATAATCATATTATATTTTAAAATCTCAATGACAATAAAGAAGGGAGGCAGCGGACTAGCTGTAGAGGAGTACAATGGCAAAGCCGCTGACGGTTTGCCGGACTTTTAGAAAGTAAAAATGAACCCAAACGATAATTATGTTTGATTTTTAAAATCTCAATGACAATAAAGAGAAGAGACAGTGTACGGGCAGTAGAGGAATATAATGGCAACGTTTCCCAGGACATCTAGAAATTATAAAAATGAAACCCAACGTGACAATAAACTCTAAAACTATAAAATCCAATTTTTAAAGATTCCAAGAAGAATGAATATAAATAGTGGTAGATCGAGCAAGCAAATAAAGAAGGAGATGACATAAGGGTAGCAACTGATGTGACTTTTAAAAACTATATAATTAGAAACACGAGGATGGTAAGATTTGGTCTTTCAAAGTCTTAAGACAATGAGGTAGAAATTTAATAAATTTTAAGTAAAATCATAAAAAAAATATATGATTTTAAGTAAAAAGAAACTTAAAATCATGCACGCATGCTATGACTTCATAACCTCCACGCCATAGATAGCAAGCGCGGCTGCAGAAAGCAACACCATGACAGACCAAGCCAGTATGGTCATGGCCGCTTTGGAGCTACCTCCTCTGGCTGACTCTCCCGGTCGCATGGTCAGGTACATGAGCCCAAGTCCCGACGTGAACGCCGAGGTCGATAAGAACATGCAGACCTTAAGGGCCACCATCTTGTCCTTGCTTTTATCATCGTCTCCAAGAAAGCCTCCAAAGATCGCCATGACTATGCCCAGAGACCACGGTGTCGTCTTGCACGCCATGTCGGACATCCACTTGAGCTGCGTCTCGTTGTGGCTAGCTCGCACGGCATTCTGCTCTCTGGTGCAGTGCTGGATGACGAATTGGACGATGGCAGCCAAGGCGAGAGTCAGGAACGCGGCTACCATGTACCACCTGAGGATCCCAAACGACGCGGCGAAGGCGGCGATCGCGAGCAAGGCTAGAAGGGCCGCATTGGCACGCGGGATAGTAGCTCTGACGAAGAACTCCCGGAGCTTCGGTTTCTTGCTCTCCAGGACCTTCATCCACAGCATCATCAGGAGCATGCTTAACATCGAGGTGATGAACATGCACATGATGACGACGTGGACAGAGCCGGAGATGTCGCCGCCGGCGCCTCCACTGCTGCTGCCCCCCTTGTAGACGCCGAAGAGCACGCCGACGAGGCCCGCCAACGACATGGGGACGATGGCCGAGGTGATCTTATAGCTGGACTCCATCGCCTTCTGCTCATCGTCGTCCTCAGGCGCCGTGCCGTTGGTTTCCTGGGTCTTGCGGCTCACTGCATTCTGCTCAACATCCTCAGGTGCCGTATCGTTGGTTTCCTGGGTGTTGCGGCTCACGTACCAGTGCATGAAGGCCACCGGCAGCACGGCCGCCGCGAGGACGCCGAGTCCTACGTAGATGTAAGGCTTGCGCGGCATAACCAGCAGCAGACAAAGTATTGTCAGCGCCGGTAGAACGCAGCAAAGATAGAAGAGGCACTTGGAGATGGCGTGGTGGAAGCCAGAGATGTGCTCCTCCCTGGCGCTGAGCCGCTGCATGCTCAGCAACATGAACGAACAGCCACAGACGAAAGATGAGAAGGCGAGGAACATCGAGATGTCGATGTATATGGCTTGCCGCCCCGTCGCTTGCGGGCTGAGGAAGAAGCCGGTCATCGCCACGGAGAAGGAGAAGCCGGCAACAAGTGCCCCAAACTCGATATCTTTCTGGACCTTCTTGACATTCTGTTCATTGGCATTGTCGAGTTCTACTTGTTCCTTCTTCTCCTTACTCCTCCCAGCTGCAGAAGTGGCCTCCGCATCCTACAATGTATTGAAAACACTTCGCTTAGTCGAGACCACTCCTTTAAACCAGTGCAAATGAGAGCACTATACACCAACAAAGAGAAGATACCACTTCAAATCATATCCATTAATTGAAATCCAGGTGTTGGAGTTATGCCAAACATGTTTTTTTATCACTTAATTTGTTGTAGAAATCAAACTTCAACTATGAAATACTCCAACTCTCATAACCGAGTTTATTTTTATTTTTTGAACTTCTTAATTTTTAATTTTAAAAATAAACCCTTCCAAAACTTATTTCCAAGATCGGACGTAGCAGAACAACACTATCACGCCGTTTTAACTAGCGTGGCAGCGTTATTTGGTCACGCCGGTTTGGCTGGCGTGATAGCGTTATTTGGCCACGCCACCCTCGCTGGCGTGGCAGGACAAAACTGTCACTTATCATATCAGATAGACTATCGTGGCCAAAAGGCTCAATTTGTAGAAATAAGTTTTGGAAAGAGTCTATTTTTAAAATTTAAAAATAAAAAGGTTCAAACAAAAATCCCATATCCAAACACACCCCAACTGTCTAAACCATTTAAAATACCCTCTAAACAACAGCTTAACCCAATATTAATGGTGTTTCTTTATAATACCATATAGTTGAAATAATATGTTTTTCTTATATGATAACTATGTTTTGCATCCCTCACTAACCACAGCTATCTCAGAAAAAAGTTACTAGATGATTAAAATGCCAAACTTCGCCAAAAAAGAAAAACTCCGAAGGACCAAGATGATTGCCCTTAATTAAAAGGGCCCTTTCTACTGGTTTTAACATATTACGGAAGTAGATCTCCAATTTCATAATTAACCCGTAATAATAATAGTTAATCGTATAGTATAAAAAACCGGACCGGACCGGTGGTTGAACCGGAAAAAAACCAGAACCAGACCGTCCGGTTTTTGTTGAAAACCGGTGAACGGTAAGAACCGGGTGAATCGGCCGGTTTTTGTTGAAAACCGGTAAACCGGGATCATAAGAACCGGTGGTTCATTGCAAGTTGGGCTGGACTTGTAAGGCCCATCATCCTACTCCACGACCCATTTACATTTTATGCAAAATATGAGAGAAAACATGCGTGAAAAGGGATTTGAACCCATGACTTGTGGGTCAACCTTATCATGCTTACCATTTAACTACCTAACTCATTGTGTCTAGTAAAAAACATATAGTAGTCATATGCCTCCGGTTCATGCTGACCCGACGGTCCAATCGGTGAACCAGTGAACCGACTAGATCATCGGATCGACTACCGGTCCGGGTTTTTTTATACTAAGGTTAATCGGACAAACTGGACATTATAAGCTTTCCATTTCAACTTGGACCTACTCAAAACTCTCGGCCTCTCTCGTCAAGGACAAGGTCAACAGAGTACTTGACTTAGTTGGGCCAATTTGTAGTATTCTATTGGAATAAGTTCACTTTGACTCCCTTAACTAGTGACTGAATCTGATTCGTATCCCTAAACCACAATACCGGATATCTCAACCCGTCAACTATTAAAACCGGAGCAATTTGACTCCCTCGGTGGTTTTGAAGGGCGGTTTCGCTGACATGACACCTACGTGGCGGTATTGACCTGGTCTTCGTTCCATGTGGCGTTGACGTGGCACTTAAGTGGCATTAGAATTAGAAAATATGTGTGGGACCCATTTGTCATTCTCATTAAACAAAAATTGTGGGACCCACCGTGGGGCTTTCTCCCTCCCCATCATCTCTTTCTCTCCTCTCCCTCCTGTTCCTTCTCCCTCCTCGCCGCTCCCTTCTCCTTCCTCCCTCCCTCCCGCGGCGGGCGGCGTGGGCCGGAGCGGCGACGGGCAAGCGGAGACTCGGGCGTGGCTGTGGTGTTTAACACATAGTTTAACATCATTACTTGAGCAATCTTGCAACATCCTATTATATACTCGTATTGTTTTTGTCCTACTGAACAAACCTGCAGTAACAAAAACCTTAATTCCAAGTTGCTTTGCAATCTGTATAGCAAATGTACCAATTCCACTCGATCCACAATAGATCTGCAAACATCGAGGATACGCCGTGCTCAGGAATGAATCATAAAGCCCATGAGTATAGAAGAAAAAGAGAAGTTATTGCCATCTTCTTCTTGCGTCAAAACGGCACCAATGACTTTGTCTTCGGAGGCAATATATAACCGAAAAGGCTTTCCGGCTTTAGGCACTCGCACAACGGGTGGAGTAGACAAATATCTCTTCAACTCTTCAAACGCCTCTTGTTGTTTTGCCCCCCAAGTAAAATCGGCTTCTTTCTTCAAGCGAAGTATAGGAACAAAAGCATCGATTTTACCCGCTAGGTTAGAAATAAACCTACTCAAATAATTCACCTTACCTAGCAACTTTTGAACTTCTTACTTGCATGTCGGCGCTTTGAAATCACGAATTTTTTCAATCTTCTTAGGATCAATCTCAACTCCTCTCTCATGCACCATGAATCCTAAGAACTTCCCCGCCGACACACCAAAAGCACATTTAAGTGGGTTCATCTTCAAACCATACCGGCGCATCCTCTCAAAAGCTAATCTCAAATCGGCCATATGTCCTTCCATACCATCCGATTTGACAACAATATCATCAATATAGATCTCTAAGATAATACCTAGTAAATCATGGAAGATCAAATTCATTGCCCTTTGATATGTTGCACCGGCATTCTTCAACTCAAAAGTCATGACAACCCACTCAAACAAACCAACAAATCCCGGACACCTAAAAGCTGTCTTGTACATATCCTCCTCTACGATAAAGATTTGATTGTAGCCGGCATTACCATCTAAAAAGCTAATCACCTTATGACCCGAGGCATCATTAATCATCATGTCGGCTATAGGCATAGGATATTCATCTTTGGGAGT
>CM020178.1:6136659-6160602 GCA_009805545.1 Oryza longistaminata
TCTCGTAGAGCGTGTCATTGTTTAAAGCGTCAATTAAAATGAAACCGGAGAGAGTACCTTCTCAAGACAATGAGCTTTATAAAAAAAGTATTGTCTGTTTGTTTAGGCTTATAAGCATGCAGCCAAAGTAGGCTATTAGCTATAGGGGTCAACGCTCAGGCCCTGTTTAGATGGGACTAAAACTTTTAAGTCCCTATCACATCGGATGTTTGAATATTAATTATAAATATTAAACGTAGACTATTAATAAAACACATCCATAATCTTGGACTAATTCGCGAGACGAATCTATTGAGCCTAACTAATCCATGATTAGCCTATGTGATACTACAGTAAACATTCTTTAATTATAGATTAATTAGGCTTAAAAAAATTGTCTCGTGAATTAGCTTTCATTTATGTAATTAGTTTTGTAAGTAGTCTATATTTAATACTCTAAATTAGTGTCTAAAGACCGGGACTAAAGTTAAGTCCATGATCAAACACCACCTCAGGCATCTCAGGCATGCACGACCGGCAAAGACTGGTGAGGTCTTGAACGTACGGGAACGCGCAGATGAGCAGGCCAAGCAAGGTTAGCGCGGATAAAGCTACGACGAGGCACATGGAGACGACGGCGACGCGGCGGCCGCCGGAGAAGAGGCGCCCGGCGAGGCCAAGCAGCATGAGGGCGCTGCCGCAGATGAAGGTCGCGAACGCGAGCAGCAGCGTGGCGGTGAAGACCAGGCCGCCGTTGGCCCATGGAGGCCCGTCGACGAGGTAGTCCATTAGAACGGCAGAGCTGAAGATGGTCACCAAGACGCCGTGCTCCAGATTCCGCTGGGCGTTCGCTTTCCGGCATAGCTGCTCTCCCTGCAGCACCAAAAAAAAAAAAAAATCAAATCAAATCAGAAACCTTTTAGGATGGAAGGCGTACAAGATGACCAAAATTTTAAGCTAACAAGAAAAGCTGTTGCGTAGAAATGGCTTTATGATTTTGTTTTCCTATTCTAATTGCGTCACCTTGGATTTGAAGTCTAGACCCCCGGCAATACACCAAATTCTAAAGCACATGAGAGAGAGAAGATGACTAATTTGTACTCCTTCCATATTTTAATGTATGACGCCGTTGACTTTTCGACCAACGTTTTGACCATTCGTTTTATTTAAAATTTTTGTGTAAATATAAAAATATTTATGTCATGTTTAAAGAACATTTAATGACGAATCAAGTCATAATAAAATAAATAATAATTACATTTTTTTTTAATAAGACGAATGGTCAAACGTTGGATAAAAATCAATGTCGTCATATATTAAAATATGGAGGGAGTATATACTTAGATAATACTTCTTCTATCCTAAAATATAGATACATATAGCATTCAAATTTTGTTATAACTACTTCTCCACCTACAATCTGCTATATCAACCAATCACAATTAACCATATACTGTTTAATCCCCGCCTGCTTCAGTATGTGAAGCAACCATCACATATTTGATTTCACATATCATCTTAATCTCCGTAAAATAATATCATAAATGTTTATATCTGAGGATAGAGAGATTATCACTTACATGAGAAACCATCACTGAAGTTGCAGCCTGTTGATAGACAATACTTGAGTTTGCCATCGTGAGAAATGAGAGCAAAACTGTATCACAAAATGCAAAATAAATGCGGCCACCTTATTTGTTAGCATGATTTGAAAAAAAAAAAATGGTGAAAGGAACTGTAAGTTGTTATGGACTGGTGTATGCTACTGGATTCAGGAAAATGATATTCTGTTAATTCTTTGTGTTTTCCTACTCATATATATACTACTAGTTTTCTAGTCCGGCCTTCAAGACTTCAAAGCGGTCCTTAATTAATTAATGGACTCATAAAAATTTAGTGTAGATATCTTGTGCTTGTTCTTACTAAGGGCTCTGAGAACGCTCAAATTAACTACATTTTTCATGCGAAAATCCTATATAATTTCTTAATTTCTTTGTTCGAAACAAAGACTAAAATTAGTCCGAAGGACTAATTTGGAGGAGAGGATCGATAAACCTACTTCAAACACCCTCGGTCAATCTTGAAGATCATATATCTCATTTCTAACTACTGAATTTTAGCTTCAGTTTTGAGCCTAATTTTAAAGGTGCGAGGAGAAAAGAAATTCGTTTGTCTTGCATGACGAAATTTAGAGGCAACATCCATGTTGCCTTATCTACTAATAAGATGACTTTGATATTTATCTACGAATAAGATCAACAGGTAAAATTATGGAGTGTATCCATTATCTAGGAAAAACTATTGGATTTCTAATGTAGTAACCCTAGAAAATCAATTAACTATCGCCACGTCATGCAAATACTTTACTTGGCAAGCCTAGTCATAATTGTTTCTTATATATGACTAAATAATTCAACTGGCTACTGTTCTGAAACTACTAGTAATATATGGTAATTGGACAATAGCTAGAGAAGTTCGTTTGACCACAATACGGAGTGATAAGTGCGTGATTTTAACCCTAAGATGTGATGTTTAATTCTTAATACACTCACAATTTTTTAAATTATATAATAACTAAGTTTCTCCTCTATTGTTCTCATTTTTTTAATTTGACCACTGTATGCCATTCTCTTTTTTCACAATAGACCTTATTTTTCTGGGCAAAGTTTAACGAGAAAGTAAAAGTCAGAGGCAATGACGTGTGAGTTCTCCACCACCTCATCCTCAAGCTAGGCTTCATCTTGGAAAAGGGGAGGAAAGAACTCATAGAAAGCTAGAACGGCTCGATCTCCTATGGAGTATTGCATTTACCGATTGACAGATAGAAATTACCTCAGAGAAGTGGAAGAAGAAGCTCTGTAGTACTAGCTAGGAAGAAGGGCTCAGCAGTGTGCAGGGGGTAAAGCCGCAGCAACAAGGAAATTCGCGTGCAGCTTGGTCTATTTGGGCATGTGATAATTGTGCCCGCGAGCTGGTATTTATAGGCAGGCGCACGTTTTGCATGCGCAAAGTGGTGCCGACTTTTACCCCACGAGAGAAGCATCGGAGAAGGTTACCGGAAATTCTGGAGTAGTGCAGTGTAGTACACGCCAGATATATGCCATGCATGTGAGCAAAGGTCCGCGCGTGCCGTGATCGTTTTTCTGCGTTTGGAAGAAATTAATATCGGCAACGGCAGTTAATTAATTAATCACTGAACTCACCCAAAATTAAAGTTATACCAAATGTTGGGATATGGATCATGGATATATATGGTCTCTCGTAAGGTTTTAATTTACCTTGACACTTCGTACGATTGAATAGCAGCAGTTCGCTTTTTCACTCATTTTTAAGCATACAATTATAGGCAGTGTTTGGATTAATTTACTTTGTTTGGTAGCCATTTATTAGGTGTAAAATGGAAAAATATATACTCCTCCGTCCCACAACATAAGGAATTTTAAGTTTTTACATGCAATATTTGACCACTCGTCTTATTTAAATTTTTTTTACAAATATAAAAAATAAAAAGTTGTGCTTAAAGTACTGTAGATAATAAAGTAAGTCACAAATAAAATAAATAATAATTTCAAAAAAATTTAAATAAGACGAGTGGTCAAACGTTACAAACAACAACTCAAAATACCTTATATTATTGAACGGAGTTATATTATTGAACGGAGAGAATATATGAGATCAAAGTACCATGTCAGATTCCTCGAACTCACTAGTACAAGTTTGCTGAAAAGGTTCGGCGATGAGTTCACTGAAAAAGGTTAAAAGTGAAACACTCTTTACGTGGCGCGGCTACGTGATCGTGCACTCAACGAGTCAAATGCATGCCCGATGGATCTACGGCGCACGCGTTTCTGGTGCGTGGCGACATTAATTTCCAATTATTTTGCTCCACGCACGACGGAATCGCAGGAAAGTGCCCGGAAATTGTCGTTGCCAACGAACTCGGTCCATTAGTGATTGTGAGTTCTATCTATAGTTAAGCACTCACAGGATCGCTACTTGACTTGCCCGCCTCGGACACGTACGTACGTAAGCGCTGACGTCTACTCCTCCGTCCCATAAAAAACTAATTTAGTGCTGAATATGACACATTCTAATACATCGAAACTTATAATTAAAATCACACACCCATTATCACACCTTACTGTGGTCAAACTTCTTTAGCTATTGGTCAAATCTTAAACCTAGTACTTAATTACACTAGGTAAAACGGGGTTAAGGGTATGTACAATAGTATCTAATAATAGGCTCTCTTCGTTGTTATGCAAGTAAATTTGATGACGTGGAAGAAAGAGATGGAAGAATGAGAAACATCGTTGCTACACATGACAACGGCTCAGAGTCGACTCTTTTTTTTAAAGATAATTAGGTACTTTTATAGGTATTGTAGATTTCAGGTGCCTGAAAATTTACAAATTTTCACTCACCTAAAATTGCACATTTATAAGTCTAAAATTGCACTAGCTAGTATGCAATGTGCAATTTTACTTCTATTAAACCATAATTTTGTTGTTATGTATAACTATACTTTATTTTTTTTATCTATGTTTGGATATTGTTTTCACGTAATTTTTTAAAATTTCATGAATTGTAAATTTGTTTTATGTAGTTTTATATTTTTTATGTTTACTAGAGAATGACTGTGCGTTGCAATAGGTGAATGCTATTTTAATATTATTATTGTTATGCGGTTTAGTTAAGGTAAAATTCACTGCGTGAATTTGCTTGGATATATACCTTTTTAGAAAATCATGAGCTGCAATTAGGAGTCTGATCGTGTCAAGTTAGCATATGCGAGTTTTTTTAAAGAGATTTCTTATACAACTCTTTTTTTGTTTCAAAAAACAAATAAACTTAAAAACCGACTCATATACGGATCTATAATTTCAAAAGCGAATGAACTTAGAAATCGACTTATACATGGATGACGTACCAAAGTACCGGCAAAAACATCTTCAATTTTAATAATAATAGAGATTAAATTTTTTTAGATAATGGAATATAACATCCCAGCCTTTGCTCAAAAATTGCTACAGCCAATTATTACAAAGTAGCACTTCAGAAAAGAGTGTAGTTCAGATAAAAAGAACACACCAAACAAAAACAAAGGTAACCAAGCCAAAATAAGGAAAACACATTTATTGAAGTCTATTTGTGAACCTCCACCCATAATTGGCAAATAGTTGCATAACCATCGACTCCAACCTGCGGCATGCAACCTTTAGGAATTCCCCATCATCCTCACACCTTTGTAGTTGTGCCTAAAACTGGAGCCAGTGCGTTGCCCTGAAAATAATAGAGATTAAATATGTTGTTTGATCTTTTATATAAGAAAAATGAAAGGACAAGCAATGAAAATCATTGAATTTCCATCAAAAGGATGAGGAAAGTGCCTGAAATTTGTAACTCCCAAAATTTTATAAGCGGTCCGATAAAAGCCAATTTTTATAGGCGGTATATTTGTTTACTTAAACACCGTGGGAATACTGGAAAGGTAGGGGTGCCACGGCAGATGTCACTTTTGCAAAAAGGCCCCCGCAGTTCTGTTAATTATGCATTGGTCCCCGCTGATATCCACCGTAAATCGTCGGATCTCGATCTAGGGTAGATCTGGCCGTACACGTGTCCAGCTGTGCTGGCCCTTCCACACCCGTGAAATCGTTGGATCCCGAACGGACGGTGTGGATTTCGCTGGCCTGCACCTAACCCTAGCCCCGTCGCCCCCCACCCTCGCACGCGCACTCGCCCTCCTCCCTCTGCGCGCCGCCACGCTCTTCTCCTCGGCTCCTCCCCTCGCATGCGCCGTCGCCGCCGCCGCCTCGCCGTTCTCCTGCCCTCACACGCGTTGCCTCGCCTCTCCTCGCCGTCCTCCTCCACTCGCACGGCATCGTTTCCATCGCAGACTCGCCATCTTCCTCCACTCGCGCACGTCGTCGTCATCGCAGTCTCCGCCCTCCTCCAGCCATCGTCGCCGACCCACCGCTACCTCTCCCTCCCAGTGAGGTCTAGAGGTCAGGTCCACCAAATCCGCGGCGCCGCCACTCGCGTATTCTCTGTCCGCTGGTGTTTGACATGTTGGTTTTGCATCATCGATCTGCTGCAGCTGTGAAAGTCGACGCCATCAGTCGAGGTGCCGCTCCCCTCTCTCCTGTTCTAATTCCTGTCCTTGCGCCGACCAGCCGACCATTAGCACAGAGGCCGCAATGTAAGTCCGTTCTACCTCATCATGATTATTTCCATGCATTCACTTGAGGTTTTAGGATCCACCATCTTGCCTTGGTCCATTGAGTTACTCATGGGT
This sequence comes from Oryza longistaminata, assembly GCA_009805545.1. Classification (NCBI taxonomy): domain Eukaryota; kingdom Viridiplantae; phylum Streptophyta; class Magnoliopsida; order Poales; family Poaceae; genus Oryza; species Oryza longistaminata. The sequence goes on from CM020178.1 coordinate 6,142,937, forward strand.
TAGGATGTACAGCAGATTAGGAGAGGATTGGCTTCCATTGCTGCTGTTTGCATCCGCTGCAAGCTAAGCCATCCATTAAGTTTTATCCTCACTGTTATGGCTGCTTGCAAGGCTGCAAGATTCAGTTGATGTCCTCACTGTTAAGGATGGCCGCAGCTCTGCAATATTCAAATGGTAAACTTTGCTAAATGCCACAAATGAGAGAAAACTGAACCAATTATTTCCTTTGATTTTAACCTCATCGCTATGGTGCAGTAGTAAGAAATCCATGCACTATAGCAAGCCTGTTGGGTCAGTATGTATTGTCTTCTCAGTTGTCGTACTTAACGAATGCTGCTGATTCTTGGTGTTTTTGCAGTGATATGCTACTGTCAGCTTTGCCGTGGTGTATGTTTGATGATCAAATCTGATGTTTCTGGCCATTTATTTTTCCTTGATGTTATTTTCTTAGAAGAGTGACATTTCTGCAATGTCCAGTGATAAGCTCAATCTGTTTGCGTTCTGGTAAAAAAATAGGCTGGGTTTGATGGCTTCATGCCTTGCAGAAACTGCTCATGGTCATCGTACTTGATCATTTTATCCTTGATTTATTCATTCTTTAAGACACCTTGATCATTATCCTGATATTATCCTTCTTTAAGACAACACATGCAAATATTGCTTTATATGTACTCTGAAAGACTGTTCATCATATCTCTCTATCATGCCTTATCAGCAATATAGTTTCATTTATATTCCATTGACAAACAATTTTGAGTATTAGCTTGATCTTGACTGTTACTTTTGTTGATAGGTAACAGATAGTTGTTGCAAGATTAATTGTCCACACAAAACAAGTCTTTTAATGCTTCTAAGGCACAAACAAGATATGAGGACATGGTGTGTGCCATGCTGATGCAGGTCTTCAGATGGGTGCACATTAAGTTCCCTACACACACTGACTATTAAAAAGGAACTTTTTTATTTTGTTTCATGGTTTCTTGCTATTTTAGTACCATCTAAATGATCTTATTAGGCTTAGTTGAAAATCCATAGGGACCTCGCTTTCTTCAATTCGTCGACAGGCAGTGTGATATTCTATCATTGGATGAGATAACTATATCTCAGGTTAGCAATTTGCACTCAGAACTTTTGCAGATTATTATTTCATTATCTGAATATATTGATTTGTTCCTCTATAAAGTTAAACAATTATGCAGTACAATATGATTTCTGTGCAAACATGTCTGCTACTAAGCTCATCTGCCGAAAAAAAAGTCAAATCCTGAATATATTGCCTCTCAACCTCACCCATGGTCTTTATATATACTGATGGTAGCTTTTAGTGGACTTTGTTCACTTGAAAGTGTGAATAAAACTAATCTGCAATGGGAAACATATAGCGGTAAGACATCTCATTCCTCCTTTTCTTTTTTTCTTTTGTCTTCTTGTGCAGAAGTGGAACATATCTTTGTAAGTTCTGTTTTTCTTCCATACGAATCAGTTACTTTTCTTAAAACATCACATGAAGTCATCCTAACCTATTTAGAACTGAAATTTTAGCTACCATTGACCTATGCTGTGGCCATTGGACCTTTGGCATGCTATTTTTGTCCCTTAATTTGGTTTGTCCTCTTAGCTAGAGGCACTATAGCTAGGTTCTCTCTTTAGGAGCACTAATGCATTTTGGGGAAGTAGGGTATCTCTCCTTAGGTGTGCGAATTCAGGCACTAAAAAAACCATATACTTCTGTTATAGTTTTTTTTTCTACAATTGAAATAGTTATTGATAACAGAAATATGCTTAACATGCTACATACATAGTCATATAACTAAAATGTGATAATTCAAATTGAAGCCTATGTACCATTGGAGCAACTACTGTGTTCCGAAACTCATATATTTTATTACAACAGCCAAGTAGGCTCTCAGTTATTGACAACCAGTTAGGGATAATAGGATAATATCGGATGAGGTAGTTTTTAGTGTAGGAACTACGATCCATTGATAATGTTTCGCTGAATGCAAATTAAAGAAGGCATCAATGTTTCGCTGAATGCAAATTAAAGGAGGCTTATGTGTCTACACAGATGTCTCCAGATTTTTACTATAATGTGCCAGGGTAGAATGAAAAAAGCTTGACTATGTGAAATTATTTTTTTTCTCAGCTACCTGTGTTCCAAAACTCAGATAGTTCATTTCAACAGCCATTTCTTCCCCCTTGCTCAGTCCTAATTATTTGTTGTGTACATTCTTTCATGCTGGCTCTAATCAATCTGGCCTGTTGTTGCCATTTCTTACACATCCACTATCTTGCCCCTCCTGCGAATCAGTCAGCTAACACCGTTTGATATGCACCACTACTTAAACCGTCGATCCTCCCTCTGAGTTCCGATAAGATGTTTCACATACTACATGTATATATAGCTGATATATATGAAGCCCATGATATCTCTTATCTGTTCTTGGTTTCCTACATATTGTAAGTTCCATATCGATGATATATCTTCTTTCAACAGCCACTTGCCAATTGTTGTGCTTCTATTTGGATCGTATGGAAGTTCTTTGTTGTTTTCTCGAAGAGGTAATAATCTTGGTCTTCTGAATGCTCACCACATGTCCACGATAGTATGCTACGGGCAGATGCTGCATCTCTTGAGTCTCCTCAACTTCCCTCCCTTTTCATCAGATAATATTTTATTTGTTAATTTGCTGTTATCTGGTAGTTATTTCTTTATGGTAAAAGGCTACATCTTTACCTGATCTTTCTTGCACAATAACCAATACTACCATGTCAATCAATGGCTATGGAATTTACTGACAATCACAAGGAATGTTGCATATCTAGCAACAAGAAATTCTATACTTCAGTTGAAGATTTTGATATTGGCTAGAACTTTACTAGACCACAAATTCACATCTTTACAATGTCTTCATTAGGTCAGTTCAGGCTCTGTGTATAACAAGCTAAATGGCAATATGTTGAGACATGCCCTGAATATAAACGGTAGTATCAATACCAGATGTAAATGGCTAAAATTGTTGATATGAATAGTCCATATTTCCTTTTTTATCTACATTTTGGGCATTTAGATAGTATTTACTTTTTTAGAATGCTATATATGTGTAATAGGTACACTAGAGAGTAGAGATAGATCAAGAGGTGCGATGTCTGTACTAGATGCGTACTCTTCTCAATTGTTATCACGAGCAGTGCTGCTTGAGAAATCATCAAGTTCAATATGTACCTTATGGGTTATTATGTGTTCTTGATGCTATCAACCTTATTTATGGTCTATTTTTGTTCTCAGATGGTATCAATCAATATTATTAACGGTTTATCTTTTCTAGAAGTACTTTGTTTGTAGGTAACTAAATAACCAAAACAATTGGAGCTGATGACATATGGGATTTCAAAAAATGCACATGCTATATATGTGGAGTCTGAATATATGTTTTTTTTTTATTTGACAGGAATCTAGAGATGTGTATGTTCACCAGATGAATGTTTGTTCATTACATGTGCAATAATTATATTGCAAGGCTCAGAACATTGAGTTGATTTTTAGCTAGAAAATCATACAGCCATACTAGCTAATTTGTACTTATAATTTGGTCCGCCTTTGTGCTAAATTATGTGTGCACAACAAAATGCTAGCTTACATATAGTTCTTATCTCATGTATGATTACAAATTACCAGCTGACAACTTCCTTTTATTCATCATCTTAAGCACACGCACTTCGTAGCACGCGGTTATTGCTAGTTAGTTTTACATGATCTCTCGTTATTAATGTAGACGAATTTATTATAGCCCGTAACTAAAAATGAAACCTTGATATTAGGAAAAATCGGTTCTTAAGCAGTAATTTCAAAAGATGGTAACGGATGGCATAGATCAAAGAAGAGATTTTACAAAGACAAATAATAAAACTAGCAACTGTACAGTGATACCTCTAGCTTATTTTTTGTTTGTATAACTGGAACGTGTCCTTCTCAAGAGACAGAACAAAATGAGTATCGCGAAGTGATAGCTCAACTGGTTAGGTTCCTTGTGGTGGAACCAGCCCACCCGGGTTCAAATTCTAGATTTGACACGGGTGATCGTATTTACGGCTAATTATTCTTTCAGTGGTAGGCGACGTACCCTTCGACAACGAGGCGTCCGTGGTGACTTCGTCAATCTTAAGATATGCCGGCCCAGTCTTCCGGAGGTGCTTATAGGGGCAGGGTGTGCGTGTGTGTTTATAGGGGTGAGTGTGCGCACGTTGTGAACGCCTGCGTTTGTACTCTGTTCGTGTTTAAAAAAAAAAGAGAACACACGGCAACCTTTTTAACATCAAACGGAGAGATTGACGTAGCGAATTCCAACACACCAATGCAATATACTACAAACAGTCGAAGGTCTACACGCGGAGAGAGAGTAGAGGCCAAAGCAGAGGAAGTTCTCCCGGAGCTCTGTTCGATACTCACCGTTCGGAACTGGTTCCCTCCGGCACGAAAAACGGAGCAGCGATTAGCAGATGATTAATTAATTTTTTTTTAAAAATAGATTAATATAATTTTTTTAAACAACTGTCATACAGAATTTTTTAAAAAATACACCGTCTAGTAATTTAAAAAACGTGCGCGTGAAAAATGAGGAAGGGAAATTGGGAACAGAGGTAAAGAACGCAGCTTCGTAACGAAGGAGGGGTGGGCCATCCCTCCCTCCATGCCGACGCGCAACTGCGCAAGCAACGCGGTAACCGGAGCGCGTGAACGAACGACGCCGATCTTTACATGGCACTATGGCAGAGCTGAGCAGCGGATATGCAGGAAGTCGTATATGTTGTTCTTTTAAATTCTACTAGAGGTATTTATCGCGAAATTGCTCTGAAAGATGGCATGTGTATTATACACTTTCATAACTTATAGTTTCTCCTTTTTCACACGTAGTGTCTTAAACTATTAAACCGTGTATTCTTTACCAAGTATTCTATAAGAAAGTTGGTTTAAAAGTTATATTATTCTATTTTTAAGTTTTTAAGCTAATATTTAATTAATTATTTGATAATCCGTTACTCAGTTTTGTGTCTCGTGAGGGAAGGGTTCGCAACGCTCCTAAAGGAAAACAACCTAAACTATCTATCCGTGTTTTCCTGGTACTCCCTTCATTTTTTAATAGATGACGCCGTTGATTTTTTCTCACATGTTTGACCATTCGTCTTATTCAAAAAAATTATGCAAATGTATAAGATATTAATCACACTTAAAGTACTATGAGTGATAAAACAGCTCATAACAAAATAAATTATAATTACGTAAATTTTTTGAATAAGACGAATAGTCAAACATGTGAGAAAAAGTCAACGGCGTCATCTATTAAAAAACGGAGGTAGTATTTGGTTATACTCCCTCCGTCTCAAAATATAACAACTTTTAGCTCTTAGAATTTATCCTAAAATATAACAACTTATCCATCAATATTCTCTTCCCAACCAATCACAACCCTACACCATTCACTTTTCCTACCTATCTCTACTACTCATCCAATCATAACCTTTCACCATTTACTTATACCTACTTTCTTAATAACTGTGTCCAACTCTAAAACTTCTTATATTCTGGGGCGGATGGAATACTATGGAACCAAAGAGCATATCTTATGCAGATAATCTTTCCGTGCACACCAGCTAGCAAATACCACGGAAAATTTTAGAAAAAAATGAATATATACTTTCAATAGTATTATACCTATATATGAAATCTCATGTTCAAATTCGTTATATTTTAACCGTAACAAAAAAAAGACAAAATTCTGACAGTTTTTTACTCTTAATACTGTCATATTTTTCATTTTTTGTTACGGCTAAAATACAATGAATTTGAATATAAGACTTTATAGATATGTGTAATAATATTAAGAGTATATGTCAGATTTTTTCTAGAATTTTTCGTGACACTACTTGGTGTGCACGGAAAACATGTATGCATAGGATATGTTCCAATGGAACCAATGTCAGATAACATGGGGGATAGTGCTATTAATATAGCACGGTTTAATTAAATTTCATGACACGGTTATACTACAAAACCCTGGTAGATATTGCTTAAGATACCTAACTATTTCCTATAAATCAACGGCAGTTTAATATCTTCGGTATGCCAATATTTTTCTTTGCAATTAATGGGATCTAAAAAAATTTTAATAAAAGTTGTATGGGTTCAGTTTTTTTATCCTTTGTTCAAGTGAGTCGATTTTTTTTTTTCGTTGGAGCTCTGAGTAACCACCATGAATTTTCTAGATATATTTTCTGTTTTTCTATTGAAGATCCTGAGCCAACATTGCCTCTTAGGGTGTGTTTGTTTATGAATTTGGGGTTATATTTTCAGCCGCACGTGATCAAACAAGCTCATTAGCTCATAAATAAATAAATAATTAAGTACTCTATTAACTATTGGTATAAACTTAAAATGGATTTGTTTGATTTTTTTAGAAAACTTATGTATAGATTTTTTTTTTCACAATACACATAATTTAACCATTTCGAAAACATGCTAATGAAAAATGAGCAACTTGCGGTTTGAAGTTTTTGCTTAGAACTCAGCCTTATTGATAGAACGAACGACATGATAATTTCGGAGCCCAACATTCATAGTCTGCACAAACAATCAGAAAAAGAGTAGCTATGTTTGTTAAGAAAAAAACCAAGTTTTTGAAGAACATTGCATGGCAAATGTCATCTTGGGAGACTTGTTCGAAAACATAACCCCAAAAAGACAATATGATACCGTGAGGTTAGGACGGCCTTCAATCTTATTTAGATGCATGTGTGTTAATTAGGGTACGTTTATTGGTACGCTCTCGATCGGCTTGTCGATGTTAACAACAGCGCTGAATGCGCCGAACGCCTGGTAGATTATCCAAAAACCAAGAAAAAACCAGAAGCTAAGCAGGAAGTAATTGGACGGGAACAGCACCGCCATGGCTACCTCGTACCATAGACTCGGCTCGCATTCGTCCACCCCGTGAGATGTATCAGCTGCGTCGTGGTCCTTAGCCGCCATGGCAACAGATCGGGAAACTTGATAACCGAACAAAACGGTGTAGCGGCTTATTACTGTCTGTTCTAACATGCAGTTTCCTTTATTAAGGCCAACTTTTGAGATGGATTCGGCTCAGAACTCCGTCAGATCACACGCGTAAGGTTCCGTAACACGTGTGACCCTCATGCATCTCTCTGATAGGGAGATTTACGCTGATACTACGAGACCCTACGACTACGAGGAATCTATCCAATATTGATCGGTTCTTATGTTCGCTGGACGAGTACTCCAATTCTTCATCCTGGAAGGGAGCATCTCGGGAGTAAATTGTCGACAAGATGAGAAAAGTTTCATGTGATCTTGATTCAACTACGACGGTACTGAACAAATAAATAAATTTCATAAAACTACAAATACTTTCATCAAACTATCACAAAGCTGCTATGTGTTAATGTGGTTTATTGCAAGGCAAGCAGACAAGCGGAGACTGCCAGATCTGTCTGCATATTTACGTTTCGAAAGTGACCAGTAGAAAAATTGCCATCACGTTGTGCATTACACAAAATCTGTATAGAACCTATGATATTAATCAAGCTATTCTCTTTCTGGACTGGACAACATACATCGGGTCTGTTCGTCCAGGATTAGGAGATATATCAATAGCCTGTAAAGAAAACAAAAACCGTTCATGCCATGGCTCTAGTTTATGCTCAGAGAATCAACAATTATAGAACTATAAATACGGTTGATGGTTTATCTATCATTGAAATGTGAATGCTTAACTTGGTTTGCAATGCTTAGCTGGCGATTTCAGTTCTTGCTAGGAACATACTTGTTGAAAGGACAAGTAAATATAAGGAGTACTTTTGGATGCCCTTTGACTATTCAAGTGTGGAAAAATGATTTCAGTAAGCAAATGCTTTACCTCAGGAGATTCAAAATCTCCAGCATAATGGAAGTAAGCCCCAACTATCCAAGCGTGATCAGCATCACCGGTTGACGTCCATATAGATATAGCCTTTGTCCAAAAGCAGCGATTTGAAAAACTACACCCGTAGTGAAAAAAAGATCAGGAATGTTTCATATAAAAATCTAGTAAAGAAGATTATATAAAAGAAACAAATACTAGTAAATCACATTAATCATGGTAATGAAGTTACTATATGTATTACCTCATTATGGCCAATCCACTCGGTTTAAGTATTCGTCTCATTTCCTTGAAAACATCGATTGGCTTTGTCAAGTAGTCTACACTAACCTATAACCCACACACACAAACTATGCTGTCAGATCATACAAGCAATCCGATAGGCGCCAAAATATAATATTAGTTGGCTACTTGTGCCATATGGGCTAATAGCATTTTGAAATAATAAAAATTTGTTCATTTATCAAGGCTGAACTTATCATGTAAAAGAAATAGTACCACGTTGGTTATAACATCAAATGTGTTATCCTCGAAAGGAAGCTTCGGGTTCACATTGAGGTCTTGCACAACGTACTCTGTTAACACCTATTTTCAGAGTGAAACAAAAAGAAACCATTGTCAAAAAAGGAATATATCTAGATGATCCAACTCTGTAAGTAGAGGATGAACCGCTGCTATCAATAATCACTAGTTCTATGTAGATTAAACATGCCGGATACACTATCACTTTTCAGAAAAACAAACCTCAATTTGCTAAGGGCACATACCGGATTCCTTTTCAATTCATCTTCATTCATACCCATCCCCACAATCTTCTCTTGTTTGTACCCAGGTGGATAATGGCTCACCTTTATAAGGTATAACTAAACTGTAAGAATTGCAAGGGACATTGCAAAGAAAAATGTTAACTTGAGACACCAAAAGTCCTACCCAGCTGCTGCACATGTCCAGGATGGCCACCCCAGGAGTGTTGCTTGGAGGAAGAACTTCTGAGTAGTATTTCGTGAGAGCCTCGATTGCTTGGTCATCAATGTGAGTCACATAACGGGGAGCCGAGTAGAACAGAGCGTCTGATGATCTGCCAAGTGATCACAATGCATCAATTCAGGCATCCACTAGCTGCCCAATCTATTTACCTGGTTACAGTGCTGCACATATGAGAAGTTGGTAATAGTAGGAACACCACCAATTGGCTACCCGAATACTGAAAAGATTTGACTTGAGCTGCATGAATGCTCTGCTCTGAGCTAGAGCTACTCACTCATCGAAGCGGCTGAAGTCTTCGGCCTTGAATGGGAACTCATCCGGCCACTCAACATTCTTCAAAATCTACAAGCAGCGCGCCGTGATTGACATCAGTAGACCTCACACGCGATCGCAAGGGGAAAAAATTGCAATAAATGGACTATGGAATACGACCTGTTCGACCGGGGAAACCCCCTGCCTCGGCCGAGCCGAGGCCACGAACGAGCGTGACGGGGCGCCGCCGGAGGCCATGCGGGCGAGCTGGTCGACGAAAGCGGCGCCGAGGCCCAGGAAGACGCGCCGAAGACGACGTGAGGCGATGGCGCGGCAGTTGAGCCAGCGGTGGCCACTGGCGACCTATTCAGTCATTGGAGGAGGGATGAAGAAGAAGATCCAGGGTATTTCTGTCCGAGATAGTATTTTAGCAAATACACATTGGTTAATTATGGTATTCTAGCTAAGCCCATTTTAAGTGAGAGTAGTTGAGCGAATCCTAACTTATGCAATGATAGATATGCAATTTTCTCAAAATTTAGTGTGGTTCGGTTTGAAGTCTACTCGAAATTTGGTAAAAGCATGAATAATTTGGCTAGGGTCCATGTCATAGGTTTTACTGGATACTCAGATTGAAGTTCATGTTCTAGATTTGGTACATGTGGATCTAAACAAGGGCAAAAATAAAAAATGGAGAACACTAAAACTCTGCAAGAGGGAGGTGAGATTGCAGATGTGTTGTTCATCTCGACGACATTCCGAATTTCCAAAAGTTCAGAAACTAGATTCCTAGCGACAAAGCTTCTGCAAGGGTGGGCTTGTTGGCTGTTGCTGCAGAGGAGCAACTGAAAGTCTGAACCCCTGTGTGTAAAACAAGCGGAGTCTGAGCGTCAGAGCACACCACTCGATATGCCGAAAATTTAGGGCCAATTTGGTTTGAACTCTGAAGTCTGTCTGAGAGATTCTTGCACCAGCAGGTTGAGAATGCCGAAGAGGAAGAAGACGACTCGGTGGACTGCGACTCGGTGGAGCAATGGTGGAACGTAGTGGTAGACACTCCTAACACCCCCCGCTTTCCTTTGCGAGCACTGGTGATCTTGGTTTCATGGGAAGTTTGGTGCGAACGAAACGCAATAATCTTCCGAAACACCACCTTAACGCCGGCTTCCATCATCGCCAAGATCAAGGAGGAGGCTCGAGCCTGGGAGGCTGGAGCCTCAAGGCTTCAAGAGTTTGAATTTTTGGAGATATCACTTAGTCTCTTGGCCAATTCTTGCGGGTTTAGCTCTTTTGGCTTGCCCTGTAATATTTCCCTTTCTAATTTTGTTTTGTTTTTTCTCCATCTCTATTAATATATGAGGCAAAGCTTTTACCCTCATTTAAAAAAAAAACGACGTCCAGGATGGCGATGATGAGGAGGACGCCCGGGCTCATCTTGTCCACTCCTCGATGCTGCTGAGCACGGGAGGTGTACAGTACAGTTTTCTACCGTTGCATTTGGGTTGGGTTGGATTTCCACCGTCATGTATGGCCTGATCGTTCGATGGCACGGTCCGACGTCGTCTCTGCTCCATACATGCAACATCGACTTCTTGTTTACCATGGAGCACACCCAAAACCCCAATCGGCTAGTCGCCGGTGAATCGAATCGGCTAGTCGTCAGAAGGCACCCAAACGAAACAAGGAGGATACAAGAAATTCATTTTTTAGGCCGAGTTTAGTTCTAAACTTTTTCTTCAAACTTCCAACTTTTTTATCACATCAAAACTTTCTACACACACAAACTTCCAACTTTTCCATCATATCATTCCAATTTCAACCAAATTTTCAATTTTGCCTGAACTAAACACACCCTTAGTTCAATTCTTAAAGTGCAAATCGTATAAGAGATTTCTCTTCCTCTTCTACCTTGGTCTCCCTTATAGCTTCGTGCTTGATAATATAGAGAGTAGTACAACACGGTTGTAATTAAGAGCAAAGTGGAGATACAAAATTTAGAGGTGAGATTATTTTCTTATTCCAATCCTTTCATCAAGTATACAAATGAGTAATTCCTCTCCTCTTTGGACAGTAGTGCAAATCCATATATGAAAAGTTTGGTGATGGACCCAATAAATATATTTGGGTCATGTCTTCATTGTCAAGCTCTAGTTTCTTAACACATATATCAAGTAAAAAAACTAAGTTCAACGGTTTTATAAATTTGTTCTAGCCTCCATCACATTTTGATGTGCTAAAAGAGAGCACTCGGATGCTCGGAAACGGCAGACTACACTTTTCAGCGCTGACATGATAATAGGTACTACCCTCGTCCAAAAAAGACAAACCTGGTTTCCGTGTCCAACGTTTGACCGTCCGTCTTATTTGAAAAAATTATGAAAAAAATTAAAAGACAAGTCACGCATAAAATATTAATCAGTTTTATCATCTAACAACAATGAAAATACGAATTATAAAAAAATTTCATATAGACGGGATAGTCAAAGTTGGACACGGAAAACCCAGGGTTTGCTTTTTCTTGGGACGGATGGAGTACATCATTGCATTGGCACCAAGTCTAAATATAGTGGGTTTTGTTTAGTTATACTACAAAACTGAAACCAACTAATGGCATATGGTATTGGCCTAATGGCATAAGGAAAGGATTAAAATGCTAGACAAACCTCGATACAATGTTCCCTATTTCTTCGCAAATCTCATGCATAAGGGCATGTACAACGATGTTTATTAGTGGTCTCCTCTATTGCCATGCAAGTAAGTTTGATGACATGGAAGAAAGAGAAAGAGTATGGTTGTTATACATGACAACAGCTCAGAGTCGACTCTTAGCATTTATTAGAGCAAATTTGTTGCATGGTGGTGAAAGAAAAGAAAATAAAAGTAAGAAAAAGTATTTTGATACATTAATGATTAGAGACCATATTGTCTCTAACTGTTGTAGGATGCTAGTCTCCAGATAACGTAGAGCTCATATCTGACTCTACCTTTGTACATGCCCTAATGCATTCAATGGATGATGGTCCTGCCATTTTCAAAACATCCTCCAAATGTTATACCATATGGCCTAAAAATAAACAGTGCTAAATTACAGGGACCCCACCATCATCGCCGAGCCTCGAACACAAAACCACCGCTATTTATGCAACATCCTTCGCACGCTCCACTAATCCCTCCCGCCCATTTCCCACGGCCAAAAAAATTAAAGAAAACAAAAAAAAAATTCATTTCTCAGAACAACAAAACACCAAAATTCAGCAAGAACTCAAAATTCTAATTCTTTTTCGAGCAACGGAACTCAAAAAATATTGATCTCGTTCGAGCTGAATCGATGTGTGTTGTTTGGTTGCGTGAGGAGAGGAGGAGGAGGAGGAGGAGGAGGATGCGGGTGGTGGTGGAGGAGGAGAGGCCGAGGTGATGTACCCGTCGACGCCGGGGAGGTGAAGGTGGAGCAGCGGTCGTCGGCGGCGATGAGCGGCAGGTTCACCGGTGCTTCGCGTCGACGGGGACCATGTTCCTGTGGGCGCTGTTCCTGGTGGCGATGACGGCGACGTACCTGAGCTTCCGCTCCCTCGCGGCGACGCCGCGGCGTCGTCGTCGCGCTACTTCCCGGCGGCGTCGTGGGGCGGGCTGCACTGGGAGCGGCAGATCAGGGCGTCGGCGTCGCCGCGGCGGCCGCCCGGGTCGGCGGAGGGCGCCGGGCTGTCCGTGCTGGTCACCGGCGCCGCCGGGTCATCGGCGCGCACTGCTCCCTCGCCCTCCGCAAGCGCGGCGACGGCTCGTCGGCATCGACAACTACAACTCCTACTACGACCCGTCGCTGAAGAAGGCGCGGCGCGCCCTCCTGGGCTCGCACGGCGTGTCGTCGTCGACGGCGACATCAACGACGGCCGCCTCCTCGCCAAGCTGTTCGACGTCGTCCCCTTCACCCACGTCCTCCACCTCGCCGCGCAGGCTGGCGTCCGTACGCCATGGAGAACCCCTCGTCGTACGTCCGCTCCAACGTCGCCGGCCTCGTCTCCCTCCTCGAGTCCTGCAAGGACGCCGACCCGCAGCCGGCCGTCGTCTGGGCTCCTCCTCCTCCGTCTACGGCCTCAACGACGCCGTCCCCTTCTCCGAGGCGCACCGCACCGACAAGCCGGCGTCGCTCTTACGCCGCCACCAAGAAAGCGGCGAGGCCATCACCCACACTACAACCACATCTACGGCCTCTCCATCACCGGCCTCCCGCTTCTTCACGGTGTACGGTCCCTGGGGCCGCCCCGACATGGCCTACTTCTTCTTCACCCGCAACATCCCTGCAGGGGAAGCCGGTCACCGTCTACCGGGGCGTGATCACGTCGACATCGCCAGGATATAAGTTGCATGGAGAGGATGAAAGCGCGGCTGCAATTCAAGCCAGAATTCAACTCAAGACTCTAACTTTTGATACTATATTGAGTCAGCCAGAGTCAGGGTTGATCTATCGGTTAGGCCGATTTGATCGGGCCTCACCGAAATGCCGAAATTTTCGGTCAATTTCGGTCCGAATTTTGAACAAAATTTAGTTGAATTTGAGCAAATATTACCAAAATTTCAAACTGTGCGTGCAGAAGATTTCAAAGACATTGTTTCAGCTATGAAGAATAGGTATCCACCCGCGTACCTGTGGAAGAGGAGAGTACGTCCACAATGACATCTGAAGAATTTCGTGAACAATCGTTTGCGAATTCCCGAAAATCCAACCCTGATTACCATATTGAGTTATCCGGAAGCTGCAACCGACACAGAGCGTTCAACAACAGCCCACACAAGACGATTGAGGCCTAGGAGTAGAGCGAGAAGAAAAGCTGCGAGAGCAATCAGCGATTTACTAGTCTATCCCAACACCGAGCGGCAACTATCACCGGTAGCGGGATCGAGCCGACAATCCAGTGGAGCGGGGCGCACTGGTCAGCGGCGTGCCAACACAAAGGCAATGCGGGCGGACAGCGGCACGGCAGGGCGCCCAAAGCCAGCAGGAGAAGAGCGGGAGGCAGCAGTCGGATCATCCTACAGCGCGGAGCGACGGGCACACAGCAAGAAGACGCGCTACCAGGATCTCTGCGACACCTCCAACCCCGGAACAACGGTCGCCCAAGCACGGGCAGTCTGGCCGGCGGCTTGGTGTAGTCGATGCTGGGAGAGGTGGCCTGGTACAGGCGGTGAGATAGGCCGAGGAGGCCGACGTCGTCGAGCGATGAGCCCACACCGGCGGCAATGGCGACCCGCTGCCCTTCCACCCACGCTCAAGCATCCGCCTTGCAAGGAGGCAGAGCGCAGTCCGAGGCGTGCGAGCTCGAAACGACCACCGCGATACGAGATCCGGGCGTCAAGAAGTATCGGTCAGCGGTATGGTACCTCTCGTACTAACGGACGATACTAAGCAGAGGGAACTCACGCAGTCTCAGGAAACCACTTGGATGGACGGATCGGGTACTCATAAGAGATATTGAGATGATAGTTAGCATTGACGTCCGAATATATAAATATGTATGTATGTACGGTCTGAACAGTCTATGTTTTTCGAGATTGTGTTAATGGATACGGTTTGGGGGGTTTGGGGAGTGGAAGGAGGAATTGATTCTTTGTGGTGGGTGAGAGAAGAGTGGTATGAAGGGTGGTTAGTGGATTTTTTTCCACTTGTGTTTGTATTGTTGTAGTTCATGTTAAATTATGAGTGTTTTAATAGATTTTCTAAGTTTTACAGTGACAAAAATGAGAAATACTCTTTACTATCCCTCGAGGGGCCATACCCCTTTGGGGTTGCTTTGTTATAAGAATCGCAGCAAACAAAAAAATAATAACAAACATGGATAAGATTATTGCACAGCCACAAAACAGTACATGGTTTACAAAATAGAACGACATAGATTCAAACCAGCTTAATTGAGCTATGTATAAGTAATAAACTACTCACGGTCAATTTCTAATGGTCAGAGTAGAACAAACAAATAATGAATTGAACCTACGAGATAGAACACACGTTAATTCCACGGAATTGGGTTTTTTTATGTATAAAGATTGCTATTGTACCGAAGTCCAAATTTTAGAAGTTCTATCTTACCATTTTTAAAGCTTGCTCAACTTAAAGACACTTTTTTGTAACACGACAACAGTTGGAGACCATTCCCTCTGAACAGAAAAAAATCCAATCTCCCAACAAGAAACATATAGTGCGTGGTGATATGACATAGAGAGAGAGTGAAGGGCATGTGAGAAGGATGATGCGCGGTTATGGCCATCTGAGCCTGTCAGTCGGTTCCTTCCTGCCTGCCTCGCGTGACGGACTCACGCAGACGGCCGCCCGCGCGACAACCGACAACATAGAAGCAGGGAAGGCAACGGGTTTGCCGATGTGCTTAGGTAAGGTCTTATCATAAGGAAGTTTCGAGACATTCACGAAAGAGTGGCGCAACTGCCGTGTCGAAGCATAGTCATGTGCAGAACGCGTTAGCGGGCACACAGTTGTGCATGTGAATGGGTGTGTGGCACGCCTGGCTAAACACAGAACGACCAGTGAGAGCGAATGCAACAAAGAGATGGCCTAAGAATCAAGACCAAAATTGGTGGAGCCGCCAAAATACACTATAGACTCCCGCCCACAGACACCGACACAGTTACGAGAGCCAGGTGAACAGAAAAAGTATGGATATACATTCTCAATTAGCTCAGATCAAAAATAAGAGACAGTTGAGAATCAGACTACACATCAGACACTTCGTCCTCCCTCTCACGCATGAAGGACACCAAAGCTAGACCATAGAATCCTGATTCCGTCGCTGCCTTGTCCCTCTCTAAAAAAGCGAGTTCTCAGCGTGCAAGAGGAACAAATCTCGTGGTGCCGTAAAACCTCGCACCAAGTAGGCGCGGTACTATATGCTTATATGAATCTATGTTTATAGTAACTCTATCTCTCCGGCCTCTACAGGTAAGACCACAACAGTGAAATACCACTCGATCATTGTTTTGATTCCACGTAATAGCACTCTCTCCTCCCGCCAGTGGAAAAAAAGGAGAGTGAAACATTATGCGTAAGACCAGATCGCTACCACAAAAATCCAAGGAAGGAGAAAGACACAAGAAAGTGCTCTACGCTGGCTATAGTACACACATTCCTTAAGCGAGCACGAAACATATGAATGCACAACTATATTAGAGAGGCAAATAGTTATCACTAGGCATGCGACGCATTGGCACGATGTGCGCTGTGAGACAAGCCGGTACGACGATAGAGAATCCATAGGATCAGACCAGCACACTCTCTACTGGAGCATTGCAGGCCAATAACAGAAACGAGCGTGCGCAACAACAAACGAAGAACAGCGAAAGACAACGAGAACAAGAAGCATACTCATCCCTGGCTTGCCCACGCAGATTATCAAGGAGTACTGTCGGCTTGTGACTGAAGATCGGAGGAATGCACCCCCATGGCCAGTGAAAAAGCGAAGCCCCAGAATCTGCCCAGCTGAAGTTGACATAGGCCACCCAGCATGAAGCAAGACAGAGGTGGCGGCGTTCATGTCGTGAAAAAAGAAAAGAGGAACTGAGATCACACATGAGAGATTCAGAAATCAGAACATCCGCTAAATTACTATGCAAGTTAACAAACCATCAGGCAAATCAACTAGGAGAGAGAAAAATAAGAGGACGAAGCTTGGTGAGCTCTCGAGCGTCAAGTCAGTCAAGACAATGGTATGCGCCTGGGTTTCGCGGCAAGCTCTCAGAGGTCAAAAAACGGTGTGCTCGAGCCCACACCTAATAAATACGAGAATCAACAAACAGCTGCAGACGCGACTTTCTCAACAAGAGGAATTACAGACGTAGACAGATGGAAGCCGCGGGTGTAGAGGCCCGCTCATGCAGACCGTAGTTCAAAACTCAAAGCTCTAATCGCATAGCGACAACGCAGATATATGCTTCATAAGTTTTATTGTAATTTGGTTTCATTAACTCAAAAAGATACATAGAGTGAGACCAAACGGGCCAATCGGAGGCGATATACCCACAAGGGAAGGCAGCGTCGCAGACCAGAGTCGAATGAAATGCAGAGCGGGACGCAGACCAGCTGCATGGTCCGAGTCGGACGCCGTGTAACCTGAGACAGATACTATAGCGTGCGCCGCGAGCTCCCACCTTCCGGGGGTCGATCTCCACGGCGACCACGTAGCAACCCCTGCAGGGGAGACGGTGGTTAGCGAGCGAGGTTGCAAATGGAGAGAGAGGAGGTGTGCGGCGGCGTGCCTGGCGGCGAACTGGATGGAGTTGCCGCCGACGCCGGCGAAGGCGTCGAGGACGAGGGATCCGCGGCGGGCGGGCGGCCTGCGCGGCGGCGATGGCTCCGGGGTGGCGTGAGTACCAGCCCTCCGCGTCCATCCGCACGCCGCGGTCGTAGAGGGAGAAGAGGCTGCGCCGCTGCGCCCAGTACTTCCCCGCCACGGCCGCCCCTCGGTGGCGGCGGGCGTCGTCGCTCGTTGT
>CM020178.1:6160627-6192430 GCA_009805545.1 Oryza longistaminata
CGCGCGCGGCCGCGCCTGCGGGCCACGGGAGCGCCACGGGCACGGGGGGCGGCGGCGCGGGCTCGGGGCGTCCTAAGACGGGGCCTTCTCAGGGCGAGGAGTGCATGGGGGCGTGGCGCGAGGGTGGCCAGGAGGTGGGCGGCGGCCGCGGCGGTTAGGAAAGGAACACGAGCGAGGTCGCCATGGGTTTATGCTCGCGCGCGCAGGGTGCGCTTCGTGGCGCCACGCGGTCGCAGAGACGCGGATCAGCGCGATGCATCGTTGGTGGATTGGGGTTGGTCTGGTTCATTGGCTCCTGTGAGCTGCTGCCATGTGGGCCCTGCCCTGTCAGTGAGACTGTTCTCCATAAACCGAGCGATGAGTGTGTTTGCCTTCCCAATTGGCCAATTCTTATGCATTCCGTTCAGTATCCGCAATCTAACATGATAGTCGTATCCCTTTTTGAAAAATGATAGTACTCCATCCATTTTAGGTTATAAAACGTTTTGACTTTGGCTAAATCAAACTGTTTAAAGTTTAGTGTGTATAGACAATTATAGTAATATTTATAATACTAAATTAGTTTCATCAAATCAATAATCGAATATATTTTCATAATAAATTTATCTTGGGTTAAAAATGTTACTACTTTTTTCTACAAAACTTGGTCAAAGTTAGAGCAGTTTAATTTTGATAAAAGTCAAAAACGTCTTATAACCTGAAATGGAGAGAGTGGTAGGTTAGTCCTCTGTCTTAAAAATAAACAAGTCTTATATAACACAAATATATCGAACTTGTAATAGTTAATGATCTATTCTTTTTCTTTTTGTCCTAAAATAATACTAGGTGTCAAGGTTATGGATGTCACATACCTAGTAGTAGTTGACTAAAATCTCGCATGACCCACCATATACCATGTTCTTATACGGAATCCGACCTCGGGTATGGAGGGAATTCCGGATAAGGAAAGATAAATAGAGTTCTACATGGAAACGACAAAGACTACTCGGATTGTATCCATATTCGTTTCTCTAGTTCTACGTGGACAAGGGACACCTATGGTATAAATACAATGCCCCTTAGGAGGAGAGGGGACACGGAACAATAGATCAAGACAACAAGATCAACATATAAGCCAACATGCGCCAAGACAAGACGTCAGATATCGACTTCAGAGATAAGCATGGCTAGTCCCTACGGTGTCCGCGGATACTATCAGGAGATACATAGCGCTGTCTTTGATCTCGCCGGATGTGGATTCGAGGAGGAAGGCTACCCTGTTGTCGATTACGAGTCAACATTCAGACCGCTAAGTTGACAACAGTTAGATATGCTACCCCAAATATTGTACTGGGTGATTATGGTGAATAAAAGCAACGACCGGCTTCGGCCAACAGGAGTAGGGTATTACCTGACAATTCAGGGGCCCGAACCTATATAAAAATACTCGTCCCCATCTCTTTTATTACAATCTCGGACATATTCTAGTACCAACGATTCTCATACTATGCAAATACCGAAATCGCGACATCAAACGTCGACACTAGGATCGTTTAATTTTTTTGGAAAAAAAAGAGAGTAGACCATTAACAGTAAAATGCTAGTGCTACTTGAACAACCACGGCTTACATTAAAAATTATGGTAGTAATTACTGCCTTATTGCCACTTTGCCAGTAATTAGTAAAATGATTGATGTGAAATGGTACCTTGCGACTGCGAGAGTGCGGGACTGAACAACCTAAGCTTACATAAAGAGGTTATTTGCCACTGGTACAGCAAACCAGAGCAAATTACATTATAGGTTTCTTTTATGCTCTGAAAAGACTGATCTCATTTTAATTGACCATCAGCTAAAACTTCGTATCTGTCGGTTTCTGCTTATGGCAGCTTGAATATTCTGATATTTGAAAAAGAATTGCTGCATATATAAAACTTATGTTGTAGACAAACATGATTCATGTATGATTGGTTGTTATCTGTTATTCTAGCAATCTAGCATACTAGTAATCTGCAGATGATATGATGCTTCGATTTATGGTAGTAATCTGCAGGTGTTTAAAGGTCATGTTGGTAGAGGCGCGGCCCTGTTTGTGTTCAGAAGAACCTACTGTAGTTCATAGTAACTGAAGATGGTCACTTCCCCCGAGAGAAATGTTTTACCATAGTACGTAATACAACTCTACAAGGGCACTCTGAAGTATGTTCTGTTAAACTTATTTTAAAATCCCGAACTCTATACAAGGATACTCTGATAACTGAAGATGGTAGACATGAAATCAACTGAACTTATGCTCCAGTGTATGCATGCTGATATTTGCTAGAGCAGATTTCCAATTTCAAACAAGATCAGCATGTCCTGTCTGCATAAGTATAGTTTGGGCATTTGGTAACTAGAACAGCTTATCATCCTTGGCCCTTGGGTCCCCCCCCCCCCCCTTCGGTGAATAGGATTTTTACAGTCCAACAGGGAGAGGAGGTACCAAATCCTGTACGTCAATATAGTTAGACTCTGACGGCTGATGATCCTCAGTACCGTGAGGTACTGAGTACCCGTGCGGTGGTACCTCCCACCCACCCGCATGCGGTGAGCAAGTGGAAGGGCAAAAGGATTTTCGCATCGGTTTCCGGATGAGCTGAGTCGCTCGCTCCTTTCCCGTTCCCCTTCTTGGAACGGCGCATCCTTTCCTCCCAGATCGCCGGCCGGATCCAAGAAGTCAACGACCTCAGCCACTACCACCTATCGCAGCCGCTGCCCCTTCTTCTCCTTCTCCTCCCCCTCCACCCTTCTTGTCTAGTCCTAGATCCAGAGGTCACTAGTTCGATTCCCCATCCCATTTTTCTCTCTTTTTCTCTTCTCCCACGGTTGACGCTTGATTTTTCCATCTGTGATGGAGGAGCATCAGCTTTTGGTCCATCGTAATGGTGCTGGAGATCGATCCACCTGAATTTTGGCTTTTCTTTTCCTCACCGGAATGATGCTCCTGTGTCCAATTTTTTTCCACACGGTGGTCCATGGCAACAGAGGAGCTGATGCTATCTTAGTTCATGGCGATGGAGATCCAATGTAGATTAGCCCACGGAGGAGTTCAAGAGCTCGTCCATGGCGAAGGAGATTCCCGCCTGGACTAGCATTTACTCCTGTGCTGCGCTTCCCCCAAGCTCCGCCGACGATCCCCGCTCCATCACGACCGAACGAGCATGGTGGAGAGCAGAGGAGCGCGGTCTGCTCACTGGGAGGGGGAGGACCGTCAACCGTTGTCCCATCGTACCCTTTTAGATGAACGGTTGGATTTTACCTGGCACCTGAAAGTACTAGTACCTAGAGGTACCAGCTGTTGGACTAGCAAAGCTCTTCGGGTGAACAACTGAATATACCTGGTTAAGTGGTGCTGCTGCTAGCTTGTTAAGTTGTACCTGGTTAAGTTGTACTCTAACTTTCAGTGTATCATTGCTTGATGCATTTCAGTACCAACCACCAAGGAGCACAGCACATTCGTTGGCTACCCATCAGAAAGAAAGAAAGGGTGCGGCACAGCACAGCCATGCAAACGCCACAAGGTGTTGAAATCTTGGGACCTATCTGTACTATTAGTTCCAATAAACCAAAAAAAATGCTGATGCCAACTGCGATGCCGACCCACATGATTGCGAGAACTCTGTCCGGCCACACATAGGGTGTGCAAGGCACGGCGAGGCCAGTGTACTTTTAAGCCGTTTCTCTGCTGTCTTTTTTCTCTCCCAGACAAGATGAATATGTTACTTGATGCACTGAACTACCCCCTTTGAACCGTTCATGGGTACGAGATAGACACCCAGGATAGCAGCTCATGACCTTGTAAGCGATGATATGCGTCAGGATATACTATTTATATTGGATGTGACAGCTGATTAGATCAGAGGACTGCGATTAGTTTAGTATAGTAGCTGCTTTGCATTACAAAAATTGCAGAACAACCGACACGGGATATCGCCTTCCAGATCTGTCCCTGGAATCCATGGAAGTAGCTCCAACTCTTGCCTCAAGTTTAGTTGTGTCTCTTCTGAGAAATTTACCTGGCCACATCTTCTTTCTCTTCTACTGCATATGTTGCGTTTACTCTGTGCTCCGATGCATTCTCAGCGAGGCAAAAAAAAATCGGTCAGGCTAATTTCGCGTTGGTTGCAGAGCTTGCTCAAGCTGTCGAGCACAAGCTAGCTCGCGAAACCATCGGAAAGCGACTAGTTTGGACACAGGTCGGTATAGTAACCTAATCAAACTATGATGGAATCGCGGTCAGAATTTTGCAGCTGCTTTTTTATTAAGACCTAAGTGACTGATATTACTACTACCCTGTCATGGACCATCCTTTTCTATGTCTAGGTTGCTGTTTTCCCTGGTACACTATCTCTCTCGTGTCGCTCCTCGTGCCGCCGTTGCGCCGCCGCCGCCGACTGGGTCGCCTCGGCTTCCTCCGCGTCCCGGCCTCGCGGCGGCTGACCGGAGGGAGGGGAATCACCGGCGCTGATGGAGTTAAGGCCATGGCCACGGCGGCGGAGGCGGCGTGTGGCGAGGAAGCGGAGGAGGCGGTGGCAAGTCCTAGCCAGGAACGTGACGCGGCGGCGGCGGCGGCGATGGGTCTTGCGCGTTGCACTTGCGTTCGCCATTGGTAATGGGCTCGCCGGCGGCGAGAGGAAGGCGATGGGTCCAAAAGAGAGAGCCCGCGTGAATTCCAAACGAAGGGAGGGAAACATTAATATCCCACGGGAATTCGGAAGGGTCCTGGAATTCACAAGCCGAAAAAGAGATAATATTTGTCAATGGTTTAACAGATATCATCAATCCATCATACATTTGTCAATGTTTCACAACAGATAATTTGATGACGATTTGTAGGTGACCAGTTACAAATGTGCAGTAGTACAATCAGCTCGCACGTAACAGATCGATGCAAGAGAAACAACACTGACAGAGCAAGTTTCTTGGGTAACAACAGATTGGAGAAAAAGAAATGACAACCTACAATCTCCTTCGAATCATACATATGTTACAGTCCTGGTGCGAAACTGCATTTACATTTTGTTGCAGCGGCATCCTTCGAGTCGATATCTTTTGGAAGATGACAACAATTGGAGCCACATATGTTCCGAGATTCTGCAGAAGATGCGCTAGGCTTGTTAGCGCTGCATGCTCCAGTGTGGAGTATGGTTCATGACAAGAAAATACTAGATGGCCTTCAAACTTCTGCAAGGTACCAAAAAAATGAACAAGGGAACATGTTCAAACTTACTGCTGATCATGGACAAGTAGTTGCGATCGTTGCTCTCCAACTCCAGGAGTAGATGAATGAAATGCTGGGAAAGTACAACTGCTGCAAGTGTAAACTTCACAGGTACTTGGACAACCATGGAATATCTGGGGATTCCTTCAGGGCAAAAGTTACATCGTCACTGCCAGACAAGAAAAATAATCATCAGTACAGTTTTACATGATAAAAGAGGTGCATATCAAGTTTTCATCCAGCTAGATTAACCAAAAGTTCTCCGCTCACGTCAAGGCTCCACCAATGACCGAAGTGGATCACTAATAATGGGGTAGCTAAGTGCCAAGTCTTAAACTAGAACCTCTAGGCTTTAATTCGTTCAAACAAAAAGTTAAGTTGACGAGGGAACAATACACACAATGTATAATTTAAACATGTAAATGATTCAAAATGAATTTTCCCCCAAAAGATGACTCTGATAGTCTTTGAAAGGCAGTAAGTAAAGAGTCGGCATAAAGCTGCCTTGTAATGCCAATTTCAATGGCAAACACAATCTTGCAAGCTAACCTTGGATAGTTAAGCTGAAGCTTCTGCAATTTGTGCTTAGTGCCTTCCTCGCAGAGAATTATCTTACTTTCACCAAGCTTGCAACTGCAATAGGAACACATACCAAGTTATTTCATACACATAAGTATTAAACAAAATTAGTCGCATTCGAGAATGAAGATAAAACAGCACCACTGTGAATGTTTTAATGCCCCCATACAACTAGCAGAGAGGGGCCACAGATCCATGAGAGCGATGAGGAAGCTCTGAAGTACCTTAAGGACATCAAATGGTGCAGAATTGATGATCCAAAGGGTTTTAAGTTCGAATTCTTCTTCGATACAAATCCCTTCTTTAAAAATCAAGTGCTGACTAAAACATACCACATGATCGATGAAGATGATGAACCCATCCTAGAGAAAGCAATTGGGTATATATCATTTTGTTCCTGCAAATTTGTGTATTTGTTAGGATGAAAAAAAAATCTCTCTTGCATTTCCTATTTGAATTATTCCCTGACTGCTTTATTTTTTAGGACTGAAATCGAATGGCATCCAGGATATTGTTTGACACAAGAGGTGCTAACAAAGGAGAGTTCAGAGAGCACTAAACCTATAACAAAGACTGAAGAATGTGAGAGCTTCTTTAACTTCTTCAGCCCCCCTCAAGTTCCAGATGATGATGCAAAAATTGACGAAAATACCGTAAGTTGAACAAGTAATTATTCTATATACATTGATTCCTAAAACATTAGGCCGAAACTTATAGCCTTTTTGGCTGCTACTTCTTAACAGGCTGAAGAATTGCAGAACCAAATGGAACGAGATTATGACATCGTGTAAGCTATTATGCTCCATTGCATTCTTAACCGATTAGAATTGGTTTTTTTATTTTTGGAAAGGAGAAGCGATTACTATTGTGTTATTATGCATGATGTATACTGAAACACACAATTCTTTAAATTATTTATGAACAACATACTTCCTGCACATATTATCTGGTTATAAATTAGCTTGCCCATGTTGCCAGATCTACTCTCAGGGACAAGATTATACCACACGCTGTTTCTTGGTTTACTGGAGAGGCTGTTCAAGACGAGGATTATGGGGCTTCTTGGGTGGATGATGAAGAAGAGGATGACGACGATGATGAATATAGTGATGAAGAAGCATAAGGCATTCAAGTGTCGTTTGTTCTACTGGGGTATTAGAACATCAGATGCTTTTATCTCCATTGTTATCCCTCTATTTTGAACGGAAGGCTAGCAGAGTTGCTGGACAGCAGGGTGAGCGACCTACGGAGTGCAAGCAGTAGTTTTTCTTTTTCTTTTTCTTTTTTTATCTTAGTACTCCGAAGTCAGATGGAGTGAAGGATATGTAACTACTAAAAGTTGATTTTCTTTTAAAGAATACTAAAAGTTGATTTTCCAACTTTTCTATGTGCTTTTTTATTTTCTATGTCTAGATTGTTGTTTTCCCTGGTACTCTTCATTTAAGAAGCAAGAGGGGCCAGCATAAATCAAGGTTGGCATGCACAAGAAATTTCCTGCCAAGAAAATAACGCAAGAAAATGCTTATATAAGACAGTCTTGACCATAATTTCGTAATTGCACTTGCATTATCTAATTAAAAGAGAAGAAGAATAGGTTTCATTGTTTTTGACTAAATGATTTTTTAGGGGCAATATCTTGTCCAGAATAGGTTAAATGTCCACCATTGCTTTATTCCATGGGCAACTAACTACTTTAAATTCAGCTCCACAAGAAAAGTTCATAAAGCTATCACTGATGTGTGTTTGAGGCTTGCAAGAAAGAAGAACCAGCTTGCATGATTGGATAATCAGTAGTGACCACAGCATGTCCCAATATAGGTCCAGCCATTTTTTCTCATGATAATTATTAGCCTATCTTGTGTAATTCATGCAGAAAAAATATGTAAACTTCTAGCAAGAGACGGCGAAAGACAAACAAATTACTTCCAAGATAAATACATGCGTCAATCTAGTACAGTTCTACTTGTACATTGGCAATTTAGATCCTTTTTTATTTTTCCCCTTAAATACACATGAGAACAGAAGAGTATTAATCACTCTGAACAAGTGGGTCTGATTGTCAGTGTCCACCAGCTAATCACCCAGTGACCCAACTACACAAGGTTATTTTCTTATCGTTTTATTCTTAAACTTCTTTTTTTATGAACATTATCTCGTTCCAATCTCACCTCCTACACTCCCTCCCCACCCACAACGGGGATCAGGGATGCGCATCATGCATCGGACGGTCCATAATTGTACACGTGAAAGTTGGCCTGTGGGGCAACCGTGGCCAGGAAGATCCTGGCCGTCGCTTCCAGTGACACCAACGCCGCTTCCTTCTCAACGAGCGCCGCTGCCACCACGTCTCCGGCGGCGGCGGCGCCCCCAGCGGCCACCATCCCTATGATGGCCGCCTGCACGGGGCCTAGTGTCGGATTATACGCCGCGGACTCCAGGCATCCTCCGGCGTACACCCTCCCTTCACCGTCCGCCACGGCGAATCCCGACGGGCACCCGCTGTACGGCGCGTGCGCCGCCCGCGCGGCCGCCTCCGCTGCCACCCGCGTAGCCACTTCCGCTGCCTCCCCCAGGCGTGCCTCTAGGTCACCGTTGGCAAAGCCATTGGCGATGACGGCGGCAGCGGGGTCGCCGACGAGAGGGTTGTCGTGCGGTTCGAGGACGAGGGGGGCGTGCTTGGGGAGGAGATCATGGGGCCCGAAGGGACGCGGGAGGAGGGACGACACCATGCGCCACTTGGCGTCGGAGGAGGTGACAATGATGCGGATCCCACCGGTGCCGCGGATCTCCTGGAGGAACTGGCGGCAGTGGCCGCAGGGCATGTGGGAGATGGCGATGGCGCAAAGCTTCGACTCCCCCACGGCGGCAGCGTTGACGACGAGGAACTGCTCGGCGTGGACAGAATGGGACAGCGGGAGGCCCCGGAACTCGAGGTTGACACTGGCGTAGACGCAGCCGCTCGTGCCGAGACCCACGGCGCCCACGGGGAACCGTGAGATCGGGACCCGCGCGCGCCGCATCGCGGAAGGGACAAGCAATGTGAAGCGTTTTAACAGGGTCCATCATTCAGAGAGTCTCCCCCTGAAGCTTGCAAGTCTCTGAGCAGTCTCATACCAATTCCCTTAACACATCTCTCGAATGAGGAAGTAGGTAGGGATTTAGTGAAGATATCTAACAGATTATCATAAGACTTTGTCGGTAAGATGTTTATTTCTCCACTTTGCTGAAGCTCATGGGGATAAAACAACTTACGGGCAATATGCTTGGTGATATTGCTCTTGATGTAACCTGTTTGCATCTATGTGATACAAGCAGCATTGTCTTCATAGATAATGGTAGGTGATTCTGAGGAACCAATACCACAAGATTGTTCAATGTGGTTTATCATCCTGCGGAGCCACACGCATTCACGTGATGCCTCAAACAATGCGGTGATTTCAGAATGATTTGTGGAGGTAGCCACTAATGTTTGTTTAGATGACTTCCACAATATGGCCGTTCCTCCATGGAGGAATACAAAACTTGTTTGTGATCTGGCGTTGTGGGGATCAGACATGTAGCCAGCATCAGTGTACCCAACCAAGCTAGGATCAACAGTTTTCTGAAAGAATAAGCCAAGATCCTTAGTGCCATTTAGGTACCTGAGGATTTGTTTTCCTCCGGTCCAATGACGCTTAGTTGGAGCAGCACTATGTCTTGCCAATAGATTTATCGCAATTGCAATATCTGGCCTGGTACTATTTGCAAGGTACATAAGTGCTCCAATAACACTGAGATAGGGATATTCTGGTCCTAATATCTCCTCTCCTTCCTCCCGTGGTCGGAAAATGTCATTTTCTTTATCGAGAGATCAAACATATGTTATATATCATATGTATGCAACAATCAGGATAATGATGATAAATCAAATAACAAAAAAGTTATCCGAATCGTACATATTATGAGAGATGGATTTAGCAGCACCAAACCATAATAGGAACAAATACTACACGGGAAAGAGTATTTGAAATAAAAAATCAGGAAAGAAGAAGATCATGCAGCATATGAATGGGGAGCAGACCTGTGTTTCTTAGAGGCACTGAAGAAAATGATTACAAAACTCCAAACCTGAAAAATTATAAGATCATCCATTAGGGTGAAAACAGAGCGGATTCGGATGGATAGTGGTCATACCATATCATATACCATTTTTTCAAAGCGGATGCCGAGCAGGTGCGGATGACGTGCAGATGCGGATACGAAGCGGATTATTTCGAACGTTGGATTCGGTTCGGAAACGGAACAAAATTATCAGATGTTAAGTTTGTATTCAATCCATACAACAAGAGGACAACAATACAATAAGTAGCAATACGATGGCAAAACAACATCTGAACATGATGGCAAAACAATAGTGACGGTGGATGGTAGTCGATCGACAGTGGACGGGCCTGTGGCGGCGCCGGCGCACGTGAGTGGGAGAGCCGAAGGGATTAATCGAAGGGATAGAGATAGCTGGATAGGAGGTGAATAGATCAGAAGATTGAGGGTTTAGGTTAACAGAAATGGGCTAGATAGGCCGGCCGATGTAAAATGGGCTCAATTGTGTAGTTGTGTGGCCTGAAATATGCAGATTATCCGCCAATCGTCTATCGGATAATCCAATTAAAAAATCGGATAATCCACATCCGTCGGATATCGATGATACCACATCCGCATCCGTATCCGGCGGATATCTAAAAACTCTTACCGTATTCTTACTCCGATCGGATTCGGAGCGGATCGGATCGGATAATATCCGCTCCGTTTTCACCCCTATCATCCATGGCCGGTGTGCTTCTTGCATTACGCTGTCCGACGAGATGAAAGACCATGGGTTGTGACCGATTATGGTTACATCGCGGATGAAACTTCAGAGGGAGTAGTATAAATCATTTGGGATGACCCTTCACGTACTATCTCTTTTATTGCTCGTAATTCCTCCTTTGGTAGCTTATAATTCTTTTTATTACTGGTAATTCCTCCGTTGGTGAAAGGAGGCCAAGCCGAAGCGGCAATAAATGAGCTTTTTTTCTGTCCTTGAGGTTGTGCAGTACCAAATCGTGACCGTTGATCTGGCTTGATCGAACGGACTGGATTCGTCGGTACCTCGCGGTACCGCTCCTCCTGTTTGACGCGGTACCATGGGTGGGAGGGTAATTTTGTAATTTCGCGTGCGACAACTGTTTCTTTCGCAACTTGTCTGTTTCGCGTGAGGGGGAAATCGTAACCCTAAATCGCAGGGCAGTGAGAGATGGCGGAAAGCCGGCGATTGATGCGCCCCGCATCGGCGATTGGTGGAGGTGAACGACGGAAGGCCGGCTATTGGTGGCGGTCATCTGCGGGAGGCCGGCGATGGTAGCAGCAGGCAGTGGTGGGGAGATCAGATCAGCTATGGTCGCGGCGGCGTTTCGTCGGCGACGGCGGGTGTGGCGGCCTTGCTGCGACGGCGCGCGAGGCAGCGTTGCTGCGAGGCAGCCTCGGTGCGACCGCGCGCGACCGGGCACGGCGAGCAAGGGTGTCTCCGACGAGGCTGGACGGTCCGGCGCAACCGCAGTCAGTCCGTGCGCGGCGACTCAGGGGCGGCGTCGAACATGCAGCGTCCGAACAGTGGCGAGCCAGGGCGCCGCCGTGGTTCTTCCAGGTACTGTGGCGCAGCTCCCCTCGTTTATTCATTCCTTTCATTTGGGGATTTGTAGAAATCAAGTTTTAAGAGATATGTATGTGTGATCCCAGCATGGACACAGTGGGAAGAGGAAAATCAGTCATTTTGATATCGGACAGTGATGATGGTAAATATTTTCTTCTACTGATTCATGACCATTTTAATCTGTTTGTAACTTGCCCGCATTGCTGCAAGCAATTTGCCTAAGATTAATTCCACTGTATGTGTATGAGATACATAAGACTAATCTGACAAAGGGAAAAATGGTATGGTTGACCTTTTCATTCCACTGCTTTTGCATTTCTTCAGCTGTACTTGTCCTGAGTCCAACTGTCATGTATTTATTTTTCAGGCCTTCTCCATACCATTTAGCAAGGAGTACCTACACAAACACCTTCCAATTGAAGAATTACTTGTGACTGTGGTCGGATCAACTATTTCCTACCCGATGAGATTGATGAAATCGAAAGATAAGCGAGCAACCCTCGCAACTGGATGAAATAAGTTGGTTGGAGACAACTTATTCAAGCTATGTGATGTTTGTGTCTTCCTGTTCAGTGAAAAAGATGATGAGCTTAGTCTTAGGCTTGAGTTCCTCAACAACTGTGAAGGATGAACAGCATCTATGTGCCCCCTCTTAATGTAGTGTTAGGATATATGCTGTTTGTTGTAGCTGCACCATATGTAATGGATGCTACTTTGCCTAAGATATTAGTTAAGACTTATCAGTCCATTCTAGTGCACCATGTGCAATGGATGCTATGTTAATCCGATGTAAAATATCTATCAGTCAATTCTAGTGTCATGGATTGCATAACTGATGCCCCTGTATGTGTGTCTATTACTATGCGCCACCTGTTTGTGTGCATTTTGTGATGGACCTGCTAATTTTGCAAAGATGATCACCACAATGGAATGTTATGCTGACTTCAGACAGTCATTATGGACTGCAAGTTGATCACATGCTCATACAGATCCTTTTACATACAAAAAGCAATGTTAGTTGATGACAGGCATGTTCAGTTACATAACTAATTGCTACTTGTGTGCGCAAACTAACAGAGCTACTTGCTGATCATAGCTGCTTTGCGTGCGCAAACTAACAGAGGTACTTGCTGATCTGTGATTGCAAACTAACAGAGCTACTTGCGTGCGCACTGTAATAATTCCTGCTCACACCAAATGAAACAGCTCGATCACACACCAAATCATCACAGTAAATGAAAGAACAAAATCATCAAGGTAATCAAGGTACTCCTCTTACAGGAATCACATTATCCCAACAATCATATCATCAAGGTAATCTTACAGGAACAACAATTTGAGAGGTTATCAAAGCATCTCCTTACAGGAACCAAATCTAGTGCTTCCTAATCTACCGCACATTAACAGATGCTACACAAATCAAATTACATGCGGTTGATTACAAAATGCAGATGCTGCTCCTCAAAATTAGTACTGCCAGCGCTGGTCTCAGAATATGCGGCTGATGGAGCGGTATATGCGGCTGAGGAAGCGGCAGTGTGCGATTGGATGCGGCTGCAGGCGGCGGGCTATATGCGACGGCGGCCTCGATGTGACGGTAGGCACGGCCGGCTCAATGCGACGACGGCTGCGACGGGCTCGGGACGGCGGCCGTGGCACAGCGACCTCGATGAGACGGCGGCCGCGGCACAGCGTGCTCGATGCGACGGCGGCCATGGCTGTCTCGATGAGACGGCGGCTGCGGGGCGGTGGGCTAGAGAGGTGATCGGGAGGAGGAAGGAGAGAAAAGAAAAAGGAAAGAAAAGAAAAGAAAAGAAAAACAGTGTTTGACAGGTTGCCCCCATAAACAGTTTTGTTTCGTATTTTATAGATTTAATCCAAAGTTCAATTTTTAGAGCCCATTTCTCCCAAACCGTAAAACTGTTCAAGTCAAATTTGGACCTAACTTATTCTAAATTCAAACTCTATCTATTGATACTATTTTTTGATATTTTCATATGTTATTTGAATTTTCTTAATTTATTTAAATACCATTTGAACTTCCAGTTTAGAATTATATTTAAATTTCATATTTTTAATATTATTCCTCTTAGTCCAAATTACCCCTTAGCACGTTTGGAAATTTACGCCTTTCATAAGGATGTTCGAGATCGGACCGTTGGATTTAAAGCTTGACATAACATAATCCCAAAGCCAAAGTACTGATATTCCTCACACCACACGTCTCGATGCGTACAGAGTTTGAAACTTCATTGTTTCCTCGGTCTCCATATTATACCGCACACTTAGCTCTCCCGCCCCACTAACATCCATGGTTGTCGGAGTAACACATCCACCTCACAACCTGCACCAACCTTCCAACCCTCTGGCCATTATGCTTTTGTCAGCACCGGCTAGAGAAGTCTCCCATGTGGGCTAGAAATTAATAAACTAAATCCTAGCCGCTATACTTCCCAACCTTACTATCGCTAATCTAAAGCTAAACCCTAGCTAATTATAATCCTAGCCATGCTAATACTCCTATAAATAAATAAACCAATCCTAAACTCCAACCTTTTGGTTATTATCGCTTTTCCCTTTATCCTATGCTATTAAGATGTCCATGCGGTATAATGGATAAAAACAATTTCAATTGTCATGTATAGTCGTATGTGATTTTGCAGTGTCTTGCGCATAAAGCGTAGTGCACCTTGTTAATTGCCTCGTCTTGACACTTGTGCTGTCATCACGCACAGACACAATGAAGCAAACTCACTATCTAGAGAGCTCACTCAAAAGAGCACATACTATCTAAATAAATTCAAAAAGAAAATCAAGAAAATAAACTCAAACAGGCTGGGCCATATCAAAATCCTTTAATGCACATATCAGGGAAAGCGTCAGGGAAAAAAAAGAGAGAGAAATCTCAACTTTGATTTGGCCCTATCTACATAAAACTGTTCTTTTGCAACTCTGACCAAACAAAATCGATCGGAACATCGAACAGATGATCCGAACTTTGAACCCCAAATAACCCAAGTTCAGAGCAGCCCCTGAGAACACAAATCATGAACACAGAGCAAAGCCATCCACACAAACCAGAGAGCTCAAATTAAAGCTCCACACCGGTCAGCCGCTCACCTTTGACGCTGCCCATGCCTACTGCCTCCTCCTATTGCTAGCTGCTCTCTAGCCTTGAAGAAATCTGGACACGAAGAGGAAGAGCTCCGATGAAGAACAGGCCGCAGCAGCAAGAAGCGAAAAGGCAGGCAGCCACTCCTCTCTTACCGGTCTTCTTCTTCTTCTTACTTGGTGTGGCTAGTACGTGATCGACTATACTCCCTAGGCATGGACGTCGGGGCGCTCTCAGTCTTGGAACCTGTCTGGGGACAGCAGAAACAACGAACGCTCGTGCGGGCGTTGGGACGCGGACGCACAGACGAAGATCGCGGGATTGCGAATGACGGACGAAGAGCCCGGTGTACGATGACGGACAAATGAAGGTGGATGCGACGCTGGCTGCGGCCTGCGGGCACGTGAAATCCCGTGATCGTGAATTGAAACAAAATCGGGAAGCGATCTTATGTGCTGTGTCTCCATTTTCACGAAATTTTTTTGAAAATATACCTCTTTTTCATTGGTTTTGTACAAATACGCTCATTTAGAAAATATTTACAGAAATATACCATTGTCGCGAAATGAAAATGCGAAATCGTGCGTTACTGCACGATGTCGCGCGAGGTGTGTGCCAAACCGCTCGGTCTCGCACCGCGAATTCGCTTACCTAACCCGCGTACTCTCGCTATCAATAAATTAATTAGTGTAATTAGCAATTAATTAATTACTATTACTCCTTTAACTAACATCATTAGTAATTAATTAATCGTTAATCACCCGTTAATCGTCCACTGATCATGAGTCATATCAGGCCATCTCGCAAGGTGATGAAGCGAGACCGCCGGTCTCGCGACCTGCTGTTGCGATACCGTGGCGGATCCGGCGGAATCGCACCATGATTCTGCGAGACCGTGACAAAGTGTCATGTTGTCGTCATTTTCGCTTAACGGCTTAGCGATATCGTTTCGATTTCGCTCTTTCAATCAGCGACGACGATATATTTGTGCTAAAAATTTTACATCTCGGATATTTATAAAAATAAATAAATAAATAGTGTACTTTCAAATATAATTCGAGAGTAGAGGGGGCTGACATGTGGGACCACAGGGGCCCCACCTTTTCTTATTATTTTTGTGTAGCTGACTTGTGGGTCCCACATTTTTTATTATTTCCTGAGATCCAATTGCCTCGTAAGCGCCACGTCAATGACACATGGGACGAGGACCAAGTCAAAGGGAGCCACGTAGGCGCCACATCATCCAAAATCGGGCACAATACTGTCGAGAGACTTCTTTTGCACGGTTTTGTAAGTTGAGGGACCCGTCATACCTGGTTTTGAGACCGAGGGACGAAAATCGGACTTGACGACAAATAGAGGGACCAAATGTGAACTTATTCCATTTTAAAAAACGAGCCGAGCGTGCTAGTCACAACTTTTTATTTCCAGCCTAGTCACCATCTAAGCTACCGGGCCGGAGCCCATGGCACAAAACTAGGCACGTGTTTAAGCCTAGCCCAGAAAGCATAGCACATTAGCACACGAGCATAGTCATACTAGTACTAGCAGGTACGAGACGCTCCAACTGTCCAAGCAGAAGTCGACTTCTCGCGACAAAAACACTGCAAAAACTAATGACGCGAGTACACTCGTCGAGCGGTTAACGACGGAGCCCTGCAGCGTCGACACGCGCCCCACCACGCACCCCACGGACGTGTCGGCCGCCAGAAGCTCCGGCTCGCCTGTATTTAGCACGTACGACGACGAGCGATCCCCCACTCCTAACACAGTACAGCGACGACGACAGATTAACCGAGAGCGATCGATCAACCAAATCAGAATCAGGGCAAGAAATTAACAATGGCGCAGCTGGTGGACAAGGCGAAGGGGTTCGTGGCGGACAAGGTGGCGAGGGTGGAGAAGCCGGAGGCGGAGCTGGCCGAGCTGTCGTTCCAGGGCGTGGGCCGCGGCGGCGCCACCCTCGCGGGGCGCGTGGACGTGCGCAACCCCTACTCCCACTCCATCCCGATCTGCGAGGTGAGCTACTCGCTGAAGAGCGCCGGGAGGGAGGTGGCGTCGGGGACGATGCCCGACCCGGGGTCGCTCACCGCCGGCGACACCACGCGGCTGGACATCCCGGTGAAGGTGCCGTACGACTTCCTGGTGAGCCTCGCCAGGGACGCCGGCAGGGACTGGGACATCGACTACGAGATGAGGGTCGGCCTCACCGTCGACCTCCCCATCCTCGGCAACTTCACCCTTCCGCTCACCAAGTCCGGCGAGCTCAAGCTCCCCACCCTCTCCGACGTCTTCTAAATCGGCGTCGTGCATCGTGCACGAGAACTTTTGTGTATTTCCAGACTTTTGGAGCAATAAAGAACACGAGTGGTCGTTGGTTAATCGTTAATCGTATATATGCGCGGTGCCTGTAACGTACGACGTTTATGGGGACGTATTGCTATGGCACCATATGTCCATATGCATGCCGACGCGCGGGGGCCAGAGAAACCAACTTGTGAACGGCTAAAAACAACCGGCGATTTGGTGAGATACGCTCCTCAAGGCTCGCGCCATATGTGTGCCCACATGCGTTCCACCAGGCCACGAGGCTCACGAGCAAACGACGCGCCCGGCAACGGCACGATCGCCCATGAGCGCGCGCGCCCTAGCCTGCCGTGCTGCGGTGTACCGCGCGGTGTTACCCATGCCGCTCACGCGATTGGGATTTGAGAGAGGTTCGGAGTTATTTGGAGGAGCTCATGATTTTGAGAAAAAGCTGTTAGTCGGGGTTATGCTCGCCAGTTTTAGGAGGATCTGGAAATCCGAAATACTCCTTCATATAATACAATTAATAGTATTTAAAATTTTTCAAATTAATCATCATATAACTGCATGAACACGGATTTTATCGAAATACAATTAATACAATATGGAAGAATATATGGGCTACTCCCTCCATTCCAAAATATAAGGCACAACCATTTTTTCTATGTCTTATAATATAATGCGTGCATGCATGAATACATTAATTATCATCTCTTGGTTCTTTAAATTTGTTTTATTTTAATTCATGTACCATTAAGTCTCCCAATCATATTGCTTGCATGTACTACTCCCTCCGTACTCGTAAACAAAGTCGTTTAGAACAACAACACGGTCTCCAAAACACAACTTTGATTTTTTTTTTCTAAAAAATATTTATTGAAAAGTGATATATTTTTATGAAAGTATTTTTTTCAAGACAAATCTATTTATATAATTTATATATTTTCAAACCCAACCACTTGAGAGTTATTCATAATTTATATTTCCAAGGTTTGACTTAAACATTATCCTAAATGACTTTCTTTATAAGTATGGAGAGAGTATAGATGTGATTCAATCAAGTAGGTGATTAAATTCTTTCTTGGTCTTTGTGTTAGGAGTAGTTGTGCCTTATATTTTGGGATGGAGGGAGTAGGATGTAATTAGTGTGGTGTTTTAAATGATGCATTTTTTTGGGAGAATGTGTGTATGGTGTGTTAGTTAGAGCAAGTATAATAGTAGGCTATAAGGGCAGTCCCAACCCTCCACTTAGGATTGTGTCTATGGTATTAACTACATTGCCATGTAGGATTTTTAACTTACGTGGCACTATATTAATTAAGAGAGAGTGAAGAGAGGAAGAAACTGAGTCTCATGCAAGACACAACTTCAACACGAGAACCTATACACTAGACACTATCAAGTTTTGCATTGGGAGAGAATAGTGTCTTTATAATAGATGAAGAATAAATATGTTTGGTATAGAAGAGATATGATGTATTTATTAATAGCCCACTTTAAGAAACTATGGGTTATAGAGTGTAGTTTCTATTGTGATGTCTTATTAACATGGCAGCATAGACACTGTTTATGGACACTATGGGTTGGGACTGCCCTAAGCCGGCTAAATGCTGATGTAGAGGAGAGAAGAGAGGAGAGAGAGAAGCGGGCTGCAAATTTACAATCGGCTTAGACACAAGAAACAAGAAACTCTGAGAGAGACAAGTGGGTCCTATATGCATGCCTTTTTTTCTTATAGAATTCTCTTTTAAATTAATTACTTATCTGATCTATAATTCGATTACACTATTATGTTCATTGATTAAATCTTTATAACAAAATCTTACAAGATTATATTATGATGAAAAATATTTATGTTTGTAACTTACTATTTATATATGTTAGTTATTTTTTATCATATATATATATAAAATATTTTATTAAAATACTTTTTAGATATTCAGTGCATGATCAGTGTACTTTGTAGGTTAGTTTTATAATATGTTGATTAAATTTAATTTCTAGATAGACTTAAGTTTTTTATCCCCATAATAGATTTACTTTGATGTCGTGACAAGTTAAAGTTACTTCATAATATATGTAATTATTTTTAGTTTTCATTCGAACTTTAATTTTATATGTTCAAGAAGTAATTTAATAAAATCTAAAAGTTATTTAGATATATTACAAAAGTAATCTGTAATTTTTCATCAAAAATATAATAATGTAAAATCTTGTTATAAGAATTTAATTGTTACAAATACAATGATGTAATCGGATCGTAAATCAGATGAGTAATTTAAGAGAAAACATTACAAGATAAAAAATAAACATACACTATTAAGTGTTAGTAGTAACCTGATCTGAAAGTGATATCGCTGGTAATGACAATCCAGCATACAGTCCCATCTTAGTCACGTCCATAAGCAAAAGTAACCCCAGTACCCCACACGAAACCCACGTGCCTCCAGTATCTCTCCGCCACCCGACAGAGTCCACTCTCCACTGTCCATAGCTGCTTTCGCTTGAGTTCGACTAGGATACATAAGCACCAAATATATCATTCACCAACTCGAATCAACACACACTAGACACGCATCTAATTTGCACTTAAGTAATCCGATCGGCATCTGCATGCGCCTGATCTCCACGTTGCGCTGCATGAAACGCGTGACGTGAACAGGCCAGCTACCCGGGATCTCTCATGACATCGACAGGTCAGGTCGGATCCGTATTATTAATCTTCGCTCCAAATATTTACCAGTTGTAGGGGTAGGTTTCCCACTGTATATGTCATTGCTGACACGATCTAATTAATTTGTCCATGTCACGCTAAACTAAACAAGCGTCTGCGATTTTTACCGCGAAATTTGGAGTAATTAAGTGAAAACATTTTGGCTTGTTGCTATAATGCATCGAGCTCAATCCCAAAGGTTCAGAGTCCTGTCAGTTATCACCACGAGGGGTTAATTAGCTGTCCATGTTTGCACGCGTCCCGACTGATCATTAAAAAAATATTTCTTGTTAAGGATGGAAAGGGAAGCAAGTATAGTAATGACCTGGAATCTGAGATTGCCTTGCTTGATTTGGAGATGTCGAGTCAGCATGGTCTCATGGATTATTCCCGGACAAGTGAAGATCAGATCTGATGTGAACTCTTCTTTTCGAACAAAACGATGGGAACTGGCCTGCTACCACTATTTTTTTCCTGGAATGGGACGATATGAGTCTCAGCTGGCGCTCCATTATTTGCTAGAACAGTGATCGATGCGATCACAGCATGGGCTACGGGCTCCAACCATGTCACCAACCAAATACTGCCTCCGTCCCATTCCAAAATAAGTAGAGCCGTAGGTACAGAACGGTCAAACGTTAAACACAAACAATACAAATCTACACTTATTTATTTTAGAATAGAGAAAGTAGTACTCAACAATAAGAGAAAAATGATCTTTTTTTTTAAGAAAAAGCTAAATTGATTATTTGTCCGATGATTGTTTGGACACCTAGAAATTATCCATATGAAATCTAATTGCGTCGTTGATGCCACTACATTTTATTCGTAAGATAACCTAGTTATGCTTCTAAACTAGCTCGCAACCAATGAACAAAGCCTATAATATTACAAGCTTTAACTTTTAAGGGTGATGGATCGAGCGCGTGAAGTACAAGTAACTGTCCACCTTTGCATGGAAGGTGGCACCACTGAGCATCCCAACCTCATCGATAACCAGTAAGGGGAAGTTTTATAGTGGATGTGAAATTTAGTTCACATCATCAACTCATTAATTATAAGAGACAGTATATATAAAACAAATTACCTCTAACACATTTGCCCCAATACATCATATTAATTTACTTTATTTGTTTCCTATCAATTCATTGGTCTCTTGTTCTCATCTCTCTTGGAGTTTGTGTAGAGATTGCCCCTTGCATGAGAGGTGGCACCTTCTCTCACACCTTTCATATATCTCTTCCACGTCATCACGTGAGCTTACATGGAACCTGAGGACAAGTGTGTAGAGGCTTATAGTACTTACCCTAAGAACGTCACTGCTCTTTTCAAGCGGCGAATCTTCTCTTTCATTGGTCAATTCGATCTATAAAGTTATGATTTATGAATTATGAGATGTGCATGTATAGTGGCTATACTGATGTGTTCGCTATCCCTATAAATTTGTACTAAACCCAATGCTTCGTGTGCAGTGTCGTGTATGGACTTGATGATTTCTGAACTTAACTATGATTTATGCTATTTGCCTAAATGCCTATATTTACCGAGTACCGAATGTCTAGAATCAGTATTTTTGTGTGAAAGAAATAGAAAAAACGTCTAATTCGCCTAATCCGTCTAGTCGCTGCCTAATCAGCCTAATCGCTAGTCAGTAGGTGGCCGTCCGACTAGCGTTTAGCGACTAGGTGAACACCGGTCAAATTTGATATTTTTGTTTCTACTTGTATAAGTTGAATTTGAACATGCATGTTTATAGAGTGATATATCACATACTGATCTATCTTACTTTTTTTTCAAATTTTTTGATGACTTTTTAAGAGATATGTAAAAATGAGAGGATATCCTCTTAAGGGATGATTAGAGTTTCCCCACTTGACCTATGCCCACAACTTCTTTTTCTTCTCCCTTGACCTTACCCCTTTTGCCTTTCCCTTAACCTCTGGACAACTAGATCCAATCATCATAAATTTCTCTTTGTTGGAAAACAACATAGAGTAGAGCTAACGGTGAGGACAATTCTCATCATGTCAAGTCGAAGAGGATTTGAAAGGGGAACATGATGATGGCATACCTAAGAAATCCTTAGGGGCAAAAGATTTAATAATTTGCCAAATACAAGCATCTTGTTAAAAGCAAAATAACTATGCAGCATTTGGTAGGAAAATCTAGGAGTGACTATTTTTCCATAAGATAAAACCTAGGTAAGCACATAAGTGACCCTTACTCTTAGGGATTGTATTTTCATACCAATCTTGATGATTCCACTTAATTTTTGAAATTATATGGGATGAAGGCACATCCATATTTCTCTTTTGTTGATGCCGACCCGATTTAAATGATCAAACACATCCAGCTATCATCATTTTCAAATCATAATGGTATCTAGGGCCATAAGCGAAAATGGTATATTTTCACTAGCCATTGATCATTGGTGGTAGCATTAGCTGTTTAAGAAAACTTAAAATGTATGTCAGAAAAAGTCCATTTTGTAGTAGTGTCTTCCATTTTCCTTCCCCCTCAGCTGCACACCATGCACGATGGCTCAATGCCTCCACTAGGGTTAAAAGTCGATTTAACTTTTCAGAAACTTTTAGTCGATTGGTAAATACTCACTCTGTTTCATATTATAAGTCGTTTGACTTTTTTCTAGCTAATTTTTTTTAAGTTTTATCAAGTTTATAGAAAAACTTAACAACATTTAAAATATAAAAACTGTTTCATTAAATCTAATATTGAATATAGTTTGGTAATATGTTTATTTTATGTTGAAAATAATACTATATTTTTCTATAAATTTGATCAAACTTAAAGAAGTTTGACTAGAAAAAAATTTAAACGACTTATAATATAAAACGGATGGAGCAGCAAAATGAACGGCCTCGACATCATATAACCCCAGCACTTCCCACGCCTCTATAAAATTTTAGTTTTCTTGACGTGGATCACGCGAGCTCAAATTATTGACACATTCTAGACCAGGAGTACTTTTGCTATATATATATATTCGTGTGCCTTTGCAAATCAAGGTCACCAAACTGCAGCTGAAATCCAAAGACCTAAGCTTACCAGTAGCCCATTAGGCATCCGGGCTCCCGAATAGCCGACATGTCTTTCTCCCGCCTCCTAACCCCAAGAATTCTCCTGGACACCACCGCCGTGTTCCCGCCAAGCAGCAGCGTCGTCGCCCCGTCGCTCTCCCGCCAACTGCGGTGCACGCGCACGGGTGGGTCGCCGCCGGCGCCGCCGCATAGGCTCGTGGCGCGGCGGGCCGATGAGCAACGGGGCGGCGGAGCCGGCCATCTACGGCGGCGGCGCGGCGCACAGCAGGCGGCGTCGTCTGCTGCGGCGCGGCGCGTGACGCTGGCGACGCTCCGCGGGAAGCACCGGCGCGGGGAGCCGATCAGCATGGTGAACGCCTACGACTACCCGGCCGGGGTGCACGTCGACGCCGCCGGGTTCGACATCTGCCTCGTCGGCGACTCCGCCGCCATGGTCGCGCACGGCCACGACAACACCCTCCCCATCTCCCTCGACCTCATGATCGAGCACTGCCGCGCCGTGGCGCGCGGCGCGGCCAGGACGTTCCTCGTCGGCGACCTCCCGTTCGGCAGCTACGAGGCCTCCACCGCACAGGTAAATCTAGATTCTAGACGCGGACGCCACGCCATTGATTAGCTCGACGACGAGCAGCACACATGAACTGAAATTAACTGACACGTACGTATCGTAGGCTGTCGCTCGGCGGTGAGGGTGATGAAGGAAGGCGGCGTGAACTCGATCAAGCTGGAAGGGAGCGCGCCGTCGAGGATCAGCGCGGCGAGGGCCATCGTGGACGCCGGGATCGCCGTGATGGGGCACATCGGGCTCACGCCGCAGTCCGTCAGCGCGCTCGGCGGGTTCCGGCCACAGGGGAAGACGGTCGAGAGCGCCGTCAAGGTGCGTGTGAACGCGTCGCGCGCGGCGGGGCACGGCGCGGCGGCGAGCGTGTGCTAGCTACTGATCATCGATCTGGTTGATTGCGCACACGCAGGTCGTGGAGGCGGCGCTCGCGTTGCAGGAGGCCGGCTGCTTCGCCGTCGTGCTGGAGTGCGTGCCGGCTCCGGTGGCGGCGGCCGCGACGTCGGCGCTGCAGATCCCGACCATTGGCATCGGCGCCGGGCCATTCTGCAGCGGGCAGGTTCGTCCATTATTCGAGCAGAGCCGGTTGCCATTCTTTACTTTCTCAAGTTTTCGAAAAGAGGAACGTATTATATGTACGCAAGCTTTGTATATATTCTCGGTGCACAACAACTAACAAAATATCACAATTTTTTTTATTAAAAAAGAATCTACATCTACCAATAATCACTTACGTGGTTATGCATAATGGACATCTTCGGAGGACATTGATACGGTTGCACAGCTGTAGCAACTACAGTATCAACAGCACAAATCACACTGCTTTTTTTTATAAACAAAATCACACTGCTTATACGGTTGCTACTGCTACAGCACAGCTACCGCCATAGCCGGCTGCAGCGTCGTGTTGCTGAACAGGGCCCAACGAAAACTATAATTCAGACACTTATATCAACATTTTTTTTAAACACCCAGTACAAAGTTTCGTTTTAATATAAAAGTAAAAAGAAAAACATTAAGTCTAATATCAACATATTTGAATTTCTACCGCAGGTCTTAGTCTACCACGACTTGTTAGGGACGTTCCAAACAAGTCATGCCAAGGTAAATGCCACCTTCTTTTACTGATCCGACCTAATTAAACCATTTTACCCGTTACGATTTTGCTCTTTGAGCTCATAGTACTGAACCTCTTACTCTATACCTGACTACATCTGCAGGTCTCGCCAAAATTCTGTAAACAGTATGGTAACATTGGGGACGAGATTAACAGAGCTCTATCAAAGTACAAGCAAGAGGTGGAAACCCAGTCTTTCCCGGGTCCTAATCACACGCCCTACAAACTAGCTGCCACAGATGTTGATGCCTTTCTGAATGCGCTGAAGATGAAGGGCCTGAATGTGGCTGCTGATGCTGCAGCCGATGCTGTTGAATACACAGATGAGAAAGAGATAAATGGAACGCCGCAGCTCAAGGTCTATGCCTGATTGTTCCTAGCTAGCTAGCAATGGATGAATAGCAATATGGTTTGATTTATCGCAAAATGAATAAATGATTTGGTTGCTGAATGAAGCTGAATCTGAATCTGAAGAGTGAAGACCCATCAAGTGTTATGATCTTCTTTAGGTGTATTTGACCATGGATGCATGGGGATTTCTTATTTTTTAGGAAGTATAACGTGAGTGTTGTATGCATGAAGTATGTATGGGGAGTGCACTCAAACCTATCAGATAGTAGATTCCATTGGTGACAAAGTTATAATCTGTATTCTGTAATAAATTCATCATATGCTATGTTGTGGTTTTGGAATGTGTTCAGCCAAATTTGTAGCAAAGTTGTACTCCTACCTTTTATAAGATAGTCGCAGGTTTGTAAAACTATATTAGATCCCGCAAAAAAAGAGCTATTAGAAAAAAAAATGACTATAATGAATGTTCACTTGATGGCCTAAACCATGTAAATTACTAGATGAGTAAATTCCACTAAACTCAAATGTTCTTTTATCGAACTATCATAAAACGTTAGATTTGATAATTATATCAATATAAAACTACATATTTAGTGCTAAATGTATTTAAAACAACATATTTATCAAACTGCAATATGGCGGTTCGAGGACATCTTTCTTTTTTTTCAAACTCAGCCTCAAGCTGAGGGACCATAATTGAACTTATTTCCAAACCATCCACATCGGTTAGGTTTAGGTGGGCTGAAATCAGGTATCCTGAACCAAATACCGGCCAATGAAACTACATATTCACTCGTGACTCGTCGTCACCCCCAAGTCCCAATCCAAAACCCCCACCCAAAACCTCTCGGCATCCAACTTGTCCCGTCGTCTCTCTCTCTCTCTCTCTCTTCTCTCTCGCCGCCTCGCACCAATCACCACCGCGCACGCGCGCACTCACGCGACGCGCGGCGGCGCGGCGCGGCGCGCCTCACGCGGCGATGAGGATGCGGCTGGCGTTCCGGCACCTGGCGCGGCGGCAGCGGCGGCTGCTGAGCCACGTGCCGGAGTCGGCCGTCTACGGCGGGCCGGCGGCGCAGGATGTGGGGGCGGCGGCGGCGGGGCGGGGGCCGGGGCGGCGCGGCGGGTGACGGGTGACGACGCTCCGCGGGAAGCACCGACGCGGGAGCCCATCACCGTCGTCACGGCCTACGACTACCGTCCGCGGTGCACGTCGACTCGGCCGGGATCGACGTCTGCCTCGTCGGGACTCCGCGGCCATGGTGGTGCACGGCACGACACCACGCTCCCCATCTCGCTCGACGTCATGCTCGAGCATTGCCGCGCCGTCGCCCGCGGCGCCACCAGGCCGTCCTCGTCGGCGACCTCCCCTTCGGCTGCTACGAGTCCTCATCCACGCGGGTAACGCGCCTCTTCATTATTCACCCCATCGATGCTATATGCCGCCGCGTGCGTTGCCGATTGATTTTTGTTCCACGTCTGAATTCTGATCTGATAGACCCGTTATTTTAACTCATTTTTTTTCTCTATTCGCGTTTACTACTAGAGAAAGCTATGCGAGTTCATGGCAGGAAGAATAAATTTTGGTTGTCTTGCAATATTATTTCTGTTTGGTACAATGGGATGTCAATAAAGTCACAAATTTACCCCCTTATGATTACAAAAGCAGATAGTGTTTGGTTGACGATGTTAGCATCTTATGTGTTCTAAGGAATTTGATTGATCTTAGTTATTCTTATCACAGAGTTTCTGCTATCAGATGAAGTTTATTTTATACAAAATAATGAAATATATGTACTTTTGTTATTTTGTTCACCTTTCGATCACACATGAGAAGTGAGACTTGAACTGTCAGTAGAGTTCTGTTTCTTAAG
Organism: Oryza longistaminata; assembly: GCA_009805545.1. Taxonomy (NCBI): domain Eukaryota; kingdom Viridiplantae; phylum Streptophyta; class Magnoliopsida; order Poales; family Poaceae; genus Oryza; species Oryza longistaminata. The sequence continues at coordinate 6,187,205 of CM020178.1, forward strand.
TTTAGAACACTGGCATATGCTGAAATTACAGTTCAAAACAGTACTAAATAACCCAAAAGATCAGCTTGCCAAATACTTTTCAAGTATTTCACATGCATGCACACACATGAGACATTGGATTTTAATGGTGTATGCTTTATTCGTAATAGGCTGTTGACTCTGCGGTGAGGGTGCTAAAAGAAGGTGGAATGGATGCAATCAAGCTGGAAGGAGGTGACCTCGAGAATCAGTGCGGCTAAGGCTATTGTGGAGGCTGGAATCGCTGTAATGGGGCATGTTGGGCTCACGCCGCAGGCTATTAGCGTGCTTGGTGGATTTCGACACAAGGGAAGACCGTTGATAGTGCTGTGAAGGTGTTGTTCTCTGATTTTGTTGGTAACTTGGATCTTAGCCTGATTCATGTTCTTTCTTCATGTATAGATTTGCCCCATGCTGTTCTGTTTGTTTGTGTAGGTTGTGGAGACAGCACTTGCCTTGCAGGACCGGTTGCTTCTCGGTTGTATTGGAGTGTGTGCAGCTCCTGTGGCAGCTGCTGCAACATCAGCATTGCAAATCCCAACCATTGGAATTGGTGCTGGACCATTCTGCAGTGGGCAGGTTCATTTTCACTACACTTCACAGTTTACACTTCTACAGTTCAATTGTTCATTCCTCAACAGTTTAGATTAAGCCAGCTGTATTTATTCCGATTCATTGTCCTTTAGCTTCCTTGAATAGATCGTACCTTCAATAAAATCTGCAGGAGACCTTGTCGAGTATGCAAGTTTTATGCTTTGCAACTGCGTGTTCTATCATTTGCTTATGAAGCCCTCATGCCGAAATGTCTGTAATGCAGGTCTTAGTTTACCCATGACTTGTTAGGGATGTGCAACACACACCATGCCAAGGTAAATGACACCATCCTTTCAATGTCAGTAAGCAGCTTTGCTTTGATGTGGCTGAATGTCGGCGCTTGCTGCTCTACTGCAGGTCACACCGAATTCTGCAAACAGTTTGGCAATGTCGGCCATGTCATCAACAAGGCTCTATCGGAGTATAAGCAGGAAGTGGATACCCGGAGTTCCAGGTCCCAGCCACACGCCATACAGAATAGCTGCCGCGGATGTGGATGGCTTCGCGAATGCACTGCAGAAGATGGGCTTGGACGAGGCTGCAAATGCGGCAGCTGCGCAGCTGAAAACGCAGAGAAGGATGGAAAACAACCCGAAGAACAAATGATTTTTTTTTTATGTTTGGTGGCTTCGAGCATCAGAGCCTGCCACAATGTCGCCATACCTCAAATGCAATCCTGGAAGGCTGCAGGGGTGAAACTGTTGTCGGGAAACGACTGCACGTGTTTGTCTTGCAAAAAGACGATGACATCGATCCCCTGCCGCGGGCAATTACAGTTCTTCTTCATAACTCAGGATGTTTGGAGCGAATTGCACATCTCAACGTATTCTTGCTCTGAGTGACAATTTCGCATCTATCTCGACATCACCCATGGGATGCCACCGCTCTTTACAAACTCATTCCAAATCATTATCTTACTATAAAGTTTTTCCCCACTAACTCCTTAAGCTTAACATGCAAAGATGCCACATTATCATCCACTAACAATAATCAACATTTAACATCATGCAAGCATGCTATATCTTTATAGTTTTATAATTTAAGGCTTTTCAAATACAAAATGTTAAATTATCATAACCACATAATTCACACACATGTTTGATGTACTACTCATATCTTTATTATGTTTTATGATATCCTATATACTAAATAGTTCATCCTCACTTAGCTAGTGCTTAAATGATTAATCTATGGTACAAATTATCTTTCTTTTTTTTCCTCTAATTAAGTCATATCACATAAATTGTTTTTAGCATTTAGATGATAATCTACGGTCCAAACTATCTCCCTACTTTTTTTCTCATAAAGTATAATACCATCTTACTTTTTATGTTTGAATCAACTATTTTCAATACTATTTAAATTTAAATTATCATAAACTACATTAATTTACTTAATTTGATGTTATCTAGCTATCTAACACGTTATTTTTTATTATTATTATCATACTAAATTCCCGCAGCAATGCGCGGGGTTTCATCTAGTACTGATATGATAACATATACAACACACAGATGCTATCCAGCTACTGAAAGGAAGCACCTTAATGCATTTCTCCAGTCAAGCTAAGAACAGAACTAAGATAGCTGTTCAATGCTATATATTCACTCACCATCTAGTTCATAACTAATTCGAGAAACAAAACACATTTTCTTGCTTTCTGGACTCTGCCTCTACATACATAACATATTCTATTCACACAGCCACCATATGACACCAAAGTAATCCGGAAATCTGAAAGTGGCACTATACAGATTTACCAGACCTGGAAATCCTAGGAAGTGGTAATATACATTTACGAGAACTATAACCTGTTCTTCCAGATTAGCATTGTAACATTGACTATCATGGCTGGTTTTGTTAGAAATTCAGTATGTGCGAAGTGCATAAGCTGCAATGTGGCCGGGGCACTTCATCAGTCTCAGTGTAGAGCTATCTTAGTTATCCTTGAGTAATCGCACGTTGGCAACAAAGAGTGGGTCTTTCTCATCGCTAAAGATATGTCTTCTCGCCTGCTTGTTCCAACTCTTTAGTCAAGTCTTTCCATGTTCTTTCAAGTTGGCTTTTGCTCATTCTGTCCACCTTCGCCCATTGAGATACCAACCATCGTGATTTGGGGGAAGTGGGTTGGCTTGTAAATCATTGTTGATGCTGCATGCACAATCTGTCCATCAAACAAAGATGATTTGAAAATTTGTGCATAATAATAACCGTAATAAGATTATACAAATAAACAAAGACGACTTATTAAATAGATGTATGATAAAATTAAACAAACAAAGCAAAACCAAAGCACAAACAACAAAATTGAGGCTAGTTATATGAAACTGATTCATAGAGTGTACACTTCATGTGCATGACAGCAAGAGGGAAGGGAAAGATGAGGAAGAACAGACCTTCTGAATGCTTTGGTCTCTTCTTGTGCTTTGAAACTTCTATCATGACCTGGCCATATAATTAGGAAGCAGGTGCTAAATGGGAAGTGAGAGTTGGCCATTATTTGAGTTTTCATGTTTTCCACGGTTGCTGTTATCAACGTCTGACTCCAAAGTTTCTGGTTGTTTACTAATTTGGAAGCAATCAGCATCCTTTGAAGCAGTAAAACTACTATGGCAGTAGCAGCCCTGTCAATTGCAGCAGCAGTCCTGGAGTGAACAGAACAAAGGCATGAATGAAGCAAGAGGTAGAACTAAGAATACTGATGAACTAGTTAAATTAGTGTAGGCTATCAATGAGTATTCACACAGAAAATAACAGGTTAAATCATTTTTTCAGTATCTCAGAAGTTTGATTATTTTTTAGGCTCCAATAATCAAGTTAACCATTTTTTTCTCTCCTCTTCTCAGTCAGATCTCAGTTTTTCAACAACCTTCTCTGTAACTAAACAAGGCCTCAAGCTAGCTGGGCTAGCTGAGAGCAGCTTATTTAAATATGTGATAACCAGGGTACGTGTAGTTAAAACTAAATTCAAACATGTTTAGAAAAATCATGAGAAGTATTTCATGACCAATCTAAATCAGCTTGGTCAGTTAATCTCCTCAAGTAATAGCAATCGATGAAGCAATTCTATATTAAAAAAGTAAGAGGCGGTAAATAATTTAAACATGCATTGAGGACGCACCTTTCTACATGATCAACGACTAGGGGATTGGTGGCTGTATGCCAGTAGCTTTTCTCAACCCCTTATTTTTCTAGAAGCATTTTATCACAACTTCAAGAATTGAATCTCCGCTGCTTTTGTTACAACATTAGCGGTTTCCCAACTGGACCAATCTCATTCTTCATACATCTCTTGTACTCTACATCAACATTCCTAGCAATTTGAGGGGACCAAAAAAATGGTAGAAAGAGATTGGAGACATCTCGTGCATAGCTAATGAATCATATTTACCTCTGGGGGCTCAAGGAAACTGTCTGCACTTTCTTCCATCATTTCAGATGTCAAACTATCACATCTAACAATATCTCCCTACGCCGTGTGTGGCGATTTTTGGACCATTGAGTGAAAATGTTGATCCATTGGAAGCTTCAAGAATATTGGTCAACAAGTTTTATAAAAAAAGTGGTATACCTTGAAATTGTGTGCAGCAGCAGAATTCAAATATTGTGCTTTCAAACAAATCTGGATACGTAAAGGATCTCCTATGCTTTCTTTTCTATCACCAAATAGAAGCATTCCACTCCGAACGAAGAACTGTTATAGAACGGCAAATGGAACTTCACTGAAGGAATCCACGAATACAAGATAACATTTTTAGTTGACCAAGTGTAAGTAATCCAAACATATTGGCATTTGACAGAAATCAAGCACTAATGTTGAGTAATGTTTAAGAAGGCAAAGAATAATCAATGTTGTTTGGGTCACTGAATGCTGTCGTTCATAGGAAATGAGCACGTGTTTGTAAGCTATAATGAACATCTGTGAAAAAAAATATAATTGCATTCTTCTCAAAGAAACAGTAAAAAAAATAGTCAAGAATTAATCCATACGATCTAATTCCATCATTCGTTGCCACGGCAGATATTTAAAGTTTTTGAGCATAAAGACGGGGACTACGCATCGCTTTTTCCTCTTTCTCCTTTGAGGAAGAGACTTTAAGAGCTTATTGGCAGCCTTAACCTAATAATGGAAAAGGTAATAGGCCTCTAATGGCACGTTCAATTTATGCAAAACTGGAAATATTTCAGCACAACCTGCTTTTTCACTTGGAACAAACTGGAACATTTTGAGGGTTTTCCTGAAAATAAACAATTACCAGGGAATATGATGAATACAAGATGCTAAATGGTTTGATATGCAGTATAATGAAAATGACTAGCATAGTGTATGTGTGGTGCGATGGTGATAAATAAATATACTACGAGATCCAGAGTAAAATGCGCATACTACAGAAAAATAACATAAACATTCAGGCAAAACCTCATATTAAAAAAAATCATCATACCTACCTTGAAATGCTCGTATGCCAACAATCAAGGGCGACAAGCCGCACCTACCATCTTGGGCACATTTTAGGCGCTTAACATAAGAATACTGAATATTTTAACCAAAAGTTAGCTAAAATTATTCGTGCAATACTAAATGTTTGAAAAACTAAGTTTGTTAAAGGCCGT
>CM020178.1:6198780-6255193 GCA_009805545.1 Oryza longistaminata
AAACATGCAAATCGACGGAAACCTGTGCAGTTTAATCTACGGATGTGTTACGTCGACACGAAAAAAAATCTCTCAGATGCAACGGATCAACTATGAGACATATGGCAAATATATCAGCAGCCTACTCACCATGTGAATCTTCCCTCCCATAACGAGTACTCCGCTGACAACAACGAGACAACAAGGTTCACCATGGATATTAGCAGCAATCACCAACTCACACCCCTGGGATTCAGGGTGAATCACCCCAGCAAACCGAGTTCACAAGCAGCGGCGGCCCGCTAAGCAAGCGCGAGCTCAACCGTCCATGTGCGGCCCGACCTCAACTCACAGTAAGATCCAATTAGTTCACTCTGCATACTATTACTAACACAAAGAAACCTCTAGATATGGAGATATGAAAAAGCTAATTACTAAACCAAAACTGAAAAATTGGTTCGTGTCAGATGTTTCTTGGCACGCATTACGTCTGGGAACACATTGTTGAAGATCGAGGAGGGGGAGTACTGCAAGAACGGTGATGGGCCAGTGTTCATCTACCTCAACTCATAACCCGAGGAGAGGAGATCTGCATTCACTTTGGGTGGATGCCAAAGGCAGCAAGCTGGAAAATGCCGTATAGGCTTCCCTAAATCGCCGGACTTTCACAAGGCAGGACAGAGAGGATCAGTCACTGGGAGGCTATTTTCAGAGAGACAGGTTAATTACATGATGACTTGCACCGGTTCAGAAAATTGTTCATGGATCATCATCTCTGAAACCTTAATTTGCTTTGTTAATTTGATGGTATTCCCGGTGATTTGGTTTTTCAGGTATGTTAGCAGCAAAGATATGGCTGCTGGGATGGCATATGTTGGCCTGGCATCTCCTGGACAACCCGGTTCTTGGGCGACAGAGAGCAAGAACTACCAATTCTGGACAAGAGCAACACCCTGCGGCAGCTTCAGCATCAACAATGTCAGAGCAGGAGTGTACAACCTCTACGCATGGGTTCCTGGGTTTCTTGGGGACTACATGTACACCTCGCAAGTAACAGTAACACCAGGTTAAGTTAGCACTAATTCAGATGGCATTCGATATTATTTAACATGATAATCTGGATTAGAGCAACTCTGTTTAACTACCATTGTTTGTCTGAATTTAAACAGGACGTGGCATCAACCTCGGTGATCTGGTGTTCGAGCCTCCAAGATCAGGCCCGACACTGTGGGAGATGGGTGTTCCTGACAGGAGTGCAGCAGAGTTCTTCATCCCTGATCCCAACCCCAAATACCTCAACAAGATCTTCATCACCAAAGACAAGTACAGGCAGTACGGATTGTGGGAGAGGTACGCTGAGCTATACCCTGACGGCGATCTCGTCTTCAAGATCGGTGAGAGCGACATCTCCAAGGACTGGTTCTTCGCACACGTCACAAGGTAAATTAACAACAACGAACAATCAATCAATTTCCTCTCGACGGTTAACCTCTGAAGAATCATCAAGAACCAATTGTGTGTTTTCCTTGTTGTGCAGAAAGCAAGGATACGGGTACGCGCCGACGACGCGACATATCCGGTTCAGGCTGGAGCACGTCGAGGCGGACGCCACCTACACGCTCCGCGTCGAGCTGGCGGCGGCGCAGATGTCGAGGGTGCAGGTGGTGGTGAACGGCCGGGCGGACGAGGCGTTGACGACGGCGGCGGCGTTCGGCGACGGCAACGCGATCGCGCGGCACGGGGTACATGGTGTTCAATGGAGCTTGGATTTCGCGATGAAGGGGTACATGCTGCAGGAAGGCGAGAACGTGGTGTTGATGACGCAGACGAGGGCGTTGAGCCCCTTCTTTGGTGTCATGTATGATTACATCCGGCTAGAGGGTCCTCCTTCCCCTTCGTGGCGAGATCCGACGACACAACTTTGAATCCATAGGTTTTAGGGAAACTACTGCAATTGCATGGTAGAACTAGAGAGAGACCGTTGATATATAGAACATTGTAGGGCTACAGATAGGTAGGTGTAGGTACCTGTAAAGTTCAAGATCAGTGTAAGTGCAAGATTAGAGAATCGATCAATCTTCCCAAAGTGCAAGAATATCCGTAATACTAATAATTATTAAGTTGCTGCGTTTGAGAGAAGGGGATAGGAGAAGATTGAGAAGATACGTAAAACGAGATGAGTCATTAGCGCATGATTAATTGAGTATTAACTATTTTAAACTTCAAAAATAGATTAATATGATTTTTTAAAGCAACTTTCCTATAGATTTTTTTTTTTGTGCAAAAAACACAGCATTTAGCAGTTTGGGAAGCGTGCGCGTGGAGAACGAGACGAATCTCCTCCTTCTCACAATCCCTCAAACGTAGCTCCATCCAAATTAGAAATATAAGCAGTACTATAAAGTTTTAACACGGCATTCGACATAAAAGCTTTGACGTATTTTTTTAAGCTGCTAAGTAGTTAGGGTACGTATTGTTGCGACGGGATGATAGGGGTTTAGGGGAGTTAAAGATTCTGAGAATCAATTGATGAGAAGTTAGCTGGTGGAAATCACTTCTGGTTTCTAGTTTATTTTCCAGATTCTATAACTACATATTCTCAGAATCTGGGTAAAAATATGTACTGTTTGAGGGAGCTTCTAGCAGCTGAAGATTATAGGAGAAGCTGCAGCTGCTAAAAACTCCCCAAATAGGCCCTAGGTGTGGGTGCAGGCATCAGGTCGGTATTAAACCTAATAGGTACCACTAAGGGTAGATCTAACATGGAGCGGTGGGGGCTCAAGAATAGGACCATGGAAGCCTCCATAGAGCTTTCACTATTTTTTTTCGTGCATACATGTAAAGGGAATTATAATTTTGTCTAGTTTGTTCAGAGTTCAAAACCCCTTGATTTTTTTTCTGGATGCGTCACTGGCTCAATCCATGCCTTATACCTCGGTTTAAGGCTTATACATGTGAGGTATCACCACCACATCCCACAAACTCGCAAGGCGAGCAGAGTAAGAGTCAGTGAAGCAGATGAGGCCACGCCCAGCTCCAAGGAGGCAAATGTTGCTGTCATGGAAATCCTCCATAGCCATTTGGCCTGCAACAAGCAGTAGTTATCGGTCGAGATCGAAACACCCCGTCACCGCTGATGCAGATGATAATTTTAGAGAGTGGTTCTATGAGGCACAGCTTGAGATCCCACATGATGAAGCCATCGTCTTCCTTGTACCACCTATAGGTTGTCCACTTCGTTCATTCCATGGTGACCTGTAGGGGTGGGCATTCAGTCAGACCGAAAATTTTCGGTCTTTGAAAAAAATGAAAAGTAAAGACTGAATTTCTAAAAAAAAAAAACTCAGGACCAACAAATTCGGTCTCGGTCTCGACCCTGACCAAAATTCAGCACAAGTTTCAGTTAAGCAAAGAAATCATATAAATTTTCAACACAATATACACACAAAAAAATCGCAAGCACATATGAGTAAAAACTTTTATTGGGTAGCATGCCTAGAAGGAGTAGGGATGTGAAAATTAGAGTTTAATCCTATTGAACTTAGTGGATTTTAGGTTGTATTTGGACTTTTTTTTTGTTAATTTGGTCTTTTCGGTTAACCGAGGAGACTAACCAAACAAAATTAGGTCTTTCACTACGCAAGACCGAATTGATGACCAAATTTCTTGGTCTCGGTCTCAGTTTTTTCGGTTCAGTTTTTTTCTGCCCACCCCTAGTGACCAGATCGCTGTGGTCATTGTTGATCTGTAGGCCCTCCTGGTGCACAGCCAACATGGCAGCCCACAGGCCGCGGCGGGTGTTGATGGCTGTTAAACACCAAATTAACGTCGTCAATACCTGCATAAAACCATAAAAGTAAAACATCCAATATAGTGGTAGGGTTTATTTCTAACCATTTCCACGAGTGTTGGTGTATATTTGTATGCGGTGACAAACTACCTCAGTTGAGAAGAAATATACCTGAAGGAGGAGGAGAATCAAACACGTATTTGAACATATGGAGTTTTGGACCCAGAAACCCAATTAAACACCTCCAAATGGCCCTTCCATCCATACCAATAGAATGATGGGCCCAAAATGAGTGTCCACGCCGAAAATCGGGACCAACGGAGCCGGCCAGGGTTCGGCCGAACCTAATAGAGGCCGCTGGCCTAGGCCTAAGTTCAATTCGATAGTGCTCCGCTTCCATATGACGGTTATGGCGTTAATACCGGTAGAAACCGTCATCAGAAGGGACACTTGGCAACATAAGAGAGAAGATGCTCTTTGGATGCTTGGAGCATCTCCACACTCCCAAGGCACTTCTCCACCTATAAATACCCCTCTCATCCTCACTTGTAAACACACACTTGAAGCATGAGCTGAATTACAAGAGGTTCTATTGTACTATATTGTATACTAGAATAGGAAGAGAGTAGAGTAGAAGAAGTCGGAGGAATTCCGTAGTTGTCGGTAATCCTCTCCATATTTCTTTCTGCTCTATTAATAGTATGATAGTATGGTACACTGCCTTAAGAAATTGACCACATCAATTTAGACTACTTCACGTATCCTCCTCCGATTAGAACTGGAAATTAACAGTTGAACTCAGCATGGCACAATTAGCATACCAAGTCTAAGATCTTGATTTGTCCTGCAGCTATAGAATCCTTAATGTATATATTCTGAATTTGAGTATTTGGTTACTCATGGTACATAAACACATTGGCATGAAACACATGCTGAACAAAATAAACAAAATAAAAAACAAGACCACATACCTATTAATGATAGGTGAGACCTGGTTCCTTGTCTTCTTCATGCCAAAGTTCTGCAATATTATTTTAGTTCCCAAAACATTTTTTAGATAATGGAAATATTTTTTAATTCCCAAAACATTACTTTCTACTTCTTGCTACTACTAGCGCACCTAAAGAATGACAGAAAATAGAATCGTTGGACTTGAACGGAATAGAATAGTTGGACTTGAAAGTTAGAAGTTAGATACGGTAAAAAAGAGAACCATCATTGGACCCCCAATAATATCATCATGTGACATGTTCAGATTCTTTATCTCATTGAGGATACCAACAACAATATCAGACGCTGATGGTGCATACACAACACAACGTAATGTATGGCTAATTGTAGCCAATATAGCTGAAATGAGCTTTGTCTTCCTAGAATATTGCGGTCCTTTTATCAACTTAATATTGTGTTCGATGTGTTTGCAGGATAGAGAAGATATTATGGATTCTATTGCTTCTATTTGGTATTCATCAAGTCTATTTGGTATTCATCAAGATCGTTCTCGAATTGAGAGGTATCAAATGAATTGTTGCAATATGGACATCGGTCGGCGACCTGCAAAGAAAAGCACAAATCAAGGAAACGGTAAAAAAAAACTTAGGACAACTATTTTGGATGTACCCTAGTAGTAGCGTAGCAACATTTAGGCTTGAATGCCAGTTCTTTTCTAATTAGGATGTAGCTTTTACCTCAAATTTCGTTAGCATATTTTTCAAACTAATAAATGGTAGGAGTTTCTTATAAAAACAAAGTCACTTTAAAATATCAAATAAATCTATATTTTAAGTTTGCAATAATTAAAACTTAATTAAATATGCGTTAATGGCTTTCTCATTTCACCAGGGATGGAAACTGTTGAGGTTAAGAAATTGCAACCTTCCAAATAGGAACTCGCCAATCCATGTAACTTGATTTCATCTTCATTTTAATCAATCTCATTTTACATATTTAGTTGCAACTAAATCTTTTCCAACAAGATCTTTCTCGGTTATATTTTGATAAAAGAATGTATTAAAATCAGACGTTGTTTGATTAGTTATAGAAAATTTGTTATTTTTACATAAAATTTTCATGATACTCATATGCTACTGAGCGTACTACCATGTGCTTAAAGGTGACGCAGAAGCACGTTGGCTGTGGTGCCCCAAGGAACACTTCTGCGAGTTCGTCGCCTTCGAGTTCTACCGCCTCACAGGCTGACGCTAGAGCACGCTTATGGCTCTAACTAGCTAGCTTCTCGCTAGCCGCCCAAAAATGTTTTGGTATACTCCTCACTGGTGATATTGTAGGATAAGACTATTTACCTGTTTCATTTGGTAAAAGATGGGCATGTTCAGATTATAGCCAAAATAAACCTTACCAAAATTTGGCAAGTTGGCAATGTAATTTTGGCAGGATTTTTTATGTATTTACCAAATTTGGCAATAAACTAAACGTAGACATTTTTTTTGGCAACTTCGCCAAAAAATGGTATGGTTGAAAATGACATCAAAGTGAACAGCCCCGATGTGATTTTGATGGTATGGAAATGAGGGAGAAACCCCCGTCCATTTTTATTACCTAGGGTAGAATGAGAGTTAGGAGGAAATTTTCCCTTTTATATATAGACTATATTATCTAGACAAATTTGAACTGTTCCTTTTTTTTAACAGAAACACAACACAACACAAACATGCATGTAGTCAGAACGCGCACACACTTCGCTATAAATGAACACACATCCTACTCCTATAAATACCTTAAAAGAACATATTAGAATATCGGTCTTAAATTAAACCCCGTATAATCTCCATCATTTTGTTTCCAAATAATGGAATATGACTTAAAAATCAAATTGTTGCTAATCTACCAATAATTCCCTACCATAAATTCCCAATTGTCTTTCCAGAAGTTTCCAAACACCTGGTGAGATTAAAAAAAAAAATTTTTTTTTTGTTAATTTGGTCTTTTCGGTTAACCGAGGAGACTAACCAAACAAAATTAGGTCTTTCACTACGCAAGACCGAATTGATGACCAAATTTCTTGGTCTCGGTCTCAGTTTTTTCGGTTCAATTTTTTTCTGCCCACCCCTAGTGACCAGATCGCTGTGGTCATTGTTGATCTGTAGGCCCTCCTGGTGCACAGCCAACATGGCAGCCCACAGGCCGCGGCGGGTGTTGATGGCTGTTAAACACCAAATTAACGTCGTCAATACCTGCATAAAACCATAAAAGTAAAACATCCAATATAGTGGTAGGGTTTATTTCTAACCATTTCCACGAGTGTTGGTGTATATTTGTATGCGGTGACAAACTACCTCAGTTGAGAAGAAATATACCTGAAGGAGGAGGAGAATCAAACACGTATTTGAACATATGGAGTTTTGGACCCAGAAACCCAATTAAACACCTCCAAATGGCCCTTCCATCCATACCAATAGAATGATGGGCCCAAAATGAGTGTCCACGCCGAAAATCGGGACCAACGGAGTCGGCCAGGGTTCGGCCGAACCTAATAGAGGCCGCTGGCCCAGGCCTAAGTTCAATTCGGTAGTGCTCCGCTTCCATATGACGGTTATGGCGTTAATACCGGTAGAAACCGTCATCAGAAGGGACACTTGGCAACATAAGAGAGAAGATGCTCTTTGGATGCTTGGAGCATCTCCACACTCCCAAGGCACTTCTCCACCTATAAATACCCCTCTCATCCTCACTTGTAAACACACACTTGAAGCATGAGCTGAATTACAAGAGGTTCTATTGTACTATATTGTATACTAGAATAGGAAGAGAGTAGAGTAGAAGAAGTCGGAGGAATTCCGTAGTTGTCGGTAATCCTCTCCATATTTCTTTCTGCTCTATTAATAGTATGATAGTATGGTACACTGCCTTAAGAAATTGACCACATCAATTTAGACTACTTCACGTATCCTCCTCCGATTAGAACTGGAAATTAACAGTTGAACTCAGCATGGCACAATTAGCATACCAAGTCTAAGATCTTGATTTGTCCTGCAGCTATAGAATCCTTAATGTATATATTCTGAATTTGAGTATTTGGTTACTCATGGTACATAAACACATTGGCATGAAACACATGCTGAACAAAATAAACAAAATAAAAAACAAGACCACATACCTATTAATGATAGGTGAGACCTGGTTCCTTGTCTTCTTCATGCCAAAGTTCTGCAATATTATTTTAGTTCCCAAAACATTTTTTAGATAATGGAAATATTTTTTAATTCCCAAAACATTACTTTCTACTTCTTGCTACTACTAGCGCACCTAAAGAATGACAGAAAATAGAATCGTTGGACTTGAACGGAATAGAATAGTTGGACTTGAAAGTTAGAAGTTAGATACGGTAAAAAAGAGAACCATCATTGGACCCCCAATAATATCATCATGTGACATGTTCAGATTCTTTATCTCATTGAGGATACCAACAACAATATCAGACGCTGATGGTGCATACACAACACAACGTAATGTATGGCTAATTGTAGCCAATATAGCTGAAATGAGCTTTGTCTTCCTAGAATATTGCGGTCCTTTTATCAACTTAATATTGTGTTCGATGTGTTTGCAGGATAGAGAAGATATTATGGATTCTATTGCTTCTATTTGGTATTCATCAAGTCTATTTGGTATTCATCAAGATCGTTCTCGAATTGAGAGGTATCAAATGAATTGTTGCAATATGGACATCGGTCGGCGACCTGCAAAGAAAAGCACAAATCAAGGAAACGGTAAAAAAAAACTTAGGACAACTATTTTGGATGTACCCTAGTAGTAGCGTAGCAACATTTAGGCTTGAATGCCAGTTCTTTTCTAATTAGGATGTAGCTTTTACCTCAAATTTCGTTAGCATATTTTTCAAACTAATAAATGGTAGGAGTTTCTTATAAAAACAAAGTCACTTTAAAATATCAAATAAATCTATATTTTAAGTTTGCAATAATTAAAACTTAATTAAATATGCGTTAATGGCTTTCTCATTTCACCAGGGATGGAAACTGTTGAGGTTAAGAAATTGCAACCTTCCAAATAGGAACTCGCCAATCCATGTAACTTGATTTCATCTTCATTTTAATCAATCTCATTTTACATATTTAGTTGCAACTAAATCTTTTCCAACAAGATCTTTCTCGGTTATATTTTGATAAAAGAATGTATTAAAATCAGACGTTGTTTGATTAGTTATAGAAAATTTGTTATTTTTACATAAAATTTTCATGATACTCATATGCTACTGAGCATACTACCATGTGCTTAAAGGTGACGCAGAAGCACGTCGGCTGTGGTGCCCCAAGGAACACTTCTGCGAGTTCGTCGCCTTCGAGTTCTACCGCCTCACAGGCTGACGCTAGAGCACGCTTATGGCTCTAACTAGCTAGCTTCTCGCTAGCCGCCCAAAAATGTTTTGGTATACTCCTCACTGGTGATATTGTAGGATAAGACTATTTACCTGTTTCATTTGGTAAAAGATGGGCATGTTCAGATTATAGCCAAAATAAACCTTACCAAAATTTGGCAAGTTGGCAATGTAATTTTGGCAGGATTTTTTATGTATTTACCAAATTTGGCAATAAACTAAACGTAGACATTTTTTTACAACTTTGCTAAAAAGTGGTATACGTTGAAAATAGCATAAAAGTGAACATGCTCTTAGATTTATTTTTTTAGATAATGGACTATAATATTTATATATAGACTATATTATCTAGACAAATTTGAACTGTTCCTTTTTTTTAACAGAAACACAACACAACACAAACATGCATGTAGTCAGAACGCGCACACACTTCGCTATAAATGAACACACATCCTACTCCTATAAATACCTTAAAAGAACATATTAGAATATTGGTCTTAAATTAAACCCCGTATAATCTCCATCATTTTGTTTCCAAATAATGGAATATGACTTAAAAATCAAATTGTTGCTAATCTACCAATAATTCCCTACCATAAATTCCCAATTGTCTTTCCAGAAGTTTCCAAACACCTGGTGAGATTAAAAAAAAAAAGAGAGACGTCCTGTTGCCTGTTGGTTACCATTGGATCAAAATATGCGGTCCAGATAGGAGTCCAGTCCCCACCCGAGCGAGGCGGCGGCGGAATTCCCGGCCTCCGGCGAACCCAGCAGCCGCCACCTCTCGCCGCTCCAATCACACAGACCAGATGATGGCTGCGGCGGCCGTCTACCGGCGGGTCCTCAAGGCGGTGCAGAAGCACGTCGGCAGGGGCGACTCCAAGAAGCACTTCCGCGAGTTCGTCGCCTCCGAGTTCCGCCGCCCCACAGGCACGGACGCCGACGCCAGAGCGCGGCTGCGGCTCGCCGGGGATTACGCCTACCTCCTCGCCAGCGTCCACCACCACAAGGTTAGTACGTTTTCCTAGGTTCATTCTCTTTTCCTGTTTTGCGCATTGTTTTAGCAGACAATGTGTTCGATGAAATGGCTAGAAGGCTTCTTTCCCCTTTCTATTGGGTTCCTTGCTATTTTTTTTTCCCAAATCATGCTCTGATTAACGTGATGAATTGAACTTCCTTCGGTGTGTTTTAGTATACAAACTCGCAGTAGCTTCATTGCTAATTCCCACTTCCCAGTACATCACACCTAGTTTAGGCGGAACAAAAATTACACATTAGTTGCAATACTGGCATGTTTCGATTGGCTGTTCTTGCACTGTATACTATGTTAACTCTGTAAATCACGTTTGGTTGTCCAGGACCTGCTATTCTCGTATAATATAGCCGTGGACCGATCAGAGGAGATGAAGAAGATATTGAACAAATCTGCTGCTAGTGTAGGCCTTCAGCTTCCAGATGTCTATCAGGCGTGAGGATTTTCATTTTTGCAGAAATGTGCAATCTTTGGTACTGCCTTTTAGCGACCAATAATTTGCTTTCAAAATCCAGATTTCAGTTGGTCTGGAAAGTTTAGCTTGTAAGCTGTAAGCAGCTGTATTTGTTTTTACCAAATAATGAGCAATGGAATCATTACTTAACAATTTACATTATCTTGGTCCTGCTTTATGGATTATTTTGTGAATGTCAAGCCCCTTCTGTGACTTGCTCCACATCTGCATCGTTAGCTTCTCCTTTGTAGTACCATAAAGGCAGTAGAGCAATCTGATCTGTTGCATCATTAAGGTAGTAATCAATCAACAGAACTCTTTTCTTTTTATGTCCACATTACGGCCCACATGCTACAGAAAGTAGAAACATATAGTGCAGGAAAGCATGAACAGTGCAACATGGGCTTCTAGACGTAAACTAATACATTCTAAAAATTTTGGCTGAGGCACAGTCATTCATTTTCTGTTTTTATTTATCATGTGTAATGCTAAGAATAATGCCAACTCATAATGGCCATGTATATGAACAGATTATCAATTTAGATGAGTAATACAGAGCTATAGTTCACATCCCCCAAATTTTGGGTAGAACTTCTATCTGAACTGTTACTTTTTCCAGTATTGTCCTCATTGCTTTCATCCTCAGATGCTGCTGCATTAGCTTCTATTGATGTTTGTTCTGAACTTGTGTTTGAACTAATAATTTCCTTGCCACCATCTTCACTTATTTCGTCCTTATATTCTACAGTAGCTATTTCAGATGTTCGAGCACCTTCATTTGCTTGTTGTGCCCAAGTTGAAGCAAAAGGCACTAGTCTATCATCTTCATTCCTGTTCTTATCATCTGGATTATCTTCAAAGGAACCATAGTCTATGTTCTGAAGCACTGTTGGGATCTGCATACCCCCAACGAGTATATCCTTGTTTCCCATCTCTAAATCAATCTTTTCCCTTGGATCAGTCAAATCCAGCGCAATATATGGAGTATAAAATCCAGCTTCCAGTGCGCCCTCACCTACCCATGAACGGAAATTGTTCTGTGGAGGGATCTTGGTGAAGAACACTTCTACAAAGTTTGCTGCAACGCTCTTTCGGTAGGGGTTGTCCTTCTTGTTGTAGTGATATCTGAAGTTTTCATATGTTGTCTGCAGAATTTGCAGTTGGATCTAGTTAGACATTCAGTACACAACTAAACACCGTGTATGGAGCTGCTAGTTGAAGTTATCAGAACTATCTCAAACTCTTAATACTGTCTACTCAATAAAATGCATTTACTGAATTACAGTATATAAGTGAACCAGTAACTATAGCAAGTCTTTAGAATAGCTAAAGAAGAAAGTAGGTTTACCTGATTAGTACTGATCAGATAAAGATGAAATACTGTGAGACCACCAACAAACCATACAACGATAAAAGTATATATGATTAGCACAAATGAGTATACTTCCTTTCGCAAAGCCCTCCAGATGGATCCGCCATTGTATCCCCTTTCATAGTAGACATTCATCCATGAAAAGATGAAAACAAATATGCACAGGAAAGTCGATGTCGCTACAAACAGAAAGAAGTAGCGGTAGTTCCTCTGCAAGAAAAAATAGAAAATGGCATGATTTTGATAACCAAGTGGAAACCATCCGAGAATGCAATGATTGATCATGCACTTAACAATACTTTAACATCATTTCTGTATAAGAGATTTGTGAGTTGCTGAAATATAGAGTTCAGATGATCATTAGTGCTTGGTTAACCTGCTCTTTCACATAAGTTATTCCTGGACCTTAGGTTCACTGCATTAATTGCGAGAAATTCTTTTCGACATATGTGCTTTAGTCCTAAAAAATGTATGTTAGGTATAGTTTAGGTCTTGCTCTGAAAATTTCGTTCTTCTGTTCCCATAGGTACCTAACCTTATCTGCACGTCTAGTCAAACAGTGGAACTAGTTAATAACTCATTCTTGATGATTTTGTAATTAAAAAATAGCTTACATTGAGCCTGGTGTAATTCAACTTAGATGATTGAGGAGTCTTTTTAGCTAAAAAGCAAAGTTACAACTCTCAAATTCAAGTCTAAATGTCTTTTTAAGCTCTGTAGCTTTATGAATAACTTATAAATAGTCAAATGCTGAAGATGAGTGGAAGGAATTTGGCTGGACATTAACCATTGGCAGGGAAGAACTCTTTAGGCATATTTACAGCATCTTATGGAAACTTGAAAGTAAGTTCATTCATTCCATAGAGCTTTTTTTAAGAGAGATTCATTGCATAGTGGTTATACTCTACCAGATTTCTAAAAACACTATGGAAACAAATAGTACTGGAACTGCACATTGAATTAAAGGCTGATGACTATACTGATTACTGCATCATTGATTGTTTACTTACAAGTCCAATGCATTGGCCGACCCATGGACAGTGGTGATCAAACTTTTCGACGCAGTTGTTGCAGATGGAGCAATGTGAGGATCGTGGTGGGCGGTACCTTAGGCAGGTCTCGCAAAACTTCACCTTCACCGTGAAGCCATTGACTGTAACATCCTTTGACCTACGGAACCTCATCCGCGGAGTTCTCCCTGAGCTCCACTCCATCGATGGTGTGGTTGAGCCAAGAAGTTCATCGACTTCAGGTGGTGCTCTTGTGTTCCTTGGCACTATCCCTGGGTCCCTGGCTGATGTCATGAAGAGGAAGAAAAGGTCCTGCAATTTGAAGGTGAAATTCACATGACTGTACAGTGCTAGACATGTTGTATAGTGGAAAGTAGACTTGTGGAATCTTGAACCCCTGATTGACTGATTTCAGTTTCAGATATTGAAGCTGAAATCACTGTGACTACCATGCTGATTAATTGTTTGGTATATGTCACTAGAGAACGGATTGGCAATCAAAATTATATGTGAAGAAGCAACTTATAATTGATTTGGGGATTCACTAACCGCTGCTGTTGTGATGATGACTATCAGCTGTGCAGCTCGACGCATCCGTTGTTGAGAGCGGTGGATTGTGGACTCCATCTGATAGCTGAAGACGATGGCCGGGCCAAGGATGAGAAACATGGACAGCAGCAGGGAGGCTGCATCCGGGCCAATAATAAGGCGTCCACCACACAGGAATATCTGCAAAATGAAGGAAAACCAGTCTACCTCGCTGCTATGAAGTTGCAGAAGCTGAAGCCAGATCGCTGGAGCAAGAAAGAAAGAAAGAAAGAGCAGGTACGTTGTTTCCCTTCCAGACTTGGTAGAGCCTCTTGGGCTTGGTGTGCAGCTGCTGTGGGTCATTAGCCGGGGGGAGCCGATGGGAGACTTTATCCACAAGCGGTTGCAGGGCCGCTTTTGGCAGCTTGCGAACTGACAGTGGAATGCCGAGGTAGGTGCAGGGAAACTCCGAGATCGAGCTTGGACAGCTATTTGTCAAGCAGGAACGGAATAACTTTGTCAAGCTTGGAAATGCAAAGGATCCCATGCCAGCGGCATGATGACTGATGAGCACCATCCAGAAACTTCATCAACCAGCTATATCTATAATTCCAGTATAGAACACGTGTATAATTGTAGAAATAGAAATGCGGGATACTATAAAAGAACTTGATTCAGATGGATTAAGCAATAATGTTAGGGGGTATTTTGTTTTATGGATGGTCGGGCATATCATGAACAATTGCTTATATTGGGATGAACTAAATATTATTCTACTATATATTAATCTAACAAATAGCTTAGTTTAATGTATCAAAGCAACACTAACGTCCGTAGAATTATTTTTTTTTCTTTTAGAAATTTTAGTTCGAGAACCATGGTACACATTATCCATAATAAGTTGATAAGTTGAAGAAAAATGTTTCCTTGCCATATGGTGTTGGCTGATAATTGTCTTTTTACTTCACCACGCATCTAACCATTTTTCTCAATAGTTTTTTTTTCACGTTATAACCGTTTTTACATTGTTAATATGGTGATACATTAAGCATATAGGATTGTACACATGAGTCACGATGAATCATGAACATATATGTGTGGCTAAAATCAACACAATAAGGAGGCCTTTTTTCTGACCGGATCAATCTATTCGTTTCACGTTTCTGCACCAATTAATCATCCTTTCTCCCTGATAGACTGTCTCTTTGTCATTCTTTTTTAAGTTACACTTTTCATATTCTTTCTTGCTGTTCTTGCGTGCCTCTCCTATTTGTGTATAAACTATAAAGCATGACAGAATACAGAGACAAAAAATTGAAGTCACCTTTTCATCTTCTTTCTCGCTGTTTTTTCGTGTCCTCTCTTTTGTGGAAAAACGTCACACCGGCAAAAAGTTCATCGAAACTTATTGCAAAGGAAAGCTCCAAGATCGGCAAGTCCGTGCTTGGTTGGTGCAAGCTTTCTCTGAAGATTGGCTGGTGACAGCATCAGCAGCAGCTAGCTGAGCTATTTGATCATGAAACTGCATGTGAATGTGATGAAGCACAACTGCACAAGCACCGAACGGCCAGAATGCAAAAGCTCCATGACTCCATGTCCCCCTAGCTCTTGCATGGCTAGTAGTACACTGCAGTGAAAAAAAGGAGCAGATTCCTGACAGGAACAGCAACAACTCGAAGCAGATGCTGACTGTATCTGATGATATGATCTGATGAGTCCTTGTTCAAGAGAAGACCATGACCCTGCCTGGTCCAGTGCAGTATTGCACTCCATTGCAGCTGATGAAAAGCTACAAAAGGCACTGCCCCATTTTTTCAACACTGCTTCTGTAGTTGTGTTGATTCTTTTGGCTCAGATTAACCCTGGCATAGCTAGAGCTAGCTCGATCGATGTCAGTGACTGTGACAAGAGAAAAAGTCAGGAGAAGCTTATCCAAATACTCGATGCCTGGAATCCAAAGGAGAAATGAAAGCATCGATCTGTCTGTAGGATCGATCAATGCATGCATTCATATCATATGCAAATCGATGCAGCAGCTATAGCAGCAGAGGGGTAGGAGGAGGAAGAAAGGGCCGCCCCTTTTCTCGGATTCGATATGATTGTTCCGTTTGCTGTCGTTTTAGCCAACCGTATCTTTGTTGTTGATTTCTCCTCTGGAAAAGTACTACAGCTTTGTTTCCCAGGTCGTTTGTTTTCAAACGTATAATTCATTTTGTTATTCCTTACTCCATCCGTTCCAAAATGTAATTAATCACTTCTAGATTTAAAATTTATATAGAAAAATAAACATTATTAGAACTATTCGGAGTTGTTCTATCAATCACCAACATTCAAAGAATTTGCCATGGAAAAAAAAATAGAGTAAATTTCACAAAACTACAGATACTATGGCCAAACTATCACAAAACTACAGATTTAAGGAGTTGTATCACAAAACTACACATTTAGCACTAAATTTATCACAAAACTACACATTTAAGATGAAATGTCACAAAACTACACGTTTAGTAACTAAATTATCATAAAACTACAGGTTTGGAACCAATTTAATCACAAAGTAATAATGTTTATAGCTCCACCATAACAATGGTGCTAGGGATTTAAACTCCAAAAGTTGTAGTTTTGTGATAAGTTCAATATTAAATATGCATTTTTGTGATACTTAACCTAAAATCTGCAGTTTTGTGATAAATTTGATGCTAAATGTGTAGTTTTGTGATACAACTCCTTAAATCTGTAGTTTTGTGATAATTTGGTCAAAATACCTGAAAAAAATATGATCTTTGTTGGAGGCAATGTGATAATGTAGCTTTGTCCATGAACACTGTAAAGACGTGGTTATTTACTTGTGAATATCACACGCACACATCTTTTACGATTTCTTGTTGTTTTCGAGAGACTTTTTTTTTTTCTTTTGAAATGGATACTTTGCCCCTAGGACCAAACTTTTTTCCTAGCCCAGTGGTTCGATCTTTGACCCAATCAAATGGGAAGCGCCTCATCCCCATGACTCCAAATACGGCTTCGACGACAACAACGACGCAACAAGTGATGATAGTGGGCTCGATAGTGCATTCGTGCCAAGTATGCCATGGCAAGCAACGCACGCTATACCACACGGATGGAGTCGCTTCGTTGGCATTATCTCGAAGCCGGTTCGCTATTGTTGAGGCCAATCGCCCAATCCCCTGGTCCTCAGGGCTAACACCATCGCTGCTTGGGGGGTGGTTCTGCTACCACAAACACCGTGAAGATCACTTCGCCATCACCGTGCAAGAGCCACTCTGTCATGAGACGAAGGCCCAAGACAGCTCCGCCGTACGTCACCATGCACAACCAATTGGGAAGGAAGTCTAAGACAAGGGTAAAATAAATGCTTTATGTGGTTCCTCTCTCATCTCAACCAAGTGAATATTGTATTTTTAATGTTCGCGGTGTGATGTAACAAATTATTTTGTTTTTAGGTGTTGTTGGGTAAAGCCTCGTTCTCACGATGCCCACCAGCAAATTAAAGAGCAGACTTTTTATTTTATATTCTGTGGCAATTTTGCCTTCGGATAGTACTAGCAATATGCGGTTGGTTACTCATATGTGCATTGTCACGATGCGTGCGGACTAGCTATTACTCCCCCCGGGCTGATAATACTTGTCGTTATAAACAAAAGTGAGGTCAAACTTTAGAATCTTTGATTATGAATCATTTTGAAAATATTTGTCTTTCAAATATGGTGACTACATGTATATATTAGTCTTAAAAAAGTACTTTAATAAGATCATATATTTATTAACACTTTTATACATATTATAATAAAAAATAATGGTCAAAGTTGTTTTTTAGAGACCGTACCCTTGTCCAAAACGACAAGTATTATGAACCCGGAGGGAGTAGTATTTGCTAGATGCTACCTCCTCCTAAGCCAGCGTGGCTGCTCCCTTATTCCATGTCTACTATTCTCTTGGCATGTGTGTGGTGGCCACCATATACCACTGAATTTTAAATTTTAATAAAAAATATTAAGATTTTATTGGTTTTTATCGGTTTTCTTAACGTATTCCACCGAAATCCGATGATATCGCTCGTGAGCGGATTTCAATCCGGCATCGGAATGGTGAACCCTAAATTTCCACACGTGGGAGAAATCCATCCACCCACTACATGCCACACACAGCGAGCTGGCCGGCATTCGGCCCAGAGCGTTGGGAGATCGATAGATCGAAATTTAATCGTCTCCCGGGACGACCGGTCGCTGCATGGGGCAGGCGAGGCATGAGAGCAACGTGCCCTGCGCGTCTCACGCTCGCTTGTCGTTCCATCGTACGTGCGCCTAGCTCGACGGCAACCAGCCTGTTGACCACACCACCACCTGCAGGGTGGCACACCCCATGTCACAACGTGTCTACATCTTGACCGTCCATGACCATGAATTATCCATCCAAATACGTGGAGTAGTAGCTACTTTCTCCGTTCTATAATATACTCCCTCCGTCTTTAAATATTTGACTTTTTTAAACATGTTTAATCATTCGTCTTATTAAAAAAATTAAGTAATTATTAATTCTTTTCCCATCACTTGATTCATTGTTAAATAAACAATATGCTTTTATGTATATATATAGTTTTTACATATTTCTCAAAAGTTTTTGAATAAGACGAATGATCAAACATGTTTAGAAAAGTCAACGGCGTCAAATATTTAGGGATGGAGGGAGTAGTAACCTAGTACTTAACGGGAAACATTTTAGAATTATTATGATTCTGAATATGTGTTCATGTACACATATTATACGTGGGAATAATTCTGAATAATTATGTACACATAATATAGTGTACTATATTATTCTGAATTATTATGTTCGTACTATATTACTATATTATGGGATGAAAAGAATTTATATGTACACTTGTTCTACGTGCACACGATAGTCCAATGATTAATATTCCGTAGTATACTAGTATTAGTATCTTCATCAAGAGGCAAGTGACAACTTGGGTGGTTGGGTAAGGTAGTTGAACACACAAGCACACACAAGTACAGCTGGGAGCTGGGGATAGATATATATATATATATATACCTGATCCTAGACAAATCAGATTGCAACGTGTGAATGATGTGACGAGAATAGTGATCCAGATTGAAACACATACTCCCTCCGTCCCAGAAAGGAGGACGTTCTAGGTTAGTTAGGAAAAATTAGTGTTGTGTGAAAATGACCATTTTACCCTTAATTTTAGTTCACATCTGACCACTTCTTTTTTTTTGTGTGCTTGTCTAGGAGTTTGCTAGTGCCTGCCAGGCTGCCAGCGTCAACAATTTTGAGACTTTTGCTGAGGAGCAGAACGTCCTCCTTTCTGGGACGGAGGGAGTACGATTCTTTAATGTTACTAATGGGCTCCAAAAGAGTATAAACAAAGTTTTTTATTCAATTTCTTAATCAATACTTATACTCCTATATCTCATGTGAAAAAGATCAGCACAGTGAGACGAAGTGGCTGGCGTGCATGCATGCACACGTGCAGGAGGAAGGAACCGAAGGGGACATGTAGGGCAGGAGCCCCATTCCGTGAGAGCTGGTGCACGGATGGTAGGGAGATGGCTGTGTCAGCTGGTGCCATTGCCTTAGCTTGTCCCTGGCTGTTTGTCGCCGGCCTCCTCCTCCTCATCATCATCATATCTGGGACTGGAGAACGGCCACGCTCTGCAGTGCCCAGGAATTAAGCCTGCACATCTCTCGTTTGCATCGATCGGCGACGAGACGAGACGACAAGCTAGCTAGCCCCCAGGCACATGCACCCGTGTTTCATCTACTCCTACAGTTGCGGTGTTGCTTGGCCATTTCCCGTGGCGCAGTGGCTGACACGTGGACCCCTGGATCCCATATATCAGCGACAGCTGCTGCAGACAATCCCTATTGATTGGGGAAACTGTTTTAGCTGCTCGGGTGTACATCCACCCGTTTATTGCATGTTATCTAAATAGATATGAAATTTTTTTAAAAAATATGGACAAGATAGATCAATATGTAATATATCAATCCACAAACATACAAATTAAAATTCAACTTCTACAAATTGTAACAAAAATAACAAACAAAACTCAAATTACTATATGTATATTTACAATTAAATTTGTTATTTTTGTTACAACTTGTAGAAGTTGAATTTGAACTTGCATGTTTGTGGAGTGATATATTACACATTGATCTATCTTGTAATTTTTTTTAAAAAAAATTCGTAACCATCTAGTTGACATGCAATAAACGGGTGGACGTCTACTCGAGCTATTAGAATCCACTCTCCTAGTGATTGGCAGTCGAGTAGTCGACAAATAGTCTCACTACCCGGCATAATTCGCGGCTTGCGATACAGTGCGTGACCCAGCTAGCTGGCGAGCGATGATGCTGCACACACACACGCACACTTGCAGTACAGTTGGTCGATCGATTAGGCGATAGGCAACAAGAGGAAGGTGACACGTACGTACAGGGTGTGTGGTGGTTGCTCCGACGATTGGCCGGCCGGTCAAGTGCGACGGCGACGGTGGCGACGAGGAGGGGACGATCGATCGCGCGAGCCGGCAGGACGGGGGGAACATTCCGATCTCGCCAGCGATCGCGGTCGCCGGTGCGGTCGCCGTCGCGCGACAGTGGCGCCGCGACCTAACAGCGAGATGCACAGTATGTGCGTGCGAGGGGTGCAGTGTACTCCGTACGTGTGATCGATGGAGCCTGGCCTGCACGCGCCGATGTGATTGGCAGATCGGCCGGGTCGTCGTCGCGACGCAGTTCGTACGTGAAGCCGACCGACATGCGCACGATCAATCGGAGGCTAGGGGTTATGATGACTGCTATATACTGTGTGGTTGCATTGTCAGCTTGCTCTAGGATTATATAGAGCATATGCATGCTGCAAGCATGCCTACTCCCTCCGTCCCAAAAAAAGACAAACCTGGGGTTTTCGTATCCCATGTTTGATCATCCGTTTTATTTAAAAAAATTAAAAAGACAAGTCACGTATAAAGTATTAATTATGTTTTATCATCTAACAACAATGAAAATACTAATTATAAAAAAAATTTATATAAGACGGACAGTCAAACGTTGGACACGGAAACCCAGGGTTTGTCTTTTTTTTTTGGGACGGAGGGAGTAGATACTAAGTAGTAGTACTGCCGTGTTGTGTAGTACTAGTAGTGTAGTGCATGTAAACAATTATGGGGAGTAGATACTACTCCGTAAGTAGTAGTACTGCCGTGTTGTGTAGTGTAGTGCATGTAAACAATTATCAAGTTCGACTCAAAGGGTTCCCTTAAACCCCCCACGGGAGTTCTAGCGTGTCCTCCGGGGGTAGAAGAATTCGTTAGTTAAGTAGTTGTAGTTGAGCACAGCTAGTTTAAGCCTAGTCCTATTTGGAGTGCAGGATTTTTCACAGCAAACAAAGGTATTCAGAGCCTCCACTCAGCTAGTATAAACCTTGGCCTGTTTGGAATGCAGGAATTTCTGCAATGAATATAACAGCCAGTTCTGCACAAAACAGAAAGAAAAAAAAATCCCCAAGTTGCAAACGGTATGCTTGGTTCTGTGTCCAATAGTCTGGTACAGTACCGAGAATTTGGGCTTCATATATTTGGATTCGTGATTACCCAATTCTGCTACAGGGCCATGCCTAAAGCTCTTTGGTCACACTACCACATGACATGGGTTTCTTGCAGATTTTTTTGGTCAAATTGGAGGTAATGAACAAAACATTCATCAAAATTATTGGCAGGCCAAACCTTTAAGTGTGATATGGGCCCCCTTTTTTTCTTGTAGCGGCATCTTGACTTGTGCATATATGTACTCCCTCTGTCCTAAAATAAGTGCAGTTTTGCACTATTCACGTTCAACGTTTGACCGTTCGTCTTATTTGAAAATTTTGTATGATTAGTATTTTTATTGCTATTAGATGATAAAATATGAATAGTACTTTATGTGTGACTAAATATTTTTAAATTTTTCGCAAATTTTTCAAATAAGACGGACGGTCAAATATTGGGCACGGATATTCACGGCTGCACTTATTTTGGGACGGAGGTAGTACAATTGTAGGCTATAGACCGAAGGAAAGTCGCTGGGCCTCGAGGTGTCGCCCATCAACAAAGGCCCGGCAAGAACAAACATTTACCGCAGTTTGTCAATGGTGAACAGTTACTGAAAAGACTTTGAATTGATGTCACCTAGAAAAAGACCAATCATTCTACCATTCCACACATTTTCCAGCCGTGGATATGCATGCATCCAGGAAAGACGAAGACTCCAACGAAGAAAATTCAGCAGGCAGGCAGGCATGATGAGGTAGAAGAGAACACAAAGCCAACAGAACAGCAATAGAAGAGAACAAAACATTGTACTATATACTCCGTATGTCTTATGCCATTATAGATGTTGCAAATAAAGGGATAGGTGGACAATCATTGGCAAAAAAGAGAGACACCTTCGTCACAATTCCATCCAAATATGGATTTTAACGCTCACGAGGTCTTTTGGGACCGCTGAGTTAACTTCTTGGGAAGAGCTAGAAGGATTGCTGCAAAATGTAGCTTTGCAAGCAAATCCTGATAAGCTAACCTGTGGCTTTCAGAGAAAAACAGGAATTGTACTACCAAAAGTCAGTCTATAGAGCCCTGACCTTTAGAGGAGTTCTAGACCTGAGAATGAAAGATATTTGGGGTGCACCCATACCTTTGAAACATAAACACTTTCCCTGATTGGCTTGCAAAAACATAATTCAGTCTACAAGTCAACTGAAGAGAAGAAATTGAATGAGATCTAAATTTTGTCAACTATGTGACCAGTTAGAGTTTGCAAATCACATTTCATTTACTTGCCCTATAGACACATTCATTTGGTGTGTTTGTCGGGTTGCCTTGGGGTGGGATATGATCCCTATATTAGCTTTCAGGATTCTTTTAACCTTGACATTGGGAGAACTGGATCTCAACTTTCTAGAGTTAAGATTATGCTTCGTCTTGCAGTGTATTGGCAACTCTGGATTGTGTGAAATGGCATTATTTTCAGACACAAGCTGGTTCTAACCCCCCTAACAATTCCTTTTCTTATCATCTTTTGTTGCAGTGTAAGGTGTCGCTGAGACAGTGTGAGATTGTTCCCTTCAGTTCCTTGGAGTCCCTGATAGCAGCGTTGCAAGAGACTGTTCACTGCTTAAGGAGTACTGTTCTGGAGTTGGTTGTGGTTTTTTCTGCTTCGATTAGATATAAGCTGTTTTTCTACCCTGCTTTCTGGCATTTTGGTTGCCCTCCTCTTTTTGCCTTGTGTGCTCTGGGTTGAATGTAAAGCTGGTAACCCCATAACTCTGCAAAACTACTCGCTTTCAGAAAAAGCATGGCCTTCTGGCCTTTACTCTAATAAAATAATTTCTTCCAAATATGCAAAATGAAGAATGCATGGAAAGATGAAAAGCAAGAGACACTGTTATGTAATCCTACATTCTGATCTGCATCCCAGCTAGGTGAATGATCCTAGTCCTATCGCAAATTAGGAGCTAGACACTGTTATGTAATCCCACATTCTGATTAGGGCTTGGCACCTTGGTGAACATTGACCTGCATTGTTTTCTGAAATGAGGACAATATTGCTTATGCCTATATTTCGATGCTAATCTAAACACTTAGCAGGGTACCACTCTCCAAAAGTTAGTGAAAGAAGAATAGATAACTAAATGCTTACTCCATACAAGGAAATCTACTGATTTATGATTAGTTTCCTATCAGAAATTGTCCTGTTTAATAGTGACGCCATTAAAGGATTGCACAAGATCTTAAGATATCATATGTGAGCCATTTTCTTCACTGTGTTCAAGTAGTATTATAGTAGATACTATGCTTTTCTCCTTCCAAAGTGTGGCAGTGGCGCCAGATGCAAATAGCTTAATTAACTACTAACGTCTCTCAATCAACTATCGTAGTAAGCAGCTTGTAGCAACAAGTGACCAGTAGCAGCGAAGAAAATGGACTGGCCAAACTCCAAGAAGCTTCATACTCAGGGTTAAGTTTATTGATGTTTATCCTAATTGCAGCGCATAACAAGTACATCGGAAAAAATGAAACTTTTGGGTTGTGTTATTATTTAGAGGACATTCCAGTATCGTCTGTTAAGTAGCAATTTCAGGCTTCAGCACATGTTTTTTATGATGAAATGGTAGCTTTGGTAGCTGCTGATTTAGTATTTTGTAGCAGCAAAATAAAAGTGATGGCTGAAGGAAAATCATGGGTCCATGGTAGTATTCATGCACATCAACTGGCATTAGATAATGTCACATTTTTCCTTGCTTAATTTACACATAATCGGAGCTTAGTTTTATACACACATCTAACATTACAACATGAACATAAATAGTAATTAGCATAACATGGCATCAATCAATGATAAACGAATTAATGCGAGTTCAAGGTAGTGCCATTACTCTGGAAGATGAGCATCCTAACCTGTGATCCATCCATGGTGAGATCCCTCTGGTCTACAATGCGGGACCTCTTGAAGAGCACCGCGACGGCCGACGGATCGAGGTGCCGATCGACGGCGAGCGCGATGGCGCCTCCAGAACGGACGGCGCGCTCGGCTTCCGCGGCGAACCTGGACGGGAAGAGGGCGCCGGAGAACCCCGCGGGGTCGTCGGAGAAGATGAGGTCGAAGGCGCCGTCAGAGAAGGGGAGGTGGTGGGGGTCAGCGCGGCGAACGAGCGGCGGGAAGTCGACGAGGTCGATCCCGGTGACGTCACCGACCCCCTCGGCGCGGAGCGCGTCGACGGCGTGGCCGGCGCCGGCGGCCAGGCAGAGGGCACGGGAGGAGCCAGCTAGAAGGCGGAGGCCACGGAGCGAGGCGAATGCGGAGGAGGATGCCAGTGCCACGGAGCGACGGGCGCGCAGCGCGCGGAGGCGCGAGCTTCGCGAGGCGGCGGCCCGGCGGCACGACGCGGCGGGAGGCGGCGTCGCAGGAGGTTCGCGGGAAGCGGGCGAGGGGAAGCGTGGTGGCGCCGGGGAAGCAGGAGGTGGAGGCGTGGGAGATGAGGTACAGGAGCGAGACGGTGCCGCGGCGGCGGCGACGCCGCTGACCAGCCGCTGGACTCGCCGTCCATCGCCGGCGGCGATGCAGCGGTGGTGGTTGGGCACCACGGGATTGGATTTGTGGCCTTGTGGGTAGCAATTGGATCGTGCTCATCACGGCCCAATAATTATTGGGCCTTATGAGTCTTACATGATGTATAACTTTTGGGCCAATTATAATTGGATTGGGTTGTGAATTTTAGTGTAGGCTTCAATATAATGGGCCTAAACCCAATTAAGCATCCAAACTCACGTCCGTTTTTTTTCCCTCTGAATCATCATTCTCACCAGAAAATATTTCGATTCCAACAGTAATTCACGGCTATTAATTTGGGGGAGGTGCATGTTTATAATTGATCTAAAACAATCTAGATTGAGAGTAAAACATCAAGAATTCAACTGAAATATCTTGTCATGGAAGTAGAAGTTTAAAACGATCCACTAAATCCAACCAGAAATTCCTCCTCAGTTGATTCTCCGTTGTCACTTCTTTTTTTCTAACACCAGCTTAAGCTTTAATCACTTGATGTATAGATTGCTAAGCTAAGCTCAACTAGTTGGGCGTCCAAGCGCCGGTGAACACGGCGGCGTGCCCCTTCCACGTCAGCACCAGCATGTCGTCTTCCCGCTTCACGCCCCACCCCGTGGCGTGCTCGCTCAGCAGTCGCCGCACCTCGGCCGCCGCCTCCTCGTCGAACACGACGCCGGCGAACCCTTTCCGGCTCATCCTCTCGGCGAGCCTCGCGCCGGGCTCCGAGCGCTCGGCGCCGTCCTCCTCGCCGATGACGCTCTCGATCTTCCGCCCGACGGCCGCCTCCTGCTCCAGCCGCCGCGGGCTATCCTTGGGCGCCGATATGTCGAGCGCGTCGAGCAGGATCCAGTGGAAGTCGAAGCAGCCCGCCATGCGCGACGCGAGGCTCGGGGAGCCCAGGTCGGCGTCCTCGTCGGTGACGGTGACCAGGCAGGGGTTCAGCGCCCGGACCGTGTCGAGGAAGAGGTCCCTCGTGTCCGGCGCGACGTGCCGGAGCCAGCTCTGGCAGTTCACGACGACCGCCTCGCCGTCCCTTAGCCCCAGCGACGGCGGGTCGGACAGCACGGACGCGAGTTCTTGGCACAGCGTCGTCGTCGTCTTCTTCGGAGACGTCGTCGTCGCGCTCTCGACGACGTTGAACTCCAGCTGCACGCCTTTGGACTTGGCGAAGATGGCGAGCCGGGCTCCGAGCTCCGAGCTCGACACGGCGAGAAGCGGCGGGACGGCGGGGCGCACGGACGGCACGGTGATCCGGATCGCCGGCGCGCCACCGGGCCGCTTGGACAGCACGTCGATGAGCGTCGGCCACTGCATGCAGTGCGTGACGCTGAGGTCGACGACGTGCACGGCGGATGCGCCGGCCACGGCGCGGAGGATGAAAAACGGCTTGACGCCGTGAAGCCGAACCGGTGCCACGGGGTGAGGTCGACGTAGTCGGCCAGCTCCGTCACCGACATGGCCCTCCCCCACGGCGGCGCCCGGCCTCTCTCCAGAAACCCCACGGGCGCCGCCGCGCAGAGCGGCACGCGCGGACGACGAGCGCGCGGAGCAGCCACGACGTGAGCCGCTGGCTGGGGTCCCCCTGCGAGGAGGCGATGTTGTTGAGCACCCACATGGCCTGCTGCGCCAGCGTCACGTCGTTGGACTCGAGCGCGGCGCGGCAGTGGAGAGCAGCTGCTGGATGCGTCGCCCGTCGACGAGCACCGGCCCGCCGGAGAAGCAGATGGAGCCATGCGCCGCCGCGCCGACGCCGCCGCCCCTGAGCTCACGCTCCATGTCCATGGCTTTGTTGCTACGTGCTAGCCACCACTGTGCTACACGATCCGGAGGCTGATCTAGAGCCAATCAAATTGCATCCGATGGCCGCGATCCGCGACACTTGTCAAGTGTCCATTGGGCAAATTAGGATTTTTTTTTTTCTGAAGAATTGGGTTGCTACCTTGTACAATTTAGTTTTGCTCTTTGGAATTGTGAAATTTTGCAGGGTTAGTGATTAGTGTAGTGGATTGAGAAGCTTGCAAGGTTGTTTTGGTTTGCTTGTTGGAATGACATGGCCCCTACTTATAGGACCACTGTGAAAGATCCTCTCTTCATTTCCATGTAGAAAAATAGGATATCCCTTTGGACTCTTTCCATGGGGTAAAAGACAATTGTGATGTCATCCACAACATCCTTGTCTGATTGTGCTTTGATTATATACTAATATGAGATTTGGTGTGCTAATATTATGGTAGATACGTTTGGGATATTATGAAGTCTCGAGGAGAGAGAGTACAAGGTACTATTAACATTTCAACTTTGACATTTTTTCTTCTTTTTTTTCAAAAAAAAAAGAATAAATACTTTAAAAGATACCAAATTATCAAAGTGTATAGGTATTAAACTTTCGTTCATCATAGACTAACCATATAACAATAATTATTGTACTGGTCAAAATTGAAACAGTAATGATCAATAGTAACAAATTATCTACTATCTAGGAAAACAGAGGAAGTAAAATACGTGGCTTCTTGATATTGGCCTGATCAAACTACAAAGGGAGTCCCCAAATCATTTGACCAAAAAGCTCAAAGGAGAAGCTCAATTCAGACATAGTTCCTGTTCATGTTCGTATCAGTCAGCTTAGTAACTGTATCTGACATGTTTCACTTTCACGATGATTATTTGTAGTAGACTAGTAGTTACATTATTGCGTGATTTTATTGTATTCGAAGAGGTATTATGTATCACATTTTTCAGTGTAGAATTTGGTCTCTTAGTCTCTCAATACCTCCATAACTCAGATGATTAGTTAAAGTAAGGTACTAAATTTTACATAAAAAATATGGCATTCCTCGGTGTTTTCTCAAGAACCAAAATATTATCTGCATTATTAGCCCGTGAGAAGGTGACTGCGGAAGCAACCATAGCCGGCCAGACTCTTGTTTGTCAGTTCAGATACAGGCTGAAATTCCCCAATAAACATAACCTGAACCTGTCATTCTCTGCACGACTGCACCCCAATTTTCTATCCCATGGGCGGTCTCTCCAAGAACACAACGAGCATGTAGGCCAATTCTAGATGGGTAAAATCCACAGGATTCAGCATCTCTGAGCGTGACTGAAATACAATTTGGGGTATGTTTGTTTCCCTGCTTTGTCGTATCTCTGTCTTTTTCTCATTGATTTTGACGAACGTTAGGTTGGAGAAACAGAGCAAAAGGACATGGAATTCAGCTCCGGTTTATAGGAGCCACCTGTACTGATACTTCACAGGTTGCACTTTCTTGTCATTTGCCAGTACAGATTACTCCAGGATACCATACACGATACATGATGCACCAGCAAAAGCTACTTCTGATAAAGAATCGGAAAGAACAGGGGATTCCTACTGACACTTGTCGACATGTTCATCTAATCGAGTGGCATGAGAATTCAGTTAAGAGGGCATCAGGCTACAGTGATACAAAAAAACCGAACAACTGTCAGGTGCGCACTGAGAGTCTGAGAGTGAAGATTTTTTTTTTTTTTGCTTTAAATCTAAAGCAATCCAGTGACCAAAATGATGAGTGCCATCAGCCATCAGGCCAATCAAAGTTTCGACGCGGTACAATTACCTGAAGATCTGAAGAAAAAGCAGTCTTGCTTTCGTCAATTCCGATTCTCATCTGCCGCCACTGGGAGAGAAAAAAGAATGGGGTGATAGCGAGACATCATGGCCGAAAGAAAATGGAAGAATCCAACTTTCTCAAAGCAGCGACCTAGATATGTATATATGTTCATGTATTCCGGAATCGAATTTATGATCTCGATGACCCATTTTATCGTCGACCAATTCGACAGCGATGCTGTGACTGTGATGCTGATGCATATGCACGATGCTAATTAATGATCCATTTTTAACGGTAAGCTAACACATTAGTAATACAAATCATCTGCAGGCACATGGATTGGACGTTAATGCATATGCAACATGTGTGAGATAATCTTTGCTCACTTTTTGGTCTCTCCATATCTTTGAGAAATTCTTATCAAGTTTTGTGCCATCTTCACCGTCACTGTCAGAACTCAGAAGAAGAATAATTTGCTCTCTCCAATCGCGCGGCGACGCCGGCGAGGTTAGGATTCTCAGGCGGTGGCGGCCGCCGCTTGGTGGGCGTCGCCGGACTTGGGCACCTTGATCTCCAGCGACCCCTCGCCGTCGTCGAAGTAGGCCTCCACTTTCCTCCAGTCCGCGTCCTCCGGCAGCTCGACGCGCCGGACGAAGCCGTGCTCCCACCACCGGCCGGAGCGCCAGTCCCGGCCGTCCGGCGGCGGCGGCGGCGGAGCCGCCCGCCACAGCCCGCTGACGTCGACCACCCTCATGGCGTCGTCGCCGCTCACCTCCACGTCGCATTTCCTCCCACCTGAACAAAAATCAGTTGGCTAATCTCTCAGCAGTTGCTTCTTGATTAACTCGATCACTAGTTTCCACTACAATAATGTGAAAGCGATTAGGTTCTTTTTAGGGTTTCGTAATCGTCCGGCACACGCCATGACTGCTTTTTTCTTCCTCATCTGATTAAAAAATTGTCTGCTTTTTTTTGGACCATGGTGGATGGTGCACCGCAACCAGACGCAAAGAATATGTAAATTCAGAGACAGCGAGATCGCAATGTTACTGTAGTGAAAAAGCAGAGAAAAGCGCAGGAAGAAAAAGGGGGAAACCACATGACCCTAGTTACTTTCATGTTCCAAGTTTTATCCTCTTGTATAATCCTGTTACTTCTAGCAAATGTCAACTGTTTGGTTTCCCTACAGGAAGTTGAAAAAACTCCCTGTCTCCGTGGCATCTGAATCTGATTCTGAAGTTCTTGCTGATAGCAATACGGCATGTGAATTAATTTGGTGCACTCTTTGCAAGAACTTCTGTTTCAGAAAATTCATCCAGCAACACTAGTACTAACATTTATCAGGCTCAGCTCTTCCTGCCAGTTAACCTGAAGATTGGATTGCGCACAAGCAAGATCATCTCTGACAAATGTGTAAGGGTAACTCAGTTTTTTCTTTTCTTCAGAACGTGAGGCGGAGAACTGTGCATCTATGGACTAAGGAAGAACATACACAAACTAAAACATGCTATACTCATTAATTTTTACTAACAAGATTAGTGATGAGAACTAATCACAATATGCACAAACAGAAAGCAGATATGGAGCTCAAAACTGAAGAGAAATCA
The DNA here is from genome assembly GCA_009805545.1 of Oryza longistaminata. Taxonomy (NCBI): domain Eukaryota; kingdom Viridiplantae; phylum Streptophyta; class Magnoliopsida; order Poales; family Poaceae; genus Oryza; species Oryza longistaminata. The sequence continues at coordinate 6,228,630 of CM020178.1, forward strand.
ATCAAAGCCAGTACTCGATCGAGATGGTGAATTTTACCTGGTATGTCAGCTCTGAGGTAGTACTCGGAGTCCGTCTCGGCCCAGTCGACGGTGGTCCTGGCCCCGCGGCGGAGCGCGGCGAGCAGCACCTCCGGCTCGAACTCCCACAGCGGGAAGGCGTCGGCCGGGTCGAAGAACTTGCCGAACAGGAAGGGGCTGAACAGCGACCCCTCCCCGAACACGGCCCTCGCCGCCGCGCCGTCCGCCCCGGCGCCGCCGCCGATCGACTGCAGGAACGAGCTGAACGTGTTCTCCAGCAGCGACATGCGCCACCTCGGCGCTGCTCCGTCGCCGACCGCCTGCCGGACCTCGATCCCCCGCCGCGGCGGCATTGATGGCGACTGACTGATCGATCGACTGCCTGTCTAGCTGAGGCGCAGGGTGTGTGCGTGCTGGGCGCACGCGGGGAGAGGTTCTTGTACGCGGAGGAGGAGGAAGAAGAGGCGGTGGTGGTGGTGGTGATGGCTTTTGCGGAAAGCAGAGGATGAGAGGTGTGATTCCGTTTGGAGGTAGTAGACGATGTGATTCCCGCCTTTTTTCCTTTTTCTGGAGATTTCCACTGCATTTGCCATGCGAGGGAGACGACGACGACTAGTTTCCGTGGGCCGCTTCTTCCTACTGGGCCGCCCAGAAGCCCATCGCATCACAAGCCCATATAACTTTAGTTAAAAACTAGTTGAGATGCTGACATGTGGGGCCCACTGGGCAGTGATAGATTTTTTTTTCGCTCACTAAAAATCCAAAAGGGAACCCTAATATTTCCCTAATCCAGATGGGGCTCTTCTCGTGGTGGCGGCGGGGCGGCGGCGGCTCGCCGGAAGCCGGCCGAAGGGAAGCGGGTGGCGCGGGTGTGGCGGAGGTCGCCGCGGCCGGGGGCACGCAGGGGGCGTGGAGGTGCTGCGGCGGCAGCGGCAGGCGGACGCGACCGTCTTCGAGTTCGGGTCGCGGCGGAGTCCGGCGCCGCCGTGACGCTCGCGGGGTACTGCCCCGTGTCCGACGACCTCGAGCCCTGCCGCTGGGAGCTCGTCCCGGCCGCCGGCGAGGGCGCGCCGCAGTTCCGCATCGTCTTCTGAGCATCCCACATGCTCCGGCACCTGGGCATCTTGAGCTGTACCAGGTTTTATATTATGGGTAATATAGTAGGTGTGATCTTTCGGCTGCATACCTGTATCAGCTACCCAGGCATTATCTTGAAATAAAACTTGAGTTGTTGATGAGTATGTTGATAACATTTGAGCTGTTATGTTTGATTTTGGATTCTGCTGTAGATGAGTTCACTTAACACCAACGAAAGCTTTCGAATTTGTGTGCTCGCTAGGATTATAGAAGCTTTGTAGTTTACTAGCAGGTCCACGACACTGAATTCGTGGTAATGTTGGCCTAATTTCAGAAAACTCAACTTATGTAGGAAGTGAATGCTTTACAATTTCTTCATTCGGAAGATGTATAGAGTAACCGTGTTTCATAAAGGAAAGAAATCAAACGTTGATCACACAGCCCTCGATTTAACCACGAATTTCCTCGTTGATCACATAGCCCCCACCAATTTCCTCGTTGATCACATATATTCATGTCGTGCTGGTGTCTCTTCCTGCAACCTTTCTGAATTTCCGCCCCTGGGTACTAAATTGTAGCACATGTTAAAAAGACTAAGTTGTTTCTTTGTCATCCGAATATCTGACTAGCAATAAGATGTTGTTCTAATCCCCAACCAATGGATCAATTAGTGCACCTGATTCTGGCTTTCTGAGGGTTCATTTGTCCATGCTGTCGGGTTTGGTCACTTAGATGATTTGTTGAGTGAAGTTGCCTTGTTGAATTGTGAAACTGGCCATCACAATTCTTAACTGTAACTTGTTTTACTCATGTGGTTACTCCTCCCCTGGTAGTGGGATTCTGAACAGCCTCATGTTTCTTATGTTGACATGACATGGATGTTTTCTGAAGATACCTCATTGAATAAACATCTACTTAAGGCCACAGGTTGCATGGCAACCTTGGATTGATTACCAAATTGGAACCTGAACCTCTATTGAACAATGCTTGAATATTAAGATCATGAATATCTACCTCGTTGTTTGAGGCATGGCCTGTAATTTGACTTGAATAGTTCCTGTAATGTTTCGCACGATTCTGTAAATACCACTTTCTGCCTATGCAAGGAAACGGATCTCATGATCCAACCCTGGAATCCTGGACAAGTTTTGTTACTGAAATTTTCATCTGAGTTGAGAGCCTGGGAACTGAATACTCCATCCATTCCAAATTGATCTACATATAGTTTGTTTGAGGTTATTCCTAAATGATCTACATATTTGTGTTCATTCATTAAGTCTCTTCGTTATTTATGCATTGGAGTAAATGGATATTAATGCATGCATTCCATGCACACAAGTATTTATAACCCACATGCAATATCTTGATTTGCTATTGGCTAGGAAATAGTGGGGATGGTACATGCATCGAGTTTGTTGCTAGAGTAAATATAGTATGAAAGAGTTATTAGTTTTTTTTGGTCTTGGTGTACCTATGAAATATATAAATCAATTTGTGATGGAGGGAGTAACTTCTATCGTGGTTCAAAACCTGCAAATTCAGCATTCCTGGTTCAGCCTAATGCTTCTCTGCTTACGCTAACTCATGCTTGACAGTTCAATGATAGCTTAAAGAATCAATGTGTTTCTGAGAATATAAAATTATTTGTTTGTAATTGTTGTAGTTTGTGTGGGTACAAGCACTCTCGATATATATAATCCTCGGTGTGCTCATTTGATGAAGCAATTCAATATGTATTCTTCACATTGACTGTTCATTGTTGGCTGAAGTTCAGTGACCAATGAGGGAATTCGTTGCCCATTTTGTGATGTTAAAAATCTGCCTCAATACAAAGGTTAAGCATAGCATGTCAGTTAGTCATAACCATCTTTGTAATCACATCTAAGTGAAAAAAAAAAAAAGGCCAGCTTAAGCACTGAATCTCTGAAGAAATTTTGGCTAATGAGACATTATGATACTAGAGCAGGCGTCGAAGCAACGGCGACGCCCTCGGGCGCCATTCACCTTCTTGAAGGCGTTGCTACTGGAGCCCTCGTTCAACTCCACTTCAAGAGTTCTCTCCGGGTGAAAACCTAGATTCGTTAGGATCGGACGATGTCGCCGTTCTGTCGGCGTGACCTTCTTGGAGGCTTCGTTTTAGGAGTTTATCTCTTGTTGGACAGTTGTACTTAGGTTCAGTTCGTCAATGAATATATTGTGGGACCCACCGACATGTGGGATCCACATGTCATCCTCTCTCCTTCCCTTCTTCCTCCTCCCACTCTCTCCCTTCTCTCTCTTTTCTCTTCCCCCTTCGGATGCACGCGAGGAGCAGGAGTGGGATCGGCGGCGGTGGCGGCCGGGGGCCGGAGTGGCGAGGGGTCGTCCGCTCCTCGTCGTCCACACAGGCGGACGTGTCCCCCTCGCCACCGTCGTCAAGGAAGGAGGCCATGTCCCAGGCGAGGTCCTACCTCGCCACCGCGCTGCGCAAGCCGCTCAGCAAGCAGAGGAAGCAGCAGCGGCAGCCGCGGTTCCGCGCCGAGATACCCGTCGTCGACGACTCGCCGGGCTCCCTCGCGCGCCTCGCATCCGACGTGTTCTCGTCGGGCCTCGGCTTGTCGAGGAAGGGCGGCGGCGCGCCGGCGAGGCTGCTGCTCGTGTGGCCGTCGTCCGAGGAGATGGGTGTGGCTCTGTGGGAGCCCAATGGCTGGGGAGGCTCGACGCGGTGACGCCCGACGGGCTGAGCAGCTGCAATGCCGCCGTGTTCCTGGCGCCGGGACGGTCGTAGGTGGAGAAGATGAGGGCTGTCGCTGACGCGCTGGACACCAAGCCGGTGGTCATGTTCAACCCGGCGTGGAGCTTCGACGAGGAGGAGGGGTTCGCCGGCGGCGCGAGGGGATTCGTGGGCTCCTTCAGCGTGGTGTACTCCTTCACGGGGTTGGAGGTGAGGGGCCTCCTGAGCAAGAAGAAGGGCGTGCTGCTCCGGTGCGTCGACGGCGGCAGGTTCGGCGGCGAGAGCTGGGTGCTCATGGTGGAGGACGACGCCGCCGCCGCGCCGGAGGCGGAGCAGTTCAAGGTGGTGTCGCGGCTGAAGCGGCGGCCGACGATCGGCGAGGTGGAGACCATGCTGTACAACGTCATGGCCGCAAACTCGCCGGTGACCAAGTCGGCAAGATTCCTCCGGGGGCTCGTGTCCAATGTCACCGGAGGAAGGAAGGAGAAGAAGCAATGATCTTTCTCGAGGCCATTGTTGCAGTGAATTCATCAGTACTAGATTTTTTTTTCTTTTTCTGAATGAATTCGACAGTAGCAGATGTTTTCATGTAATTTTACGATTTCGAGAAGTTCATTCAGACTGCATATGAGCGAATTCGTCCGTAGAACTGTAGAAGTTGCAGTGAGCCGTAACGAGTTTGAGGAGTTCTTGCTTCCATGTGGTAAAACAGGTCGTGGTTTAAACCCAAAATTGACAAATTCGCGAGCTTTGTCCAAGGGCCAAAATTTTGTACACTGACAGCAACAAGTGTTTGTTTGGCTTTGATCTAAAGGCCAAACTGATATTTCTCTATGCCAGTGTTGCAGTGAATTCGTCCGTAGATGTTGCAGTGAACTGCAATGATTTTGAGTTCATGCATTCATGTGATATAAAAAATGGGTGGCAAAACGTGCAGGCTCAGAATGATGGGAAACCCCTACGGAAGGTTAAATTGACTCGGTTTTAATAGTCAAAGGAAGCTTTATTATATTATTTTACTAGAAAAAAATGTCCGTGCATTGCAACGGTGAAGTCTATTTTAATCTTATCATTATTATTATTATTATATGGTTTAGTTAAGATGAAATTTACTGCGGGAGTTCGCTTGGATATATATATATTTTTAGAAAATCATGAGCTACAGTTAGGAGTCCGATCGTCTTTTTTTAAACAGATTTCTTATGTATTACCAAAAGTGAACGATCTTAAAAACCGACTCAAATACAAATATGTATTTCCAAAAGCAAACGAACTTAAAACTGACTCATACACGGATGACATACCAAAATACCGGCAAAAATATCTTTAATTTCTATAATAGTAGAGAGAGATAAAGATTAAAACCAAAATATAAAATTAAAACGGACTCAAACACAGATGACGAACCACGGAAACATCTTCAATTTTTATAACCGACTCAAACACAGATGACGGACCACGGAAATATTTTTAATTTTTATAATAGTAGAGATAGAGATGGAGACTACAGTTTTTATTACAGTTAAGGATACGAATCAGACTGTGACAACAGTTGAGGGTTTAGTTATTGAGTTTTTTTTGGAAATAATATTATTTTAATGGAAAATCGCAAAATTATAGGTCAGTTAGACGAAATCGCAAGTTTAGCACCCTGTCGAACGGAGGCAGTTCGAAAGGGTACCTGTCGAACTGCCCCAGTTCGATAGGGTACCTGTCGAACTACGGACCACGGAAACATCTTTAATTTTTATAATAGTAGAGATAGAGATAGAGATAGAGATAGAGATGGAGATTACAGTTTTTATTACAGTTAAGGATACGAATCAGACTGTGACAACAGTTGAGGGTTTAGTTATTCGAATCAGACTGCAGCTACACTTGAGGGAGGCAAACCGAACTCCTATCCTATATATTGGCCCCCCAACACCTCTCCAAAGCCGTGTCAACCGGAAATCGGAAGCGAAGCCCATCAATCAAGCCCATCAACCACTAAGAAATCGAATCGAGGCGCGCGGCGGCGGCGGAGGGAGGAATTCGAGTCGTCGGAGGAAGAAGAAGGCGCGCACTCCGGCCGGCGGCCATGGCCCTCCGGACCCTCGGTTCGCTCCTCACCCGGAGGCTCTCGCCACGCGCGCAGGCGCAGGCGGAGCCCTGGTTGGGGTTCGCTATTCAGGCGGCGGCGGCGACGGCGGCGACGGCGGCGGCGGCTGGGAGGCGAGTATTCTACAGTGGTGCGTTGGCCGGGTTGGTCGCAGTTCTGCATCTCAACAAGAACACAGAGGATTCGGATTCAGGTATGGTGAATTTGGAGTCGCCTCGGATGGGATTCCTGTTTCTTGTGACCTAATGTTGTTCATGTGTACTGTAGCAGCAGCAGTGCCAGCAGCTGGTGATGCTGAGGAGGATGCAGGGTACCTGTTCAAAGATGGCAAAATTAACTGGTGTGTTTATCTCAGTATTTTGAACGAAGCTGCGGAGCAGCTCGATGAGACCGAAGACGCAAAGGGCCTCCCTTTTGGTCGTACGAGATACGCGGGCTGGACGGATGAACACTTCAGGCGCATGGATCTCCTCCGTCGCGAGTTCGACTGGAACCTGTACATTGCTCAGCGGAATGCTCATGGGAGGTTCATTAGTAATGATCCAGATGTGTCTCTCACGCCATAAAGCAGGTAATTCCCTAACTCTCTACTTTAGAACTGTCCCAATTGCTCATTCAATTTTCAAGTAGTCATTCGATTTCCAGTAAGTGATTAGCTGCTGCATTTGCCATTCATGAAGCAACTAATACCTTCTTCCTCAGTCATTACTCTTTGTAATTTGTAGTATCTAGTTATCTCGGTAATATTTGCACAGTAATTAGTGTTCTTTCCAACAAAAAAAACTACCTGGAGAATTGTGTATTAACAAGTAGTCTTTATCACAAATTGTGTTTTTTTTGGGCAAAAATTGCACTTGGTTATTTCATTTTTTGTTTTCTGATTTTAGCTGCACATGCATTTTTCTGTTGGGGAGTTCTGTACTAACTTTTATTATCTTGAATGAGAACAGAGGAACAGAGATGTTGCCGTAAAGTATGCGGAAAAAAGGCGCCAAGCAGACGGAGAACTCCATTGATCCTTTTAACTTTTTTTTTTCAAAAAAAAACGATTATTGTAATTTCTATGATATGTTTGTGCATATCTTACTGGAGAACTTTTACAGTACATTCTAGTATATAGATGGGTAAATTAGAAGTTTTATAGAAAATTGAATTTCGTGGTTAAGAGTTATTCCGGTCTAATTGGGACTCGTTCACATGTCGGGCTGCCGGCATCGCAGCTGGATTTCATTTATACGCCTGCGAGAGATGATGATGCGTGTTGCGGTGGCACGATTCCTGGTCGATTTTAATCATCATTAAAATTTTACATACTTTGATTACAAGTGACCAATTACCGATCACATAATGTAAGGTGTAACATAACACTATAACAGATGGAATAATGCCTTACACGTTCTGAACATTGTTAGCTAGGTTAACACATTCATACAACTCGATGCGGGTACCGAAACTTTTTTATCTAAATTAATTCCTGACCCTTGTAAATTTTACTTTTTCTAGGGAAACCCTTGTAAATTTTATACTGGCATATATTTTAGGTGGAAAATTAAATCAATATACACCGTTAGATCGTTTATACTAACAGTATATACTACAAGTATATTGTACAGTGAAAGTTCTATATACTACAAGTATATTGTACACTGAAAGTTCTCATATCGAGGTATTTAGTGCTGTACAATCTCATGGCGACCAATTCGCCGGTGACCTAGGCTGCGTTCGTATGAGATTGTTCCCAACCCCTCTCACTCATTTTTCGCGCGCACGCTTTTTAAACTGCTAAACGGTGCGTTTTTTTCAAAAAAAAAATTCTATACGAAAGTTGCTTTAAAAAATCAAATTAATCAATTTTTGAAAAAAAAAGCTAATACTTAATTAATCACGTGCTAATGAACCACTCCGTTTTCTATGCTTGGAAGATGGGTTCCCAACCTCCTATAACGAACACAGCGACTGGAAGAGAGTTGGTTAGATTTCTCCTAGGCGTTCCGGTCCAATGCGACTGGAAGAGAGGAGAAGCAATGATCTTTCTTAGAGGTCAGTGTTGCCGTGAATTCATCAGTATGTTTGAGTGAACTGCTACAGTTTGGGAAGTGGTTCAGGATGTGTTTAGTTGGGGAAAAGAAAATTTTTGGGTGTCACATCGAACGTTTGACCGAATGTCGGAAGAGGTTTTCGGACACGGATGAAAAAACTAATTTCAGAACTCACTTAGAAACCGCGAGACGAATCTTTTGAGACTAATTAAGCCGTCATTAGCACATGTGGGTTACTGTAGCACTTATGGCTAATCACAGACTAATTAGGCTTAAAAGATTCATCTCACGATTTCCCCCATAACTGTACAATTAGTTTTTCTTTTTATCTATATTTAATGCTTCATGCATGTGTTAAAAGATTTCATGTGATGTTTTTGGAAAAAAAAAAAATTGGAGACTAAACGGGCCCTCAGGCTGCATCTGAGCGAATTGATCAGTAGATGTTGCAGTGAGCTGTAACTTGAGGTAAAAGTAAAACAGCTCGTCTTTTAAACATAAATCTGATAAACTCAGGAGCTCAATGCATCAAATAGAACAAAAAGGTTACTCTTTCCATTTCAAATTACTTGCTATTTTAGATCTGTCTAAAGTCAAACATGTCTATTTTTAACCATTAATTTTGAAAAAAAAATATAGTTCAACGACATGTGAATGTAAATTATATATTATGAAAGCATTTCTTATGGTGGATTCAAAAATATAAATCTTATGATAGTAAACCGTATGAGTTCATAGAAATTGATGGCCAATTAACTTACAATAAATTTAGATCAACAAATATTTTAAAACAGAGCTGGTACATCTTACGAGCATTAACCATTACTTGGCTTGCATGAGATCATCGATAAGGCGGAGCAGATCACGGTGCGATGAGCCGCCTTCTGCTACGGCGGCATTAGCCTTCACGGCGAGCTCCTTGATGGCGCATCTCGCCGCCTCCCCTGCCCCTCCTGGCTCCATGAACTTCGTGACAGCCTCCGCCACCGCCTTCGCGGGGACGACCTCCTTCTCCTCATCCTTGGTACTTCGTACTCCGGCGCCCTCCGGCCATAAGCGCTCTCCGATCTCGAGCACCTTCGTCACGAGCCTCTCGGTGACGAACTGCTCGAACACCATTGGCCATGTTAAGACCGGGACACCGGCGCCGACCGCCTCGAGCACCGAGTTCCACCCGCATTGCGTCACGAAGGCACCCACTGACGGGTGGGCCAGTATCGCCTTCTGTGGGGCCCAACCCCTGATGACCATCCCCCTGTCGCCGACCCTCTCCTTCCAGCCCTCGGGTGGGGCCCACGTGTCAGTCCTCACCACCCACAGGAATGGCTTCCCGGCAGCCTCCAGCCCCAAGGCCAGCTCGTCGAGCTGAGTGTCTGACACGTGGGTCAGGCTACCGAAGCAGAGGTAGACCACTGACCTGCTAGGCTTGGAGCTCAGCCAGTCGAGGCATGGTGACTCGCCGGATGCCGGCAATGGCGGCGGCGCCGGCGAGACGGGCCCGACGAAGTAGGCACGCTTGGCGTGTTTGTCTCGCGTGTACATCTCACAGTACTCGGCCTCGAGGTCCAAGAACGTGTTGACGACGACGCCAAAGTAGGGTGATGGCCCCGAATTGGCGTTCTTGGGTTTGGAGCAGTCGATGACAACCTCCGACGAGCTCCTCAAGAACTCCGGCAGCTCGGTCGTCGGGATCGTCAAGTCGTGGCCGGGGAGCCGAGGTATGGTCACCTCCTTGGCGCCTTCCTTGACGGCGCCGACGAGGTGGGCCATGGCGATGGTGGAGAAGGCGCCGATGGCGTAGAACTGAACGCACGGCACGCCGAGCTCGTCGGCGAGGCCGGCGTTCCAGAAGAAGTGCGCGTCGGTGACGATGGCGTCAGGGCGGAGCTCCCTGACGAGGGACTCCTGCGCCGGCCGCATCAGCGCCTCGTCGTCGGCCACCGCGTTGATGCGCCAGGCGTCCCCGGGCGCCGCCTTGGAGAGGTTCTCGACGCCCGCCGGGAGGCCGTCCACCGCCGGGAACGGGTAGGTGGCTATCGCCACCGACCCCGCGCCGGCTGGGCCGTGCCGCTCGAGCAGCGATCGAACGACGGGCACGTTCGCCGGCGTGACCGCGAGGGTGGCCTCGACGGCGTCCGGCCTGGCCGCGGCGAGGCGGACGGCGAAGTCGGTGAAGGGGCCGATGTGGCTGGTGGCGAAGAACGGGATGAGCACGACGCGAAGCTTCTTGCTGCTGCCATCCGAAGCCATTTTCCTGCTCTTGGTTGGCGAAAGTGGGCGATGTCTGCAATCAGATGACGATCGAACTATTGTGGAATAGCCGCTTCTCAATCTCAGCTAGATCACTCACAGACTATATATTAATATTTGCTGAATTGATTTGATTATTTTACGATTAATTAAAGGGTAGTATTCTGATGCTGCATGCTTGCCACGTACTCTCTCCGTCCAAAAAAAAAAAGACAAACCGCGGGTTTGCGTGCCAACGTTTGACTGTCCGTCTTATATGAAACTTTTTTATAATCAGTATTTTTATTGTTGTTAGATGATAAAACATGATGAATACTTTATGCGTGACTTACTTTTTTAATTTTTTTTATAATTTTTTCAAATAAGACGGTCAAACACTGGACATGGAAACCAGGGTTTGTCAGAGTATTTTTGTCTTGCCCTCTTGTCATCGAAGATTCGTACTGTGTCGTGGCAAGAACAGATAATAGTCTGCTTTTGTTCTGTCCTTGTCTGGAAAACAATATCTCATGTTCTTTTAATGGAAAGGGGCCAAAATCTGGGAGAATCGTGGCGCTCGGGCGACAGGCGGGGCAGGTAAAATCGGACGCTCCCCCGGATGTGCACGTGCTCCTGGTCTCCACCACATGTCCTTGATCTCACCTGTCACGTGTCTCTACTGTATATTCCGTTGCAACAAATCACTTATATATTTTGAAAACCCTCTATTAACAGAATTTATTTTATTTTTTCCAGCAAAAATGTTTCATCTAGTATACTAATAATGTTTTATTTGTATAGATCTAATGTTGCAGTGAACTGAAACATTCTTTTGCAACAAATCACCCACGTATTATGGACCTCTAATAAGGGAATACGTTTCATTTTTTTCCACAAAAAATGCTTCACCTAGTATACTTATAATGTTTTACTATGTATGGACCAAAGATTGCAGTAAACTGAAGCATTCTTTCGCTATTTGCTGAAACATTGTTTTTATATAAGGTGAAACAATGCCCGATTTAAACGATTCAAACATTTTCGATTTACTTAGTGAAACAAATTTCGATATATTTGGTGGAACATCGTGCAATATTTAAAAATAATTCAATAATAAGTTAAATTTTTTCCATCGGAATATATCCATGTGTGGTCTTATTTTAAAGATTTAATTGCAACGAATTTAATGATGCAATCTGATCATGATTTGTATAAATAATTTAAGAGAAAAAATAGTTTAAAGTAATTTGACGTCAGCTTGATGTGTGCGTCCGATTTTCCCACCCTCGAGTTGGGCGCTCGAATAGCTGCCTTCCAAAATTTGATTTATGATCGACTTAAAATAATATAAGCAGGTACACTCCGTGAGTCACGATGCGATGGTAACTGAAACTACTAATTAAAAAAGTAAGCACGCTGATCAGCTACGATTTGGGTCGCTTACCTGCTGACAATATATTTTTTTTCTATAAAACATAATGGTACCTGTCGTCCTTTCACAAATACTAGCTACTCAAAGTCGCGTGTTTGCGCGACCATGAGAAACCATTTTTGTTAAAGATTAAGATTGTTTTTTTCTTTTGTAGCTAAAATGATCTTTGACCTAAATATTACTATGAAGTTGCCCATAGGTCACATACATAACCACCATAGAATTTCTATGTTTTTTTACATAAACAATTCATACTACCTTCGATTTTTAATAGATGACATCATTAACATGTAAACACACGGTTGACTATTTGTCTTACTAAAAAAATTTACATATTTGTAGTTTATTTTGTTGTGAGTTGTTTTATCATTGAAAGTATTTTAAGCATGATTTATATATTATTTATTTTAATTTTTTTTGAAAAAGATGAATAGTCAAATATGTATTTAAAAGTCAATAACATCATATATTAAATACTAGAGACAATATTTGTTTCACTTGGTCCATGTGTCAAATTCATAAGTACTCAACTTATGAAATTGCCGCCAATTAAGTCCCAAATATGTTGCTTGTTCTCTTTCATGCCTGCCAAGTGCGCGAGGAGAGGCACTAGAAGGTTCTGGAGGGATAATACATATGCTCCCTCCGTACTTTAAAAAAGGTAAACCTGGGTTTCCATATCTAACGTTTGACTGTTAACCTTATTTGAAAAAATATGAAAAAAATTAAAAAAACAAGTCATGCATAAAGTATTAATCATGTTTTATCATCTAACAATAATGAAAATACTAATATAAAAAATTTCATATAAGACGGACAGTCAAACGTTGGACACGGAAACCCAGAGTTTGTTTTTTTATGGAGGGAGTATGTATCTGATCGGACGGTCATCATTTTATCCAATCATGCATTTGATGGCATTTATTTTTCAGCTTACGAGGCCTAATGTGCTTATGAGAAAGATTAATTAGTTTTTCCATGACTTTAGATATTTATTACTCCCTCCGTTTCACAGTGTAAGTCATTCTAGCATTGTCCATATTCATATAGATGTTAATGAATCTAGACATATGAATATGGACAATGCTAGAATGACTTACATTACGAAACGGAGGAAGTAACTAGCAAAGTACCCGTGACTTGCAACCGATTTCAAAAGATATATCTGAGATTCTTGACTTGAAATTATATTTGTCAAATATAATTTGCAAGCAAACATAAAAAAAAAACAAGCAGATATATTTATCTAGCCTTAGAAAATCCCACCAACTCTAAGTGATGGGAGATTTTCATTACCATCACTGGGTTCTTTTATATAATAGAGATTAGGTAGTACAAGTGGATTGACAAAAATGATATTTCCGGGGAATCTGATGAGGAATGAGCAATCTTTTATAAACTTGTGGATGATAACGTGAATATCCACTAACTTGGCATGATCACATAAACAAGATGAAATTTTCAGAAGGGAAATATTAGAAACCTCTGAAGGCAACGACAGATATCAGATGCAACTTAAAAGCTTTAATTTCAAATTAGAACAAGGCCAAATTAAGCCAATATATATTGCAGGTGCAGATCTTCGTTGGAGCTGATCAACTGAAGACTGCGGTTTGAATGCACTCTGAATAAACGCTTCTCACAGTCACAAGTGACAAGAACAACACTTCTGAAGTCCCTGCAGGAGTAGTGCATCGCTCATGGCAACGGAGCGAAATGAATAGACTACTGAGGTTGCCGTGCCGGTGCAACCTCGCCGGCGGCCCCGCCACGTCAGACAAAACCGGGGTCAAAACCACCAGAGGACCTCACGCGAACGGTTTTGTTAGTTGAGGGACCTCCGGTATCCGGTTTTATGGTTGGGGGATGATTTTGTAACTCGATGACAAGTTGAGGGACCTTCGGTGTACTTTTCCCTAAATAAAAACGGGAACTCGTTGTGACAGCAAGTCACAGGCTTGCCAGTTGCCACTCGCACCACCTGAGGTCTGAGGACGGGCGGTGGCGCGGCCGATGCTTGCGGCCTCAGGCAACCACAATGTACCTAAAAAGTTAACCTTAAGCATTATAAATACTGCAGTAGTACAACACCTTAGCCATTGTGTGAGCACACGATAAGTTTGTTGCGACAAAAAATGATCCTAAACTTAAGGTGCTACAACAAGAAATATAATAACTACCTCTATCCCAAAATATTTGACGCCGTTGACTTTTTAAAAAATGTTTGACCGTTCGTCTTATTCAAAAAATTTAAGTAATTGTTAATTCTTTTTCTATCATTTGATTTATTGTTAAATATACTTTTATGTATACATATAGTTTTACACATATCACAAATTTTTTTGAATAAAACGAACGGTCAAACATGTTTAAAAAAATCAACGGTGTCAAACACTTATGGAAGGAGGTAGTACAATGTTTTCATTGCTCTTTGCCTGTTGGGCATGGTTGGGAAGTAACATTTTTTTTCCTTCGGTGGGACCACCTCGTGTTTTTCCGTGAACTTAACCATCGTAGACATTGCCATAGTTATTGCTATCTTCAGCGGGTCCCACTCTTACTGTCAATTGAGTCACAAACATTGGCCTTGCCCATGGCTCATCGCCACTCTCCTTTTCAGTGTTGACTTGCTGCGTGTAGTCTGCTTGACCTCCCTCGAAACTAGCTATATTTACGACTACACATTTTCCATTATAAAATATAGTTAACTTGTTTTTATACAACTATGAATTACATATACTTATATTTGTAACTGAAAGTATCAAAACTCACGCTATAATTACATTGAAAGTATCAAAACTCACGCTATAATTACATGGTAAGTTTCAATATTATGATTGTAATTTTTCTAATGCACAATGTACGAGAGAATTAGGATTCAAATAATTTATTATCTACTTGAAATAGAAAATAGGAGAGATGAAAACATACATATACATATAAGAGACCGAGCAATCACATGGAGAAAAAAAGTGACTGAAATCCCTTAAAAAATATAGCGTCATAATTTTAGCAAACCGGAAACTAAAAGCTTCACGTTATATCCAAGCTAGCAAAAGTTACATGTACTCAGAAAAATAGTCTTTTTCTCGATGAAGTGAGCTCAGAAATGTTCTTCGGTTAATTTGTACTCTCCATAACGTGATTTTTCCAGCAGCAGCAGAAAAAAAAGTTATGTATCAATAATTTTGCTATATATTTATCGATAAATTTTCGTCTAAAAATTCGACAGATACAATTACAGTACAATCTAGTATAATTACAATAATGGAGAAATCATCTTTGTCTGGTCGGCCAAAATCCATAATAGCCCCGGTTTGAATAGAAACCGGGACTAAAGATGATTTTTTTCCCGGTTTAAAACTCTATCGGCCCACCAACCGGGACTGTAGATCATGTTTAGTCCCGGTTCATTTACTATTAGAGGCTGTCAAGGGACCAAGGATTTTGTCCTGGTTGGTGTGACCAAACGAGACTAAAAATTGATCTTTAGTCCCGGTTGGTAACACCGGTACTAAAAATCCATATACCGTATATAATCCCTATGACTTATCCTCCTAAACTCCTCATCTTCCTATTCCTCCTCTCTCTCTCTCTCTTTATTCGGACGGGTGTTATATGCGTCTTTGATGCTGTGTTTTTCTCCTGAAAAAATATCCCATAGAAAAATTTTCCCAACATGTGCCTATGTTTGAAATTGCTGAACATGAAGATTTTAAGTGATGGCACATGAAACGAGAAAGTTATGATTAATCGAGCTTTAATTATTACAGAGTTGAAAAGTTGATTTATTTATATTCTAGACCAACTTTTATATATATTTTTTTACAAATCATATTGTTTAGCAGCTTGAAAAATGTGATGGTTGAAACCCAGATAGAATTTGTGGGCATGTTCTGGTGGTTTGGTTGAGCAAGAGCTTGGCAACGCCCTGTGTTGCACTGTGGTCTCAGTAGTTGTTTGCCGCAGGCTTTTACCTTGATTTTTCTGATTGCTTTAATTAACCAAGCGACTGTAAGGATTTTTGGCTGGTTTTTCTCATAAATTAGACCAACTCTCTTCTTCTTAAATAAAAACGAGAACTGCTTTCTTCTTAAATAAAAACGGGAACTCGTTGTGACCGCAAGTCACAGGCTTGCCAGTTGCCACTCGCACCACCTGAGGTCTGAGGACGGGCGGTGGCGCGGCCGATGCTTGCGGCCTCAGGCAACCACAATGTACCTAAAAAGTTAACCTTAAGCATTAAATACTGCAGTAGTACAACACCTTAGCCATTGTGTGAGCACACGATAAGTTTGTTGCAACAAATAATGATCCTAAGCTTAAGGTGCTACAACAAGAAATATAATCGGATTTGCTATACAACTGGCGACAGTTAACAGGGGTGAAAACTTTCAAATTTTGCTTAAATAATTCAGAAGCGTGCAGTAGGGATCGAACCCAACACCTCCAACTTGGAGGTTTGTTCACCTAACCAGTTCTCCCATCGGATTTTTTTGAGTTAGACTCGAGTTACATACTAATTACTCCCTCCATTCCAAATTGATCTACAATACCAAGACCAAGAAAAGCTAATAACTCTTATACTATATTTACTCTAGCAACAAACTCGATGCATGCACCATTCCCACTATTTCCTAGCCAATAGCAAATCAAGATATTGCATGTGGGTTATAAATAATTGTGTGCATGGATGCATACATCAATGTCCATTTACTCCAATACACAAATATCGAATAGACCTAATGAATGAACACAAATATGTAAATCATTTAGGAATAACCTCAAGAAAATTATATGTAGATCAATTTAGAATGGATGGAGTATATAGTAGTTACGTAATAGTTACAATGTAATTATATAGTAGTTATATTTGAAAGTTTTTCATCCCAAAAATTGTCGAAAGTTGTATAGCTACTCCCAAATATAATACAATGTTTTCATTGCTCTTTGCCTGTTGGGCGTGGTTGGGAAGTAACATTTTTTTTCCTTCGGTGGGACCACCTCGTGTTTTTCCATGAACTTAACCATCGTAGACATTATTGCCATAGTTATTGCTATCTTCAGCAGGTCCCACTCTCACTGTCAATTGAGTCACAAACATTGGCCTTGCCCATGGCTCATCGCCACTCTCCTTTTCAGTGTTGATTTGCTGCGTGTAGTCTGCTTGACCTCCCTCGAAACTAGCTATATTTACGACTACACATTTCCATTATAAAATATAGTTAACTTGTTTTTATACAACTATGAATTACATATACTTATATTTGTAACTGAAAGTATCAAAACTCACGCTATAATTACATTGAAAGTATCAAAACTCACGCTATAATTACATGGTAAGTTTCAATATTATGATTGTAATTTTTCTAATGCACAATGTACGAGAGAATTAGGATTCAAATAATTTATTATCTACTTGAAATAGAAAATAGGAGAGATGAAAACATACATATACATATAAGAGACCGAGACCCCACTTCCTCATTATACTTGCAAACTCAATAATCTAGGCTCTAATAATCTAGGAAAGAAACAACTAACAGCTTATTCTACTATAGATTATAACAATCTAGTTTATAGTAATCTGACTCAATAATCTAGATTATAATAATTTCAAGCCGAGAGAAACAGGGCCTATAGTTAGAGAGAATCCTCCACCTGAATTTCGTGTACTACCTGCCTCTGAAATCTCGTACACGCAGCTTGTCCTTCAAGCTCGAGCAAAACCTTTGCTCCTGTGCTAGTACTAGGCAGTTAGGCAGACCTGCAGCTGCAGGTTAGGATATGAGAGGTTAGGCTCATATTCGTTGCTTAGCATCGTTGCACTGCATTCCACACCAACACACGAACACTGCATTGTTCCACAGTCCAGATTCCCCACGAACTGATCTGCCTCTGACTAGTACACGGCGCAAAGGAGAGTTCAGCACCGCCAACAGTAGCAGTAATTCACTGGATTACTGGCGAAATTGTTGCAGCTATTATTCCCGCCTGCTCCCAGCAAGCAGAACCTGAAAAGTTGCTTCAAAAAAAAAAAATCAAAAATTATACCAGCTTCCAAGCCTCCCATATGTACTGCTATCACCAGCTAAAGTTTGTTCATTCGAACTTCTCTAAGTAACTAGTGTCCTGTAGACAGTTCAGTTTGCTCCGCTACAATCAGGTGACAACCAACAACACCTATCTTCAGTGAGAAACAACAACGGACAGAGTTAACGCATACCAGAACTCGCTACGGTGTTGTTCTAAAATGTAAAAACCGTATGACTGGGATGCACACAGAATGGATGGGCCGTCAGGCGTCAGTGCTCAGCAATGAGCGGCAATATTTCTCTTGAGAGAAGGTAATACTGTGAGTCGGGGTTGGGGACTGGTGCTGTACAAAACCGGCCCGGGGGTTCATCTGCACTTCTGCAATCCTGTCAAATGGCAACGGCGCATGCGAAAGCTCTCTTCCCGAATGCCTTGGAACCAGAGATGGACCAGCCTTGGCCCTCCTTGTAAACCTCAACCTGTGAAACAAAATAAAACGAGAGAAAGATGTGAGAGTTACAGTGAGTTGAGGCAACAGCAATAGATGATGGAGAGAGTGATCTTGGGAAAGAACTCACAGTTTCAACGTATTCTTCACTGCTTTGGATCCCACCAATGAGGTATGCGTTGCCGTCCACTGTAACCGCACATCCGTGTGCTCTTGGGACGCTGAGTGGGCTCCCCCTTCTCCATGAGTTGGCACGGGTGTCAAAAATCTCTACGCTGGAAAACGTGGTATTTCTATTCAGGCCACCCAGAGCATGTCTGAAAATGAAGTTCCCATGTTGGATGTTAAGTCGTATATTATCAGGATTATATCGAGACGCCAAATAAAAGATAGTGATATAAGGCTAATAGTAGCATCTAACTGCCAGGTGGAATCTGTGTTTGTTTGTTTTTTCGAAATCACATGATCTCTCTGTTGATTACACACACAGATAAAGCGAGAGAAACTCACAGTGAATCCCCCAAGACAACTACTGAATGGGATCCTCTTCTTGTCCGCATACGTGGAAGTTGGGTCCAGAAGCCTTCCCTTGGATCATACCTTTCTGCTGACCTGTGCATATGAGGATCAATCATTCAATAGGAAGGTCTCAGAATCAAAATCAAGTAAAGCATGGAGAGAATGGTGAGGGTGGATCGTAACTGTAAGTACATGTTGCCATCATAACCACCAATTACATAGAGAACGCCATTTAATTCAGCCGCAGCAGGAGCACATCGCTGGAACAATAAAATACATGTAGGTGAGGTGGGTATATTGGTCAAAAATAAAAATGCATTAAAAATATGGGATAATATTTCATGCAAGGTGAACTGGAAAGTTACAATGTATATGCCTCATAAATCCCATGAAATTACATGAATTGCAATTTGCATTCCATAATTTGAAATAGCCTGAATTTGAAAAATATTTATTGCCTATTCAAGTGCTCAAAATGTAGCTTAGATTAGATTTGCAAATGGTCCAACCAACCCTGTAAGACTAGTGCTCAAGCGAATGTCCAACTCACAGTCAGCTTGCCCACTACTGCTCAAACAGCTATCTAAATTCTAAATCACTCAGCATAGTTCACCACGAGAACAAACTTTTTTACTGATTTACGACACGTAAGAAATGATTGAAATAATAGTAGAAACTGTTCTGTGAGCAGCACTATTCATCTTGTAAAAGATTAAGAACCCAAAGATGTAAGTGATTATAGGAAATGCAGTTCAAACAACCTCTCTTCACAACATGTTTTTTTCCTGGGCCATCTAATAAATCTTGAGCCTTATCAAGAAAATCACAGTGAGAACATAGCGAAGACCAGAACCCTATTAAATTGGCCAAAAAGGCTGGTACATTCTACTCTATACAAGTGTTATAAGGGAGTAGAAGTAGAACCATACAGGTTGCTGCATGGACAAACTGTATATCCATTTCCCCACTGCTGGATCAAACATCTCTACTTCTGAAAAAGACTGAGACCCATCACCCCCACCAATAGCAAATATTTTACCATTCAAGGTAGCTCCAGCAAGATGCCCTTTCTCATGATTCAAGCAGGGCAATCCTATCCACTTATTGGCTCCCCTGTTGTAGCACTCCACTGCAATAAAACAAATGCAGATGGTCAACAGCTTGCTTATATAGAGCACTACGTTTGGCATGTTGAAGAATGTTTACCTGTGTTGTACCACAAACTGCGAATGCCATTCCAACCACCAAAAATGAAGACATGGTCCTTTAATGTGGCAACAGCCGCATATGCACGGGCTGAGCTCATCGGCATTAGAGTTTCTAGTATGTCCGTTGCAGGGCAATATGAATCAAGGGATGACAGCCAGTTAATGCCATTATGGCCACCTGTTAGGAGTATTGATGGCCCTTCTACATCATCATTTGTTACACCGAAGAGTGGTGCTGAAGAGCTATGCGATTTCTCAAGCTGCTGTTCCAGATGTTCAACTTTTCTTTCCATAACCTTTACCAATTTCTTCAACAACAAAATTTCTTGATCTGAATCAATCTAGAACGTTCAAACCATAATCAAGATGGGAGTTTGCACACTTGAACATCGTAATTAACTCAATATCAAACACATATATACTAGTTTGGTTTTCCGGTTAAAATGTGAACATGGTTTAAAACCCACAAAACCAGACATACTGACAAGAGATAAAACCAATTAGGAAAACGGGTTCATCTATTTATACCTTTTCTTCTTTAAAAGAGAAGATCCTACTGATTTTAAGCAAGAAGAAAAGTACCTTCATCTTTTCCATTTCTTCGGTCTTCTTGGATAAATCATTGATAATTTGATACAGCTACAGACAAATGCCAAAAAGCAGGGCATAAACATCGCACCAAAATATATAAGTTGTAGCACTGAAATATGGTGCGTAAGGGAAAATGGTAATAAGGGATGGAATAGCTTAAGGCACCTCAGCATATTCATGGCATTGCACAAAGGATGTATCTTTCAATGATGTGTCACATTGAGATGTGGCATTAAATGAATCTTTGGGGAGAGTAGCAGCAAACCGTGTATCTTGACGTATGCTTTGAGCTGAAGTAGAAACAGGAGCATCCTCCAAGAAATTGGCTTCCTTCTGTTGTAAAGAAGACAGCTCTTGCAGCTTTACTGGTAAATCCATTTTAGCATGCTGGTCATCATCCACAGATTCTTTATCTTCCTTGATCAAACCAGCAACCAGGTCATCACAGCCAGAAGCATCTTTGTTAAGGTTGCTCCTTGATGTTGTACTTGTGCTAGCAAGGTCGACTTCTACATCAGGCAAGGTATGAGGAACAATATCATGTGAGTGTGATGAAACATTGAACTGATCCACATCCTTCACATTGGATTCACTCTTCACTTTATCAGAAACAACAGGTGCTTTTGCTGTTAGAAATGGCAGAGGTCGATTCCATGGATTTGGAACAGTATGAGCGGTAGCAGGAGGTTTTGGAATACTAAGTTTGTTTTGATTAGCGCGAACAGGAGCAGGTAGAAACAAAGAAATCAAATCTCTTGTTTGTCGATGGTCTAGCTCAAAACGGAAGTGGCTAGGTTTATCCTTGCGATAATTGTTTATGATTACACTTTTGTATTTGCTTTCTGGAAGTGGAGGGCACTCTGTCCTGGTAGAGAAGCGGACCTGAAGAACACAAATACTCACAATGCTTATGAAACTATAACCAGAACAAAGACCAGTATATGTTGTTTCTATTATACCTGTGCAGGAAATGGTGTTGTCTTTGCATTTGTCTTTGCATCATTAGACTGTTCAGACATCCAAGCAAATCGGTCGATATTAAGCTGGCCAGTGCTTGTAGCCTTGAAAATGCCATGCAATTGTCTGTTACTATAATTGAACAGAAAGAGAGGCAAGCCAGGTTTAACATTCTTCACATACAAGATATTGCGTTGAGGCAAACCTATCAAACAAAAGGCAAACGAATGGATTCCCAATTAAACGAGAAGTTCAAAAGAATGTTGATTAGCAATGTCAATGTTCTTGAATAAAAGTAATCACACGCGTATGGATTTTACATATCATTTAGATGAAATTAGGACAGGCGAAAAGGGACTTTTACTAACCAAATAACTGTTTAGTGAAGCATTCATCGAATGTGTTGTTATTGCAACAAAAGACCACCCCTCCTAGCTCCTTTTCCGGGAGCTCACGGAACTCGTTCTCGGTCTGAGTCTTCTTTCCAGCACCCATTCTTCGAGAAATTATCAACATTATGCAAAACACAAACATAAGTGACATTATCTAAAAGAAACAAACATAAGTGAGCATGTAGGTATACTGCAGTAGTAACTAGCAATATCATGTACAGATAAGTTGTCACAACAAACAGCACAGGGTATTATTCCTTTGTTGGAGGATTGTAATTCTGGTAAGTTTACTTGAGTAGTACCAACAGGGAGCGGTTTTCCACTAAAAAAAAAGCTAGCTTGGAGAAGGAGGCGACAAAGAAAGATATATGTGACAAAGATGTATCGATCATGCAAAATTAAAGACGAGCAGTTGTACAGTCATATATGCATGGTTGTTGGGTGACGCTATAGCTGCTAGCTGTGCACACACACATCTCGATCATCTTGTGCTTTTTTATTGTAAGATCAATTGATCGGCTAAAGGTTAAACTCGTTGTCAAGCTTCAGATTCTGTCCATATGCATGATGCCAATACAGCTGATGCATATTTTTTTCCTACTGCTGGTTCACTTGTTTTTGATCTGCACAAACTTATCGAGTTTGTTCCCTTCCCGTGGCATCCCCAACAAGCACTTTCAAGTTTTCTATCTTCTTTGTTTTGGGGGTCTTTGGAACCATCGACATGATATAGCGTCTCGACTCTCAAACTAGCGGTATATATGCGCAGATTGTGATCCCCTAAAGGGATGTCCCCCTACGTGCATTATCGTCGGATCCAGGGGCGGATCCAGGAAAAAAAATTTGGAGGGGCTCAATTACACAGTTTCTTCAATCTCCAGCCATTTAGGGACCTTTAATTTATCATTCATACTACAAAAATTGAAGGGGGTGCTTCGGGCGGTATCCATGGGTCTTGTGGGTGTAGGGAGGACTCGAGTCCCCCTGCACCCATGTTGGATCCGCCCCTGGTCGGATCATTCCTCTAGATGTGTGCTCTTACTCCTTGATCCGATGATGAGTACTCCTTGTGCCATAAAATCCGGTCCGTTGCTTATAAACTTTTTTGTTTTCCATGGGGAGTGATGTGTTAATATTGCTGCTGCCCTTCTAGTACGTGCATTGCCTGCCTTCACCTAACCATATTCTGGTCTGAAGTTTGTGTCACATGACTTTGATCAATTTATTTGCACCATTAGGGTATCCGAAAGGAGCTGCTGAGCGGTTGATTGAGAACTTGAGGTGTGGTACTATTGAATCCAGTAATACCTCCATGAAGATCCGACAATTTGCCTTAGATTTTGTGTTGGAAAAGTTTGATGAGTATGAATCAGGGGCGCCCCAGAGGCGGAGGATGCGGTAGACGTCGATGAGGTGGGCGAGGAAGGTGCCGTGCTTGTGGTAGCACTCGCCGGCGCCGGCGTCGCAGAGCACGGACACCAGGGAGGGCAGCTCGGGGTCCACCTGAGAGAGGTCGCCGCGGAGGAACGGCCGGGCAGCGGCCACCACCGCATCCACCTTCTTCTTCTCCATGCTCTCTGCTCTGTTCTTCTTTCTCAACCGTGTCACTCTGCTTCTTCTTCTTCTTCTGTACTTCTGCGTCCACGCATATTAAACTTCAATTTATAACCTAGCTAGCTCGGTTGCACGGTTCATTATCTACTCATTATTTTAGTATTAGAGCTAGCTAGCTTAATTCTCTCTGAAAACTTGTTTGATAGACTGAAAATATACATATGTTTTTGTTCTATATCACACTGTGCAAGGGAATTTTACATACAGTTGTAAGAAGGAAAACATGTTTTGCTATAATTAATTTTTATATCCCTCAAGGTGACTTCACCTTAATTATTTTATGCATGTCGTCTAAAATGTTCATCAAAAGTTTTAATTTTTTTTATAATATATATACATCTATATGTGATATATCACTACACCAAACATGTAAACCAAACATGTAAGTTAAAATTCGAACTATATAATTTGAAAAAGCAAAAATAAAAAATTGGACTATGATTGAATTACACGTTATGTTCATAATCAAATTTGTTATATTGCTTCTATTTGTATAGATTGAATTTAAACTTACATAAATTATTTGATCATATATTGATCGATCATTAATTTTCCTAAAAAAATGATGATTTTTTGGGCGATATATGAGGGACCGTTTAATTATTTTTCAAGGGACGAATATACTTCCCTATTAGAGTGTGCAACCTCAAAATTTTGTACTCCTACATGCATTAAGGTTTTAAGAATTTTTACACCGATGAGCTGAAAGTATGCGAGTTCCAGGCGAACTTGATCCTAGCCACGAGCCAAGAGCATTTATTTTCACCCCTAGTTTTTTTTTTTTTCATCCCTAGCTTAATGGATCTCACACCTACTACTAGCTGGCGTTGGAGTTGGACTCTTGTTTCACGAGTGGATCTATCGTACAAAGCACATCATAGAGGGGTTACCGCTTATGTACACTAGAGACAAAGAGATGCCTAGCTAAGCTAGCTTGGAGAAGGAGGCGACAAAGAAAGATATATGTGACAAAGATGTATCGATCATGCAAAATTAAAGACGAGCAGTTGTACAGTCATATATGCATGGTTGTTGGGTGACGCTATAGCTGCTAGCTGTGCACACACACATCTCGATCGTCTTGTGCTTTTTTATTGTAAGATCAATTGATCGGCTAAAGGTTAAACTCGTTGTCAAGCTTCAGATTCTGTCCATATGCATGATGCCAATACAGCTGATGCATAACACCATTTCTCGAAAGGGAAAAAACATACTTAACAATTCGATTGGGAGGACCAAGGGATAGATCGATTGCAATATCAGTATCATAAAAATAGAAATAGACATGAGTACATGAATAAGGAAACGCAAAAGACACAGAGTAGGGGTAGTCAGAAGCGTCAATGCAGACGCCAATGGGTAATCAGATCCATTCCACTTCTTCAGATAGCAGTCGATCCTGGATCGTCCTCGCTTCCAAACTCCGTAAATGAATGAAACTCCTTCCCCTTACCTCTGCAAATGAATTTTTTTTTTCACACATAAATTCATCCAGTCATCAATTCATCACACATCAGCTAGCTAGCTAGCTGAGCTAACTAATTAACAGCAAGGTCAATTCAATGACAGTACTACTATACTACCCAACATGCTACATATTTTTGGTGTGTGCCATAGATCGAGCAAGATCATGTTCATACTAGCTAGCTAGCTTAATTGGCTGCAAATTGAGATTAATTATACTAATCGATGGATGATGATAAGTTGTTGGTCCATTCAAACATAGTGGCTGCGTACAGAGGGTAGTAGTAGCCGCGTAGGTACGTATGGACGGCACGGCGGCGCGGGCATCTACACATGACGACTTCAGAGTTCACACGGCCATACATACATACATGCGTACCTATGTACGGCCTGGTCATATATTTTGGTAGGATCTACTGATCAATTTGTGATTTAACTGCTAGCTAGCTAGACAATTTGGAGGAGGGGTCAGGGTCACATTTACAGATGCAACAAAAATCTAGGAGTTTAAAGTTGCAAGGTAAATTAAGTTTGCCATGAAAACGATAGATCGATGTGTTCAGTTAAACTCAAAACTTGGCCACCAACTGAGATTGATCGATATCGATCGATCAGTTGAGTTGATAGGCTGAATCTGCAGACTGGTGTGATATATTATCCTAATTAAATGCAATTCATATATTGTGTGTGTGTGTCGTAATATAATGCTTGCGAACTAAGAACGCACCTTGAATATCTCAAAGAGATATCAGATGAAGACAAGAGGAAGAGATCAAGAAAGTGATGCAAAGATTAGCAAAAGGCGTGAGCAAAAAAACATTGATCAACTTTTTTCTGAAAGAAAAAAACTACCTAAAGATCAAGCTCTTTTCGTTTTGTATTAATTGCTCGGCGAGCATGTGCTAGCTAGTGAGAAACCCTAGCGCATCGAGTTCACACGTCCTTGACCGAAACCAAAAGAGGAGCCAAAATGCACACATCTTGACCAAACCAAAGAGGAAATAAATTAAAACGTGAAGAAAATTAAACATGCTCAAATCCGGACATATATGTGATAGGGGTGAAAGGATTCAGTCATTCAGGAAACAGACGGAAGAAAAATCAACATGAACACAGAGAGAAAACCTGTTCCTGATTATTAACCTTTTTTTGTCACATTAATGTCACCAATAGCACCAGTCAGAACAGAAAATCAAAGACTTCGCCAAATCAACCTCTAGTTTTCTAAAGCTTGGCAAAATGAATTTCAAGATCCAGTTCAAGATGGGATGAGAGATGAGATGAGATCAGATGAAGAACTCACCCTTTCTTGTTCTTGTCTTCTCCATCGCCATCCCCCTTGGTCGTCGCCGATCCCTCCTTGCCGCCGTCGTCGTCGCCGTCGCCGTCCCCCTCCTCCTTCTTGCACTTCCCGGCCGACTCCTCGTCCCCTCCGGCGCCGCCGCCGGCGCCGCACGCCTCGCTCGACGTCGACGACACCGACATGCTGTTCGGAGTCATCGGCCCCGCCGCCGCCGCCGACGCCGCAGCATGAGCACCACCCCCAGGGAACAACCCGACGCCGTCCACCACCAGCTCCCTCTTCACCTCTTCCAGAGGCGCCACGTCGTCGTCGAACTCCCCAGCGAACGCCTCGTAGTCCAGCGGCGGCGTCGTCGGCGCGCTCTCCTGCATCAGGTGGTGGTAATCGATGAACGACCACGGCTGCTGCTGCTGCTGCTGCAGC